>OU015743.1:79467407-79492940 GCA_907169655.1 Acomys percivali | reverse complement strand
TGTGTGTGTGTGTGTGTGTGTGTGTGTGTGTGTGTGTGTGTGTGTGTTTAAAGGTGACCATTTGGTATTGGATAACCATTCACAGTCCTCATGCCTGGGGAAGACTGAGTCTCTGGATCTCAGTAGTCCTTCAGTGTTTGCGGTCCTTCATCTAGGAGTGTAGATTTGTGAGATTCCCCCTCCACGTTGGCTTTGTGCAGGCGTTGTTTTGGCAGCCCTATTATTGATGGGCCCGGCTTCTCTATGTAAATGTTTTCTTAAAGAAAGATGTTTAAACCTCCTAGTCAAGAACTTTGTTGCTGCTCTTGTTGTTGTTTTCTTCAGACTGAATCTCATGGATTCACAACCTTGAGAGTCTGATCGTGATCCCACTTCCAAATGATGGGATGGGGCACCAGAGTTCGTGTGAAAGTCAGACCACGTCCCCTGGATGGGAAGGCCTGGTGGCACTCAGAGAAAGGAAAGCAGGCTACCAAGAAGAGACTTGATACCCTATGAGCACATACAGGGGGAGGAAGTCCCCCTCAATCACAGTCACAGGGGAGGGGAGTAAGGGGAAAATGGGAGGGAGGGAGGAATGGGAGGATATGAGGGATGGGATAACAATTGAGGTGTAATATGAATAAATTAATAAAATGTATTTTAAAAATTATGGGATGTCAGGCAGGTGCCACCATAGCATACTGGGCTTGGCCTGATGTGCTGCTGGGGTTCAAACCCAGGACTATGCATTCGAGGCCAGCGCACTACTAACCTAGCTACACTTCTAGCCAAAGAAACTAAATTTCTCAGGACATTTCTTCTTCATTTCTTTAACTCTCATTTTGCACTAATGAACTTGCACAAAGCCACCCTCTCCCCACCCCAAACACACTGTAAGTGGAAGAGCATGCGCTAAAAGCACATTTTAAACTCAATATTTAAAGTTGAAGACGTTTTCGATGAGATCAAAAGGAAATACTCGTTTTGTTTTTTGTTTTTGTTTTTTCCAAAAGGAAATAGACAGATGGCAAACTAGGAGAAGACCCATGTAGAGCCAGCCTCCATGTTAGGGGATGGCATTCTCATAGAGAGGAAAATGCAAGCACAACAGAAGCTATGAATGAAATTCTCTTAGCATGCTGAACATGGTGAAAAGCCCTCAAAAATTTAAAAGCCCTCAAAACTGAGAACAACAGCAGCCCGTAATTAATGCGGTATCCAAACAAGCCACAAATCTCCATTTCCCTTTTCCTCTTCCTTTTCACGGTTGCTTGGTTTCCTCCTGGCTTGCAAAAAGACTTTCCCCAAAGCAGCAAGCTTCCCTGTTGTGGGGAGAACCCTTCTTGACGCAGGAAGGTCTCACAGTCCATGTGTCTCATGGAACCCAGTTCTGTGCTTAGCTTTACAAGGTTCTACATTCAGTTTGTGAACAATGTGGAAAAGATAACAAATTCTGTGCATGCTCACTTTCCCTGCAAGGGCGGGAATAGTGCCTAATCCAGAGAAAACGTCTGCTAGCTTTCAAGGACTCTGGGGCAAATGTGACTTGGATAGGAGAAGCAAAGAAAACTATTTTCCTTGCAAGAAATTGTTAATGAGTTTATTTGAACCAATAGCAATTTATATATTAGGCATCCCATCAGACCACAAACAGTTCTGAGCTTCATCAAGAGGAGGAGCCACAGAAAAGTTTTGCTAGGTGTTTGCAAAAGTAAGACAAAGACAATGGTCCCTTACTAAGCTAGATTCATTTTACTGTTTATGTGGAGTTGGGTGTATGACACAGGCGCCTGAGACACTGGCACCGTTTCAGTGCTCTTGTTCCCAATTAATTCCTGTGTCTCTTTTTCTTCAAAACAAGCCGATCTTCAATTTACTATTCTCCTGTGTCAGGTTCTCAGCATGGTCCAGAGATGACAAGCAGGCATCATCTTGCTCAGACTAATTAATGTTTAAAAATCATTTCAGTGGCCGGAGAGATGGCTCAGTGGTTATGAGCACTGGACTCTCTTCCAGAGGTCCTGAGTTCAATGCCTAGAACCACATGGTAGCTCACAATAATCTATAACTGTAGTCTCAATGGGATCTGATGCTCTTTTCTTGTGTGCAGACAGAACACCCATCTATATTAAGTAAATAAAAAGAATAAATAAGTAGATGACAGGTAGATAGATAGACAGACAGATAAATAGAAAGATTTTTTTTTTAAAGATTTGAAAGCAACTTTAGTGGTTCACTTTACTCCTTATACCATTTGATGTACTCCATTGCCTTGTCAAATTAATTGAAGTTATTCTATGCCCCATTTTCTTGAGCCTATGTGGAATCTCTGAATCCTTTTGACTTTTAGGTTTGTTCTAAAGAGTAGACAAAGATTTCTGGCCCTATGGTCACAAGGCTACCACGATATTTCTTCCTGTCTCACTACCACCTTCCAAGTGCAGAAAAGAACCAGTGTTTCTATGGAAAGCCATGCTGAAAGCTCTTGTAGCCAGCCTTCAGACCTACCAAGTTGGGTTCTGTGGAACACTGTGACTGTCCGTGGCTTTGATCGATTTTATAGCTGTAAGTTGGGGAAGAGCCAGAACAATCTGATTTCATTTTTTAAATTGAAACTGGGGTCTCACACATGCTAGACACTTTTACTATGCGGATTCGTGCTTGGCCCTCACCTTACTTTGGAGACAAGCTCTCACTAAGTTGCTATGGTTCACCTGAAACTTCTGATCATTCTGTCTCAGGCTCATCAGTAACTGGGATTGCATGTTGGTGTCGCCGACCTGGCCAACAATGCTATAGTAATTTTCTATAGATTTACAAATACACACCGCCCAATGGAGGGACTTCTCCCTACTCTGATTCTCACTCTCACAAGGGAAGAGAGAAGTGGGGAAAGAAGGAAAGAAATCTACTCTCTTGGATCCATACATGGCTATTTTTTTGACATCTTTGGACACACTACATCTTTCTGTTTTATTTATGAGATTAATAAGATAAGCAATATGTTGACATGTGATCATTTTGTATTTGTATAACAATTACTTCTTTATCTTTAAAAACAATTTCTTTAACAATGTTCAGACTCTAATTTTTGCCTTTTTTTTTCTAGACAGGGGTTTTCTATGTAGCCTTGGCTGTCTTAGAACTCTGTGTGGCCCAGACTGGCCTCACCTCTGCTGCCTCAGTGATGGAATTAAGATATGTAATATTATGCCACACTCTTATTTTTAGATAATTTCAGATTGTAGCTGATACTAAGAAAATCTGTTTTTTTTTTTCTATCATTCTGTTATTTTCTTCATACTACAAGAGTTAATCTTTAAAAATAAATGTCTAATTGGAAAAAATCCTTTAATTTTATTTCAACTATGTTTTAATATTGTCCTATTATACAAAAAGTTTAAAGAGCCATTAAGGAGGCTCATGAAAATCTGTGTGTGTGTGTGTTTTATGTTTGTATGTGTTGTATTTGTGTGTGTTGATGTGTTGTGATTAAAAAGAAAGGAAATACACTGCAATGATCCAAATTCTAAAATTATCTAAAGTCCCAGAATATTTGACTTAGGAAAACACTCATGATGAAAGAGACTATACAAGTTGCTTTGTTATCTTAAAAGAAATTATTTCCGACTTTATTAAAGATGATTTTTTTCACTGTGTGTTCCAGCTTCCCTTCACTTTGTATTGCAAACACGTTTAATATTTCATTACTTTGAATACCACAAATAAAAAAGCAAAAGAAGTATGGGTATCTACCACAGTAATTTCCTTAGGTAAATGTGTTCATTTGACAAACAGAAAACATACCGTGCATCAGGCATCACGCTTAACATTATTGATTTAGACTCATTTCAACCTCTAATCCAGGCCCATTTCATCAACGTCAAATTACTTCTAGGTCCTATTCTGCACTCAGTTATCTGAGTAAGCTTGAGAAGAGCACCAAGCAGCTCCCAAGTTCAGCCCTTATCCAGACTGGAATGAGCGCTCCCTGTTAATTCAGTGGTGAGCACCCCTGCTTGTCAAACTGGGCTAAGTGTTGTCAGATGGGTGATTGCAACGACAATAAGACTGTATAAAATATGAGGGATAGAGAGAGAGAACAAGACAGACAGACAGGCAGGCAGATGGGGAGAGTCCTGCCCATAATGTAATCATCATGCCTAATTGGAAACACATGCATTTTAGAAGCATATAGATATCTAGAGAAAGTTTTTTCACCTATTCTGAAATTAAACTATTATTATTATTAATGGCAGCCAGATAGTTTCTTATAGCTTACTCTCATGATTATAATGATTCTATAATATAAGCACAACCAAAAACCAATCTATAAACAATGAAGTGAGAGCTTGGAACGTTAAATCACCTTATAGATAGCAATTAATAAGGAACAAGTCAGTGTTGGGTGGTAAGGTTCAGGGAGACCATACTTGTGAGCAGGTGGACACAGGGACGCACAGGGGTGGGCATGCCTCTGAACTAAGCCCACCAGGTCAGTCTGAGGGAGGCAGTTTTACAGAATCCTGGGACCTTGGGGATGGAAGCAAGATGGGGAATGTGGAGAGGAAAGCAAGGTGTGGCAGAACAGACCCAATGTGTACTAGGTGTGGGAGGCAGAGGCAGGGGGCTTCCATGCCACTCATGGCTACACAGTGAGATGCTGTCTCAAACAAACAAGAGCAATAACAACAAAAGTAAACCAGTGGATACATAGAACACCATGGTGAGTTTGGGTGTAAAACACAGGAAGTTTACAGAAAAGGAATGCATAGTTGAAGGGTTTTGGCTTTTTATTGCTGGTGTTTTTATGTTTATCTGTGTGAGACAGGGACTCCTGCAACTCACTATGTACCCTAGGCAATCCTCCTGCCTCAATCTCCCAAATGCTAAGATTATAAGAGTAAGCCAACAGTTTTGTTGTTTTATATTTTGGGCTTTTAAATGTAGGTTTCTGTGCTAGAAGTGGTGCCTTATGTCATTAATCTCAGCACTTAGGAGGCAGAGGCAGGAAGAGCACTGTGAGTTCTGGTGCTAGCCTGTTCTACATAGTGAGTTCCAGGACAGCCAGAGAAAAAAAAAAAAAAAAAAGTTTTGTGTTTAGTGGGAATGATTAGAACTTACTCAAATACACATAGGATGGGTCAAACCTGAAAATAAAAACGGGAGAAAGAAGTAACGGATTGGCTAAGCGTATTTAGTGAGAGGATGGGATTCTAGCACATATAGAGGCCTTGGTCTTTGATGAGAAAAGAAATGAGACTAACACTCAGAGTAGGCCAGAAATAGAGGCTGGTAAATCTCACATTGTAAGAAGAAGTAGTTTCTTTTACTGGTTTCAGCAGTACTGGGAGCAATTGTTTTTATGGAGGGAAGAATTAGGAATGTGACAGTGTTTTTCTTGTGTATTCTTTATCATAGATTATCTTGGGTACACAAACCAACAGTTGAGCATCATCAGCTTTAGTTGGCTGATGATGGTTAAAAGGAATTTTTTTTTAATTTATTTATTGTATTTGAGTATTTTATCTGCATCAGATAAAGAGGGCATCAGATCACATTATAGATGGTTGTGAGCCACTATGTGGTTGCTGGGAATTGAACTCAGGACCTCTGGAAGAGCAGGCAGTACTCTTACCCACTGAGCCATCTCTCCAGCCCTAGAAGGGATTTTTCATATTCTCCTTTGCAAATGGAGTAAATCAGAAAATAGGGAGACTGCATCTGAAAAGGCTATGCCTATTTTATGAATGAGTGTTTAACTTCCAAGTCAAGAAGTCATACAGAGATCTTCAAAATAAAGATGGGGGCAGTTCAGGAAAGAGCTCTCATCTGGAGCTGAAGACAAAGGGAAGTGAAATTAGGCCTTCTGGTTATTTTTTTTTTAAGAGCCGACATTAACACAGGTGAGTCCCATTACAGAAATCTGTTCATTCAGAAGCACAGGAAGCCATGTTAACTAGAAAACAGCTTTGAACTACCACCAAGAAACCTTTTAAACTCATCTCTTATGGTCAGTAGAAAAAGAGAATTGGCCTGGCTTTGAAAACACAGCAGTGAAAAATGAGAAGCAGGAAAGGGGAACAGAGAGAGGTCAGCTGTGGTAGATCCGCTTCTCCAGTGGGCTTGGGAGGCCTGGCTGCCAAAAGAGGAAAATTCTAGCTGGGAAAAAGAAATGTCGGACAGTGGACATAGTACCAGAAAGACAAACTCATGAACGTATGCATGTGCTTGTATCTAAATAAAATGTGCAATGTTATAACGTGTGGACACAGAGATAAAACTAGTTCATCTGTGCTATGTAATAAGGCAGAGCTTTTCAAACCAAACCAAGCATCACAAACAGGGAAACAACGTACACTGTACACTGTATAATAGAGGCAGCTATTTCGAGAGTCTTATTTAATAAGGTGCGGGCCTCAGTGTCTTTTGAAGCATGTGAAACACGTACAAAAAAACCACCCCTCATTAGAAGGCATTAATTCCACACTGAGTTTCCCAACAATATGTAAAAACAGAGGCATGGCTTTTACTGGATCAGCTTGAGGTTAAATAAAAGAGGGAAAACTGGGTGTGATGCATGTCTGAAGACTTAGTCCTTGGGAGACACAGGCAGGAGGATCCCAAATTTGAAACTAGTCTGCACTATATAGAGAAACACTGCATCAAATGAACAAGCAAACAACAATAAATAAAAGAGGGGAACAGGGCAAAAGAAATGACTGAGCCGTTAAGAGGCAAACTGCTCTTGTAGAGGACCAAGTTGGTCTCACAGCACTGAGGTAGGATGGCTCACAACTGCCTTCAAATACAGCTCCAGGAGATCTGGTCCATCCGATCTCTTCAGGCACCTGTACACACATGTACACACCCACACAGGAACACACGCACATATACATAATATAAAGTATAAACTTTAAAATGGAAATGAAGCACAAAAACAAAGAAAGGAGGTGGAAGGAAAGGGGAGGGGAAGGAAAGGGAGGAGAGAGGGGAGAGGAGGGAAGGAAATCAATCTCAAGCCAGTGACTCGCTGTCCCAGGAGTGATCTGTACATCGGCATCATTAGGACTCCCCTCCTGTTTTCCATCTTAACAGATGCAGGCTTGAACTCTTACTTTGAACAGCATGAAATCCAAAATGTTTCTATTTTTGGACAATGACCTTATTAAAGCCAGATTCGATTCTGTGCCTGCTATCTTCATGGGGGAAAAAGAAAAAGTCACATCTTTCTTTAAGCCCTGTGATGGGTAATCTTGGCTACTAACCTGACTGGCTCTGTAGTCAATTAAGAGATAACCTGTTCCTCTTACAGGTGAGGGCTCTTTTGACCAGATTATCTGAAGTGGGGAGACCCACCCTACATGTGGGCAGCTGAGACAAATGGAGGTATTCAGGGAAAAAAAAAAAAAACCCTTGCGTTTTGACTCGTTGCCTTAGTGTCTTGTTGGCAAGTTTATCTACACTGCTGTTGCTGCTGCAGCCGCGTTCCTTTGCTGACATCAAAATCCAGCTTTTTCAGGCTTTGAATATGGACTGTAGACCATGGTTTTCCAGGAAGCCTTCAGCCCTTCAGCACCAGACTGAGACTGCCGAGACACCTGCCTTTTGAGCTGAGCAGCAATCCAGGATGCAGAGTCATTGTGGGACTTCTGAGGACAGTACGGTGTGAACCAACCTAGAAATCCTAGTCTTATACAGGTATGTGCAATTGGTTCTTTTCCTCTCAAGAATTCCAATCATTTTGCACAATGTGAAAATACAAAACCTTTCCGTTGTTGTAGAATGACCTGTTTCTGGGCTTGTGATTTCATTGAAGTAAAAGAAAAGGAAATGCGCCTCTTTTTTTTTTTTAACACCAGCTTGTACATCTTGATTGCTTATACCTAAGGAGTCAGGATGCTGTGGCCCGGTGCACCAAACCTTTCCCCTTGCCCGCAATGCAGTTTCCATCGAGCCTTTAACAATCCTGTTTGCAAATCCTTCAGTTACCCTCCCTACTTTCCCCACGTGTTCCTTTACCTTCCATCACCCAGCCTGCCATAATTTCCTCTTCCTACATCTCCTTTTCCTAAACTCATTTCCTCAGCACAATGGCCTGCCCGCCTCGCTCTCATTTTCTGGCTTTAGTGTCTTCACCATTTTCTTTCAGACACAAAATAAGTTCCTCCACAGTCCTTGTAAAGGACAATCTAACCATGTGAGGCTTTGACTTTGATAAGCACCCCACCTCACAGGGCTTCTACCCAATTAATCAAGGCTTCTCCCCCCACCCCCCATAGCATTCTGGAAGAGATAGCTAAAGAAATCAATTCAGTACCTAAATAACACTAGTATTTCAAAGGGCTGAAAGCTCACGTCATGCAATAGCGAAATATAATGTTACCTATAATTATTAAAACTAAAGTCCTTCATAGAGTAGGCAACATAATAGGCCTTGTGTGCTTTACACATTTCTTGATCAGATTGGCTGTTGCATGCAGGAAAGCTTTACAAAAAAAAAGTATACACTACGCATGTAGAACCTCCCTGCCACTGGGCAATCAGAACTCACTTATGCAAGCTTGGAGTACTCTTCCATCTATTCAGATGATTTCTAAGAAGAGACAGCAGCTGGCACTGGCACATCTGTACTGTGGGCTAATTTGTGAATAGGGCTGACACTTCAACTGGTATTGAAACCTTCATATTTTTCAGTCCCATTTGGCTCGGCTCCTAGCAGTCAGGCCACTTGCCTCACTCCCTGCCTCCACTGGGCTCACTACCTGGAAGCTGGACACGGATCTCCCTTCACCTCCTGTGTGGCCCCTTTTGCTCACCAATGTATTAGAGATGTTCTTTCCCAGATCTTGAAGCTTCCTGACGCTGTTCACACTTTCCACGAATACCTTTTCAAGATGCAGGTTTTTTTTTTTTTTTCCTTTCTGGAAATTTTTAAACTCTTATTTGCCTGTCCTTAAATATGTATAGCTAGACTTCAATGGATCATTGTATGACAATTGTATCCTTGGGGGCCAAGGTTCTTTTTATTTATTGGTTCCTTTATATTTTTCTTCTAAACGAGGAGCCTACCTTGATCCTCTCAATCAGTTTTGACTTCCCCACTTTTCCGTCTTTTAAAATCCATTTTTAAAGAAGATACTCTCAACTTGACTGTCACTCCTCATGTGTTTTTTAGTTCGAGGACAGCTTGAGGGTGTTAGTTTTCCCCTTCCATAATGTGTGTTCCAGGCTTCAAACTAAGGTTGTCGTGCTTGGCAGTACGCTCTTTACCTTCTTCAGAGCCCAAGTTCTGGCTGTATATATAAAACCTAAAAGCCTATTCTTAGGTTTTCACTTTGTATATCATTCTTTTCTTGTTTTGTGTGTGGGAATAATATCCTGTCCTGTATCTATAAGAATATTACATTATTCGTTTTTTAGAATAATGTAGCCCAGGCTAGCCAGAAGCTCACCAAGAGTAGCTAAGGAGGACTTTGAATTCTGATACATCTGCCACCACCTTCCCAGTGTTAGGAATACAAGTATGATCTACCTACCTGGCTTTTGCACTGTGGGGGACGAAGCCTAGGGCTTTGTGCATGGAAGGCAAATACTTCCCTAACCTCTCTTACAAGAACTATTGGAATTTCTCTATCCTTTCTGTGTGTTTTTCTTATTGTTACCTATGTAGCACAAATGAGGCTGATACCTCATTAATGTTTGGTAAAAATCCAACCTTTCCTATCCACTGCTGTGTGAGGACGGGATATCACCAGTTGATGTTTGGAGAAGATGCGACGATCTGTTTCACAGACAAATTTTATTTTATTTTTTTATTTCTAGCTCCATTGTACTTTTATTTATTCTTCCCTCATACAATAACCCTGACCACAGTTCCCCCCCCCCACCTCTGCTTCTTGCACTTCTCCCTCCCCTAGATCCACTCCTCCTCCATTTCTCTTCAGAAAAGATTAGGCCTCCGAGGGATATCAACCCAATACAGCATAACAAGATACAATAAGATTAGGCACAAACCCTGTTGGACAAGGCACCCCAGTAAGAAGAATAGGGTCCCAAAAGCAGGTAATGCCCCCCAGAAAACAAAAAAAGTCAGAGGCATCTCTGACTCCCACTGTTAGGAGTCCCACAAGAACACCAAGCTACACAACCATGACATATATGCAGAGGACCTAGCACAGACATGTGCAGGCTCTGTGGTTGCTGCTTCAGTCTGTGTGAGCCCCTATTAGGCCTGCTTAATTGATTTTCTGGGTATTGTTTTCCTGTTGTCCTTGACCTCTCTGGCTCCTACAATCCTTCTTACCCTTCGCCAGCAGGGTTCCCCAAGCTCTGCCTAATGTTTGCCTGTGGGACTCTGCATCTCTCCCGTTAGCTCATTGATGAAGCCTCTCTGATGACAATCTGGCTAGGCACTGATCTATGAGTATAGCAGAATATCATTAAAAACCATTTCAACGACCCCCCCCCTTTTTTTTTTACCAGTCATGTTTGGTTCTATCCTGGGTCTTTAGGCTATCCAGCCTTCAGTTCCTCCCCATCCATGCAATGTCAGGCATGGGCTCACTCTCTTCAAGTAGGCCTCAAGTTAGACCAGTCAGTGGTTGGCTGCTTGTACACGTTCTGCATCATCATTCTCCCAGCCTTAACAACTCCTTGTTATTTAGCCTTTTTGCATCTGCGGATTATAGCATTTTATCCTTTATTTATAGCTAGCATCCACTTATCAGTGAGTACATACTATTTTGTCTTTCTGGGTCTGGGTTACCTTACTCAGACTTATTTGTTTTTCTAGTTCCATCCATTTGCCTGTAAATGTCATGATGTTATGTTTCCTGGTTTTTGTTTGTTTGTTTGTTCATTTGTTTGTTTATTTTTTATTTGTTTTTAAAACAAATTTTGTTTTATTGTGGAAACATACTCTACTGTGGAAATATACCACATTTTCTTTATCCATTCTTTGGTTGAGGAATATCTAGGTTGTTCCACTTGCTGCTGCTTGTTATGAATTATGCTTCTATGAACATAGGTGAGCAAATGTCCTTGTGGTAGGATGGAGCACCCTTGGAGATACGTCCAGCAGTGATATAGCTGGGGCTTGAGATAGATCCATTCCTAATTTTCTGAGAAACTGCTGTATTGATTTTCATAGTGGCAGAACAAGTTTGTGCTCCAACCAGCAGTAGAGCAGTTGTTCGACAGCCTCACCAGCACGAACTGTCATCTGTTGATCTTAGCATTTCTGAACAGATGAAGGATGGAATCTCAGAGTCCTTTTGATTGGCATTTTCCTTGTGGCTAAAGATGTTGACCATTTCTTTAAGTGCTTCTTGGCCATTTGAGATTCCTCTTCTGAGGATTTTCTGTTTAGATTTGCAACCCATTTTTAATTGGATAATTTTGTTTATTGGTGTCTAGTTTTTGGAGTTCTTTATATATTTTGGATATCAGCCTCTGTCAGATGTGGGATTGGTGAAAATTTCTCCCCATTTTGTGGGTTGCTATTTTATCCTTTTGATGGTGTCTATTTCCAGTGTCTACTCTATTTCCCCTTCTAAAAGAGAACTAAGCATCCTCCATAGGGTCCTTCTTGTTATTTAGTTTCTTTATGCATACAATGTATGCACTGTAGTGTGGTTACCCTATATTATATGGCTAATATCCACTTATAAGAGAGACAATGCATGTCTTTTTGGGTCTAGGTTACCTCAATCAGGGTGATCTTTTCTAGTGCCATCCATCTGCCTGGAAATTTCGGGAATTCCTTGTTTTTAATACCTGAATAGTATTCCATTGTGGAAATGTACCACAGTTTCTTTATCTGTTCTTCTGTTGAGGGATATATAGATTGTTTCCAGATTCTGGCTATTATGAATAAAGCAGCTAGCTATGAACATAGTTGAGCAAATGTCATTGTGTGGTGAAACATCTTTTGGGTAAATGCCCAGGAGTGGTATAGCTGGGTGTGAGGTAGCAGCATTGATAATTTCTGAGAAAGTTACAGATTGATTTCCAAAGTTATTGTACAACTTTGAATTCCCACCAGCAATGGAGAAGTGTTCCCTTTTCTTCACATCCTTGTCAGCATGTGCTGTCACTTGAGTTTTCTATCTTAGCCATTCTGACAGATATAAGATGGAATCTCAGAGTCATTTTGATTTGAATTTCCTTAATGACTAAGGATATTAAGCATTTCTTTAAGTGTTTCTTGGACATTTGAAATTCCGCTGTTGTGAATTCTGTTTTAGCTCTTTACCCCATTTTTAAATTGGATTATTTCTTTTGGTGGTATTTAATTTCCTGAGTTCTTTACATATTTTGGATAGTAGCTCTTTGCCAGATGTAGAGTTGGTGAAGATCCATAGTCTGTAGGCTGTCATTTTGTTCTCTTTACAGTGTCCTTTGCTTTACAGAAGCTTTTCAGTTTCATGAGGTCCCATTTTTAAATTCTTGATCTTAAAGCCTGAGCTGTTGGTGTTGTTCAGGAAGTTGTCTCCGGTGCCAATGTGGTCAGGGCTATTTTCCAGTTTCTCTTCTCTCAAGTTCAGTGTATCTGGTTTTATGTTAAGGTCTTTGATTCACTTGAATTTTGTGCAGGATGATAGATATGGATCTGTTTGCATCCTTCTACATACCGACATCCAGTTAGTCTAGCAGCATTTGCTGAAAATGCCTTCATTTCTTTCCTTTGTATGTTTTTTGCTTCTTTATAAAAATAAATCAGTTGTCTATAAGTGTGCGGATTTATGTTTGGGTCTTTGATTTGATTCCATTGATCAACTTGCCTGTTTTTATAGTAATACCATGTAGTTTTTATTATTATAGCTCTGTAATAGAGCTTGAAATCAAGGATGGAAATAACTCTGGAAATTCTTTTATTGTACAAGATTAATTTAGTTGTCCTGGGTTTTTGTTTTTCCATACAAAATTGAGTATTGTTCTTTCAAGTTCTGTAAAGAATGGTGTTGGAATATTGATAAGGATTGCATTGAATCCCTAGATTGCTTTTTGGTAAGATGGCTATTTTACAAAGTTAACTCTGCCTATCCATGAGCGTGGAAGATCTTTCTATCTTCTGATATCTTCTTCAATTTCTTTCTTCATAGACTTGAGGTTTTTGTGATACAAGTCTTTGCTTGGTTAGAGTTACCCCAAGATAGTTTATATTATTTGTGTCTATTGTGAAGGGTGTCATTTCCCCGATTTCTTTTCCAGTTCATTTGTCATTTGTATATAGGAGGACTATTGATTTGTTGTTCTTGTTCTTGTTCTTCTTAATCTTGTATCCAGCCACTTCGCTGAAAGGGATATTTAGCTGTAGGAGTTTCCTAGTAGAATTTTTGGGATCACCTATGTATATTATCATATCCTCTGTGAATAGTGAAACTTCTACTACTTCTTGTCCAATTTGTATCCTTGATCTCTTTTAATCGTCTTACTTTTCTAGCTAAGACTTCAAGTACTACATTGAATATATATGGAGAGAGTAGACAACCTTATGTTTTCTCAATTTTGGTGGAATTTTTTGAGTTTTTCTGTATTTAAGTTGATGTTGACTATGAGCTTGCTGCATATTGCTTTTATTATGTTTAGGCGTGTGCTGGTATCCCTTATCTCTCCAAGAGTTTTATCATGAAGAGGTGTTGGATTTTGCCAAAGGATTTTTGGTATCTAGTGAGAAGTTCATGTTTTTTTTCCTCCCAGTTTGTTTATATGGTGGATTACATTTATCAATTTATATATGTTGACCCATCCCTGCATCTCTGTGGTGAAACCTAAAATTTTATAAGTTTTTTTAGTACTTTTACATCTATGTTCATAAGGAAAATTGATCTGTAATCCTCTTTTTTTTGTTAAATCTTTGTGTGCTTGGGTATCAAGGCAAATGTGGCCTCATAAAATAAATTTAATGATGTTCTTTCTGTTTCTTTTTATGGAATAGTTTTAGTAATATTGGCTTTAGATCTCTTTTGAAAGTCTGGTAGAATTCTATGCTAAAACCATCTTGCCATGGGCTTTTTTTGTTTTGTTTTGTTTTGTTTAGGAAATGTTAGTGATTGATTCTATTTAGGCATTATAGGTCTATTTAACTTGTTTATCTGGTTTTGATTTTACTTTGCTAAATGATGTCTATCAAGAAAGTTATTCATTTCTCTTAGATTTTCCAATTTTGTGGAGTATAGGGTTTTAAAATATGATGTAATAATTCTTTGTATTTCCTCAGAATCTGTTCCTATGTCCCCCTTTTCATTCCTGATGTTTTCGGATAAATTAAAACTGTCTTTTAGTTAGTTTGAATAATGTTTTGTCTATCTTGTTGATTTTCCCAAAGAACCAACTCTTTGTTGCATTGACTCTTTATATTGTTCTTTTTGTTTCTATTATATTGATTTCAGCCCCAACTTTCATTATTTCCTGCAATCTTCTTTTCTTGGGTATGTTTGGTTCTTTTTGTTTTAGAGATTTCAGGTGTGCTGTTAAGTTGCTAGCCTGATATATCTTTAATTTCTTTATGAAGTCACTTAGTGCTATGATCATTTCTTTTTATCATAACTTCCATTGTGTCCCATAAGTTTAGGTGTATTATGCATTCATTTTTACTGCTAGGAAGTCTTTAGTTTCTTTCTTTATTTCTGTCTTGAACCAATAATCATTTAGTAGAGAGTTGTTTCTTTTCCATGAACTTACAGGCTTTCTTTTGTCTCTGTTGTTAAAATCCAGCTTTAATCCATGATGGTCTGATAAAATACAGGGGCCTATTTCTATTTTCTTGTATCTGTTGAGACTTTCTTTGTGACTGAGTATGTAATTAATTTTTGAGAAAGTTTTGTGAGGTGTTGAGAAAAAATTTTATTCTTTTATGTTTGGGTGAAATGCTCTAAAGATATATTAAGTCCATTTTGTTTATAGTATCTGTTAATTCCAGTATTTCTCTGTTTAGGTTTTGTTTGAATGACCTACCTGTTAGTGATAGTATGGTATTGAAGTTTTCTGCTATTAATGTGTGAGAGTCAGTGTGTGTTTTAAGCGTTAGTGGTGTTTCTTTTATAAACATGAGCGACCTTGCTGGGGCAAGATATTATGAATTATAAGATCATCTTGGTCAATTTTTCCTTTGATGAGTATGAAGTATCCTTTGCCATCTTCTTTAATTTTGGTTTAAAGTTTATTTTTAGTAGATATTAGAATAATTACACCAGCTTTCTTCCTAGGTCCATTTGCTTGGAAAATCTTTTAACAACCCTTTATTTACTTTGAGGTAATGTCTATCCTTAACATTGAGGTGTGTTTCTTGTATGCAGTGAAGGATAGATACTGTTTTTCATTCATTCTGTTAGTTTGTGTCTTTTTATTGGAGAATTGAGTTCATTGATGACACTAAGAGATATTAATAACAAATTATTGGGGTTTTTTGTTAGTGTTGGTGTTGATGGTGTGTGTTTACCTTTTAAATTTTTTGATGCTGTGAAGTTATTTATTTCCTGTGATTTCATGGGTGTAGTTAATCTCATTGGGTTGGACTTTTCTTTCCAGTACCTGTTATGGGGCTGGATTTGTATATAGATATTTACATTTGACCATATTATGGAATAGCTTGTTTTCTTCATCTATAGTAATTGAAAGTTTTGTTGGGTATAGTAGTCTGGGCTGGCATCTGTAGTCTCTTAGAGTCTGCAAAACATCTCTCCAGACCCTTCTGGGTTTGATTCTCCATTGAGAAGTTGGGTATAATTCTAATAGTTCTACTTTTATATGTTACTTGCTTTTCCCCCCTTGCAGCTTTTAATATTACTTTTCTATGTTTTGTACATTTACTGTTTTGATTATTATGTGTTGAGAGGACTTTCTTTTCTGATCCAATCAATTTGGTGTTCTGTATGCCTCTTTCTTTAGGCTAGACATTATTCTTCTCTGATTTTGTTGAAAATATTATCTGAGTCTTTGAGCTGTGATTCTTCTCATTATTCTTATTTTGTTTTGTTTTTGTTTTGTTTTTCCTTTTTCATAATGTCCCGGTTTCCAGGATGTTTTGTGTCAGGAATGTTTTAGATTTAACATTTTTTTTGCCAGATATATTTATTTCTTCTATAGCACCTTCAATTCCTAAGATTCTCTCCTCCGTTTCTTACATTCTGTTGTTCAAGATTCTCTCCTCCGTTTCTTACATTCTGTTGTTCAAGCTTGCCTCTGTAGTTCCTATTTGCTCACCTAGATTTTTCATTTCCAGAATTTCCTCTGTTTGTGTTTTCTTTATGGCTTCTAATTCTATTTTCAGGTCTTCAGTAGATTTATTAATTTCCTTCAACTTTTTTTTCTTGACTTTCTTTAAGGGATTTACTTATTTTTTCCATTTTTTTTTGTTTGTCTTATCCTTGGTTTTTAAAAAGGACTTATTCACTTTCTGATTAAGAAACTATCATTATTATATAGTTAGTTTTAATGTCTTGTTCTTGTGCTTCAGCTGTGTTGCAATATGGTTGTAGTAGGATAGCTGGGCTCTGATGGTATCATATTTTTTGGCTATTGTTATTTGTACTGGCATCTAGGAATCTGGGATTGAGGGGATCATAGCTCTAGGTGCTGATTTCTGAGTTTGTCTTCATTAGATGGGTGTTTTATTCCCTGATTTTTATTTCCTCTCTGATCTTCTAGTCTGTGTGATCTCTGGTTGAGCAAGGATTATCTGCCAAAGTTTGAGGCTGAACTTCTGTTTAGCAGCGGTTCTTTGCCTAAGTTGTGGGCTTGGGACATGGCAAAGGAGAAAGGGAGAGCATATTGGAGATAGCGGTGAGGCAGGGGATACCAAAAAGTAGAGGCAGTCTGAGAGCAAGTGGCTTGCCTGATCTTCAGTCTATCAAAGAAAAAACTTCAACTGGTGATTCAAGTATCCCTACATTTTCCAGGTCCTAATGCCTCCCAAGTCTCAGAGGTACATATCATCTTTACTGTTGTTCATTTGCCTCTTAACACCACTACACTCCTTTTTTCCTACTTCCAGACTGCTACAGTTATCCCTGCTCCACCAATTTGTCATCATCCATGAGCTTGTTGAAATCTCTCACTTGCTTTTGGATTCCATTTAGTTCTGTGGCTGCTATATTCAAACCATTAAGAAAAGTTTTCTTAGATTTTTTTGCCTTATGTAGATAAGTGTTTTGCATATATATATATATATATACACACACACATACATACATACATATACATGTTCCACAGACATACACACCTGGTGCTCAAGGAAGTCTGAAGAATATGTAAGATTCTCTGGAACTGGGGTAATGAATGGCTATTAGACATAATATGGGTGCCAGAAATTGAACCCAGGTCTTTTAGAAGAGCAGCTGGTGTTCCAAACCACTGAACCATCTCTCTCTGTGTCCATTTAAAAATTATATGAAATGGCTTAAAGTAATTACTTAATATATACATCATCAGAATGCTCATCAGAAATACAGTTCCTTTTAATCCTTACAATTTAGTCTCTGTTGTTACCATTCCAGAGAAATTATCTACCTCAAGATCACATCAAATTCCTTCTTGCTAAGTGCATAAGAAATGGCTGTGACCTCATCCTTGGGTATTTAGAAGGAAACCATTTAATCAACCAGTCTTCTTTTCTAAGGTTGGCTGACAACACGTTCCTTTATGTCTCCCTCTGACTTCATTTGATCATCAGTTGTCTTTGCTGGATATTGCTCTTTGGAGATCTCCTAAATCAAGAACTTGTACTAAATTCAAACCTTGTACTTCAAGTTCTACCATGCATTTTTCTACATAATTCTCTCCTACAGAAGTTTTACATAAATCCTTTGCTCCCAGTAATGCTCTTCAGTCAGCTCACGCCTCCCTTGTGGGTTACAGCTCTTTTAAAGACACAATAACCACTAACTACCACCCACAGGTGCTTACTGTATATTAAATATTGCCCTGAGGTTTCAGATTCTTTTAGTTAACACTAGAAATAATTTCATTTCAAAGCTAATTTTGTATGTATGTATGTATGAACGTATGTATGTATGTATGTATGTATGTATGTATGTATGTATGTATGTATGCCTTATGTTGAGACTGGATCTATGACTAAGCAATAAAGAACAAGTTAAGATCATTTACTGCTCTTGCAGAGAACCTGGGTTCTCAGTAGCCAACACTCACACAATGGCTCACAATCATTTGCAGCTCTAGTGCCTGAGGATCCAATGCATGCCCTCTTTTCACCTCAGTGGGCACCAAATACACCTGCAGATATCCTGGCAAACACTCGTGTACATAACTATATTTAAGAAGCCTTATTTACCATTCTTTCTGTCTTTAACCACAACTCCCATCCATTTAGGCTACTGCCATAGCTTTCATTGGTTTCTTCTCCTACACTTTTTTTTTTTTTTTTGAATGACACCTTAGCAGCTTCTGAGGTTGGTACATTGCTATCACCGCAATTGCTTTACAAAGCCCTACATTACCTAACTGATTCTCTATATGACTTCTAGAATGATCTTTAAAATCTAAATTACATCATGCACCATCTTCTCTCACTTTTCCCAGTACTTAGAATGAAACCCAAAACCCATAATTTGACCCAGAGTCTGATTCCCAACTGGATTTAGGACTCTCTGGTACAACTCTCCTGTCATTCTACCTATTCTTTAAACAAAATGATTCCTTTTTATTCCTCTGACCAATAAATCTAAATTTGCCCCCATTTCCCAGTCACTTGGCCTCTCTTCACCTTTTAAAAAGCTTTCTTAACCCTGATCACAAATAGCAACTACATCATGAATTTGCTTTTATATGAGGAAAGAGACAGTTCTCTGTTCACTGAGGTCTTTCCAGTGTCTAGGACTGTGATGAAATAGGGCTTGTCTAGTTTGCTTTTGTTGCTGTGAAACAGCAATCTGAACAAAACAACTTAGAGAAGGAAAGGGATCATTTGGTGTATGCTTTCCAGGGCCCAGTTTATTATTGTAGAAGTCAAGGCAGGAGCATGAAGGAGAGATCGTGGAGGAAGGCTTCCTTGCCGGCTTGCTATCTGGAGGGTCACTGGCTCAAGTTCAGCTATCTTGCTTACAGAAGTCAGCCCACCTGCCTAGGAATGGTGCTGCCCACAGTGAGCTGGTCTTTTCCTCATCAATAACCAAGACAATGTCTCACAGACATAGCCACAGGCTGATTGAGCTGGGCGATCCATCAAATTGAGACTCAGCAGATGACTCTAGGCTGTGTGAAGTTGACAAAGCTAATTGGAGCAGAGACTCAAAGAATTCAATACAAGTCAGATAATCCAATATGAATGATTCACTTTAGTGTTGGCATATTAGGGTTTTCTATAAATGTAAATGTATGTAGATGTATATGGTATGCATACAGAAAGAGACTTGCTCTAAAGAATTGACTCTTGTAATTATGGGAGCTGAAAAGTACCAAGATCCACAGTGGGAGAGCTGCAGATCCAGAAGAATGATTATGTAGTTCCAGTCCAGAAATCCAGTTTGGTCAAAACCAAAGAGCTGCTGTTTCAGTTCCAGTTCAAAGGCAAAGATTGATGTCTCAGCTCCAGCAGTCAAGAAGAAGGCATAGGCACTTAGAGAAGGGTGAGCTTTTTCCTTCTGTTTGTGTCTTTGGAGGACCACGTGCTCTCCTTGAGTCCTACTTCAAAAGTCTATCTCATCTAAAAACAGCATCAGTGAAACACTGGAATAATACCCAACTAACTGGTACCTCAGAGCCCAGTCAAAATGACAAAGCTCACCATCACAGCTTGTTAATTAAAAATTGTCAGTCTAATTAGATCATCATCAAATGGATACCTTGAACTTTTTATTTTACTAAGAGGCACATAAACACATTCTCATTTACCAATCTGTTGTCATGGTCTCACAGCTTCTTCTTGAGGGTGAGCCTGGTGACTGAAGGCTGCACTCATCATTCATCTTCTATATCACCCAGGGTCTGTTTCCTGAGTGTGAAAAACCTCAGACACAATTATAAGGTAAATAAGAGCAAATCTTTTCCTAACCTTCTAATGCCCTCAATTCTTTTGTATGTCGTTTGGATGTTACATTTTATGATCGATTTGCTGTTCTGAAGTATTTAGTTTTTACAGTGACAGTATTTTTCTTTAACTCTAGTCTTCTGTAGTACAGGCTAAAGTGCAGTTGTTGCACTATTGCAAGGAAAAAATGTGGGATTGAAAATGATAGAGTCCACGGCATCATACAACTCAGCTGGCAGGACTGATCAATCACTAGATCATGGTACCCATGCAGAATAGGAAGCTGGCACACTACAGGGAAAGCTCAGTCGGCAGCAGCTTGAAAGACTGTGGCTCACAGAGAGATGTGAGCTAGCTGATTACTCAGGAGAGTGCTTAGAACGTCACTCCCAAAATAACTGTGTTAGCAGACATTAAACACTAACATCTGTCTGCATCAGATTAACTTGAGTCCCAAAGGACACGCATGACCATGAACCTCAAGTTAAACAAAACAGAGAAGAGGAGTCACTTCTGGAATTTTCTAGAATCTCTTTGTTTACATTTGCCACTTCCTATGCTCGTGATTGCCAATAAATATGTAATTTAAAAATATATTTTAGCTCTCTCTCTGCAGTCTTTCTGAGATATGCTCTGTGGCATCCAATGAATTAAATCATATGCTGCTTTATTATGGCATCTTATTTTTAATCTAACAGTTTCTTTTTAAAGATGCTGTAGTCCATCTACAGTAGTGGTTCTCAAATGGTGGGTCGAGGCCCCTTCAGGGAACAACTGACTTTTTCACAGAGGTCACATATCAGACAACCTGCATATCAGGTATTTACATTAGAATTCATGACAGTGGCAAAGTTCAGTTATAAAGTAGCAATGAAAATAATTTTGTGGTTGGGGGGGGTCCCACAACATGAGAAATTGTACAAAGGGTCACAGCATTAGGAAGGCTGAGAACCACTGCTGGAGATTAAAATAATGATAACCTGTGTTGCACAGGAAGAGGCAATCAATCAGCAATGTGCCCTTTAGTCAACAGCGGCACTGGAGAGAGAGAGTTTGCACTCTCTGTAATGATAAAATGCAATTCAGTTAGCATTATGTAATGAACCAGTGTCACAAAGGAGTTTCATTACTTCTGTTAATTACCTCTAGCATATTTGTAAACGGAGTTGACAAAAGACTGAAAAGGTTGTTTCTATAGATGTAAAATCTTTAAAATCTAATAGCTCTGGCTCTAAAGCCATCCAAAATTTCATTAAAGACTCTGGTGTCCAAAACAGTGACATTCCTGCTGGGTAACGTCTCATATTCTTCTTTTCAAGTCATAGTCACCCAAGACAAGGCTGTGCACAGTCGATGAGAGGCTCAATCCCACTCCTCCCATCTCAATGAAAGCAAGAAGTTAGTGAGGTTCTTGTTGACACTGAACCCTTAAACTACTGCCAGAATATTTCATTTATAAGGTAAATCTGTTTGTTATTTGCCCAATGATGAAGTGTGCTACCCTGACCATGAATTAGTAACATCTTGAAGAGAGAAGGCCAAAGCTGTAGTGTTTAGGGGGTTTGGAGTTTGATTTAAAGCCAGCTTTTCAGTCCAAGCCTGGAGCTCGATGTAATGTGGGTAAAAATGGTGATAGAATATCGCCATCTTTATATGTCGTTGGACGACAAGGAAGAGTCACACAAAAGGACAAAGACATGATTGGTACAGTCTGTTGAAAAGTCATTCATGAGTTTATTACAAATGATTTTTTTCCCAGAAGTTCCTAAAAGTAAAACTAAAATTACTTTGAACTATCTTCTTGGACAAACTGTGATAGAATAGTAAAGTCGTACTGATGATGGCAGATGGCAGCCATAAAAAAAAAAAAAAAAAAAAAAAAAAAAAAAGCAGCAATGATTGTGTGGAGAATGAACAGTGTTTGTGAGGTGTGGAGAACGGCGTAGCTTTAATTTGTTTCTCATTTGCAAAACAAGAAGTAATGACACATGTTCTAGAAGAAAGTGGTGTATATAGAAGGAGCAAGAGTTTAAATTAAGACATAAATCAGTTCTATATTTAAACATCAACTATGGGACTGAAGAGCTAGATCAGGGGTTAGTAGTGTTTACTACTCCCAGAGAACCTATGATCAGTTTAGATGTCTCCAGCCTGAGGGAATCTGATCCCCTCTTCTAGCCTCCACAAACACCTACCTATACACATGTGGCATGTACTCACATAGTCACACACACACACACACACACACACACACACACACACCTATATAAATAAGAATAAAAATATTTCTTCAAGTCTGAACTATAAGTGCCTGGCAGGTATGACTCTATTTGATCACCTCTCTAGAGTGATGGTAACTCTACCAAGCATTTACTGAAAATTAAATAAAATAATATACAAAGAAAGAATGTACAACAGGTATGCATTCTAGTCAAGGGCCCTACAGCTTAGTTTTATGAGGACATTGAAATAACTTACTGCAATTTTTAATAAAGCAACTAAGTGTGTTAAAGCAACAACATTAAAACTGTTTTCGCTTCAAATCTTGAGGAAGGGAGGGAGGAACGGAAGGAGAGAGTAGTTTGAGGAGAGCTGTGACATGTGACAATACTGGAAGCTCCAGGAGGAGTTTGGTGCTATGAGTATATACGCTGTGTGTAGGTGTGCATGGGGCCAGAGGGAGCTGAGGCTGTTGGCTGGCTTCCTCCTCTCTATGCCCAATATCATGTCAAATACAGCTAGAAACCAGAGGCAAATGATCCTACTACATATTACAGTTCCTCATCACTATGAGAGACAAGGTCCTGTTTCCAGGTTCTATGTCTTGTAGATAAAAAGATAAAAAACATTTTACAACAGACACAGAAGCTCAAGGATGATTTTCTAGAGTTAAGGAGAGAAAACAACAGGGCAGGCAGACTTGGGATCTTCGCCAAGGGAGAAGGAAAGGCAAAACGGGAAAAATGGAAATTGTTATGGTTTAGAGTAAGAAGTCAGAAAGTGGGTAAGTTCTGTATTAAAACTGGAGGCTGTATTGAGTGGGGAGGCTTTATCTGACCATGTGCATCTCATGAAAGGGACAACTATTCCCCGCCACTTCCTTATTTGTCTTGAAGTATGTTTTATTTCTTTTTACCTTTCACTTTTAGTCAGGATGTAAAACAGGATTCTCCCTTAAATTCTTGAGGGAAATTCTTTCACAAAAGAAGTTCTCTGCCTAGTCTATACATGAGAGACATTTGTAAAGGGTGTTGCTGTCTGCCTACCATGTCATTTCCCTGGAAAATGGTGCCTGGGAAACAAACGGCCACAGAGGGTTGCCTTTCATTCTCGTTCTTCTTGCCCAACATATTCTCTCAATGTTTAGGCCAGAGAATAGGAGGAGGAAGACCAAGAATGGTCCAAGAGGTACACTGGAGAGTGTCCGGGACACTGGAGAGTAACCAGCCTCAGGAGATACACTACAGAGTGACCAGCCTCAGGAGATACACTGGACAGTGACTAGCTCCTACAGAGTCCTAGCTCCTCTAGTGTGGGCAGCTCAGGAATCTTGATTCAGCTGGAACAGAGACACATGCCAGTCAGAGCTGAATCAACCTCTATATGTCTGTGGAAGGAAGCAGTGTAAGGATTTTAAGCTCTGTGTACAAATATGTGGCATAATAAAATTGGCTTACCTAAGAATGTTGAGTTTTCAGACACAGAAAGGATTTTGTTACCATAAATAAATGACAAATGTTTGGGTAGATAGATATGTTTGCTCTGATGTAAATACAGGTATCCATGTATTGAAATATTATATGCTATTCCATAATATGTATAATTTTATGGGTGTCTTGCCTGCATGTGTGTCTGTGTATTACATGTTTTCATCTGCATAATCGGATGCAGCAGTCCTTGGCTCTTACCCTTGCCTCGTTACTGTCTCAACAGGAAACGTTGACAGGAGGATATTATCCATTAAGTAGATAATGGGAAGACTTCCTCACAAATGGCACCCTTTGAGAAAACAATGATCTACTTTTAGGGCATTTTCCATCCTAGTGCTCCTTGTAGACACAGTTCCCATTACATTATCATCAGCTCATTTTTAGTCAAATAGACTTTTGAGACATGATGGTGCCTGTTTTCTAATAGAACTTTTAAAAAGAGATTATGTCAAGGTTAGAATACAATCTCTACTGTGTTTACTTAAAAAATAGTTTCTATTCTTTATTGTCCATTTGGTTCTGTACATGTATCTTGTGCTTATAAAGATCTATTCACCTTCTTTAAAAGACTATAATTCCTTTAGGCTGGAACCATAACTTACTCATTCTTTTTTGCTCTACCCACACATTATTTTTTGCTTAATGGTTAATTTGTTTGAGAATCACTGCCATCAAGAGTCATTAAAAAATACTCCTTCCGTCAGCCCTTAAGATTCACAAAGGCTTTTCTTACATAGACAAATGTATTCTTTAAAAGAAATGATTTAAACAATAAAAACTAACTGTTACAAGTAAACACTTTAAGGTAAATAAATACAATTTGTAGCCATGTGTAATGTAAGGAAGGCTTGTTTGTGTGTCAAAGAAGAACATAAGACTTATAGCAGGTTGTGGGTGGTGGATTTTCTTCACCAGTTTTTAAAAACTTTTTTGGAAGCATCTGGTTGTCTTGCTTTCAAATTCCTCTTAGAGTAATAGCAAAATCCATACCCTTAGTTTATAAGGCTAAATAACAATGCATCAGAGCTCTTTGCAGCAGCCCCTGGGACAGCTGCAATACAGCCTTCCCATCTTTTTGGCTGAAGTATAAACAGGAAGCGTCTTGAACTCACCCACCATCATGTGCAATTTACCCCCTACGCTTCTAGAGATTTGTCTACAGGCAATTTGATGGAAGTGCTTTCTCCACTGACTTTCAATCTTGCCAGATTAACTCGTTTATGTCAAAATTTCAACAAACAAACCCAACAACAACCATCAGGACAAGTCCCATTTAATCTCTACTAACATCTCATCTACTTACTCCCACATGCCTTATTTTTCTCAATAGGTACTATTTTTTAACACTATTTTTATTTTACCAGGGTTTCCTAATGCCTCTACCTTCCTTCCACCAATCCCCCAACACTAAGTAGGAGAGAAAGAAGGGTAAAGGGGAGGCCGGCAGAGTTCTTTTTAGACCTGGTTGCAGCTGGTTAGGGTGGTGGGGTTCTTTGAAGCAATATCAGTCTCAGTCATCAGGATATCTGCCAGCAGCTTTCTTCCTTCTTGGGGCATTTCTAGAAGCCTTCTCAAGGCATCTCTTGAAGCATCCTTGAAAGGTCATTTACTCTTTCTGGATTCTAATATTTATACAGTAGCTTCTCCAAGTCCTCAGAATTCTACTAACTGCAGCTGGCAAAGACCACTCCCTTTTCTGAGCTGCAGTAGGCAATTATCAGCTGCAGACAAACTTGCTTTTTTCTAAGTTGGCCTGGTCATCATGGTGTTTTATTACAGCAATAGAAAGGCAATTTCTCTTTCTCTCTCTCTCTCTCTCTCTCTCTCTCTCTCTCTCTCTCTCTCTCT
>OU015743.1:79432524-79465106 GCA_907169655.1 Acomys percivali | reverse complement strand
TGACCTTTTGTAGCAGGAACCACTGATTTTAGCAGGAAATTGGGCTTCCTCTACTTAATTCCAGAGGACACTGTGCATGACCTTGAAGTCTTCTGTGACCCCGCTGTGAGACCAATGGCAACGAAGCCATAGCATTTCCCAGAATGAAGGAGAAGACCACAGGAAGACATGTGACTGACAGGAAGCAGCATGGTGCCCAGCTTCAAAGGCAGCATCCTCTGCCTACATTTATTAACGTATAGAAAAAGAACATCAACAAGCAGGAATTGGGTGTAGGATGTAACTGGGTTGGTAGAGGGCTTGCCTGACATGCGCAGAGCCCTCTTCTGGATTCTCAACACTACACAAACAGTGTATAGCAATGAGTGCCTGTAATCCCAGCACTCAGGAGGCAGGGAGATCGGAAGTTCAAAGTCATTCTTGGTTGTGGAAGGAATTTGAGACCCGCCTGGGCTATATGAGACCCTATGTCAAAAGGAAAACAAAAAGAGCCATTATTTGGAAGCATCAAATTGGAAATGAAAATGAGGCCAAATAGAAAAGGCAAAAAATCAGTGCTTTCTCCCCAAAGTAATATTGATGGTTTTAATATTCATAGAACAAATAGAGACTCTTTGATCATTCATAAACTTCTATCGTGGTGGTGTGTGTATTGGGAATTTTAGAATCCTCTTGTATATTTTTAATTACAATTTCACTTTAAGAAGCAGAAAGACACTTTTATTTGCAAGTACAAGAAAAGAGCTTTGGGAGGTGTCTTTGTTACTTCAAAGAAGAGCTCTTTCCCACTCTGGGAAATTGCGTTTTCCCTCTTCAAATGTGGCTCTGATTACCCACTTCCTATTTCACAGCAGTCCTATCTCGCCTAAACACCTGAACACTCTTTTCTCTGGCAATGTTCAAGTACAGAATGGAGGGGCTAAGCAAATCTTCTCCTCGCTCTTGAAGGCTCACTGCAATGAGCTGACAACAGATGGGAGAAAAACAATTTCATAACATGCATAGGGTGGAATCATAACATAGAGTTCTCTACAGAGTATGACGGGCCCTGACAGGCCAGATGGTCAACCATTACATAATTTCCTACTCTACTAAGAAGAACAGTGGTTTATAGGGTAGGATTGAATATCCCAGGTGATGTGAGGGAGTGGAGGCACACACGGTACACTGGTGCTTTCACTGTGGAACTAAGTTTTATCAGGAAATCTCTTGGCCCTTCTGCCATCATAGATGTAAATGCCATGCAGGTGGGTGTATTGAGCACAAAGACCTTTAGTGTTTTCCCTCCATGATGGCTATTGGTCCCTGTTTAAGGACCTTCCATATGACTTGCATTTATCCCATGGTCAGACCTTCAGAGGAAGCTGCTTCCTGTGCTTTGGAAAAAAAAAGGTTAAGAGACTGGGTGGTAGGAAGGGGGGAAGTTCAGAAAGGAGATGTGAGATTGTCTTTTCAGTTTTTTTATTATGTTTCTTTTTTAACATATACATTTATATTGTTACACATGAATAAAACAAACCACATACAACAGGAAGAACCACGAGACAATCAGGAATTATATTAATATTACACTCATAGTGATTTGGCCATTTGTATTTGGCAAACTTGAAGTAAACATCTTTCCTACCTTGTTGAGTCTAAATTTCTGAATGAAAATCAATATCTACCATATCTCATCTCTATTAACTTAAAACATATATCTTGATCTAAAAACATCTTAACTCCTAACTATTTGATCTTTAACCCCATCAGAGACTTGAGAAGGAATAAAACTTAAATACCTGACTGAATCAGAAGAGCAGGTTAACAGCTTCCAAAATGAAAAAAAAAAAAATGACAGAGACAGTTTGCTGCCTGAACAGTCAGTCACCCAACACTCTATAATGTTGGAGCATCACCTTTGGCCTTCTAGCCCAATATATCTGACAGACATATTTGCAAGGCAGGAACTATTGAGGACTTGCTTACTCTGTCTTGGCAGAGTTCGGCCATTGGCTCTGCTTGCCTTTTTTTAAGGCAGAATTATGTCTGTGGCAGAAACGAGGACATTTTGCCCAGTGGCTTGTTTGCCACACTTGAAGACAGCTTCATAGGGAGGTTCTTTGATGTTCATCATCTTCTTTGAGGCAAGCTGGGTATTGCCAGGAGACAATGTGTCTTGTAGTCAAAGAATATTTAGAATAATAAAAACATCTTTAAATGTCATATTCTGTAGGTCTCTGAGGCTTTTGAAGACCTCATTTAACTATTTTAATATATATATATATATATATATATATATATATATATCTGTTATACCTAGATATATATTCTTGTGATAGAATTAGACTAGTATGTGACATGATCATGATTTGCATCAATATACAAAATTCAATGCCAATGAATTAAAAATAACCTTATTTATGAGTAACAATTAAGGCCTTGAGTTGAGGAGTAGATTCAATAATCTACCTTTTGTTCTATCCTCCCTCTATATTTCTATCTTTTCTTTCCAACTCCTATCTCTTTACTTATGACAGAAAGATAAAGGAAAAGAGAGATGGCCTTGAGTCCAACCTAGTTTTCTCTCTGTATAAGACCAATAATAACTTATAACCAACTCCTGATGAAAATAAGCTTCTGTAGACCATGAGAGCAAACAGAAACCTACCTAACCCCCTTAGAGGACCAGCTGATACAACCAGAAGCCTTTTCAGTTTTAAGTCACAAACCTTGGGACTTAGAACATTGCTCTCTGCCCCAACAATAATGGAGAGGACTATGAACTCCCTTGGTCATATTTTTATTTTAAGAGAATGTTTTTATTAGAAAAATGAAGATGACTTACTACTAACACTTGATTTAAATTTTTTATTTTATTATTTAATGTGTATGAGTGTTTTGCCTACATGTGTCTATGCCTATATGTCTGTGATAATGGACACCAGAGGAATGTGTGGGATCCATTGTAACTGCAGTTACAGATGGTTGTGAACTACCATGTTGGTACTGGGCTATGGAGCTCAGGTTCTCTGAAAGATAGCAACACATACTCTTAACTGCCAAGTCAAATTTCCAGCCCTTAAAGTTGCTTTCTATAAATAATGTTTGAAATTTATAACGATATCATTTTTGTCCATCCCTTTCCCCCCTTTAAACCTTCCCATGCTACCACTCTCTTTGTTGTCTCTCAGATTCGTTGTACACACACACACACACACACACACACACACACACACACACCATAAATATGTAAATCAGGCAACTGAGTTCTATAAAATGTCAGGGCAGGCCATTTGGAAATCAAATGGGGGAGTATCTTCCTTGGGGAAGACCATTTCTCCTGCTCTCAATATACTTTCATGAGATTGTGTCTTCTAGAAATGTCAGTGAAACTACACCCATGAAGTTTGATTACCATGGCTACCTAAATAAGATCTGGGCAGGGACAACATGAACAGACATAGTAACAATGTACCGATGCTTTGGTGGCCTCAGCTCTAGACTAGGAGCTACAGTTGCTGTTAAAATGGTATCATGGAGCTATGGAATCTGCTTCTCTGGCTACAGAGCATTAACAAAACATCTATTCTCCTGCTACATAATTCTCTCCCCTTTGCTTCACCACGGAGAGATGCCAGTGCCCAGATTCAATCCCTAATACTAGGCCTGTTTGTGGGCAATGCCAAAGAGCCAGTGAAACTTAGGAATTCCAGCCGTCGGCTAGATGAGCAGTCAGAGAGCAAGCATTCAGCTTTTTCTTGTGAGCATGTAAATGATTGGTTGTGTTTCTCATCTGTCATCTGGAGTTCTGGCAGTAAATACACACGGTCTTTAGAAATCACAGAAGGAATTCATTCTCTCAGCACTTCATGTAGTTGCCCGACAATCTTGCCTTTCTGTTCTGAAAGAAAGTTCCACTGTGCACTAGTGCGGCAGCAGCGTGACAATCTGCCCTAATAAAAGAACTGGGTGCCCAGGAGGCTGTTTTGCTCTTTGGGGAAGCGGGTGGCAGCTGAGCTGGAGTTCCCTGTTTTGTGATTAGAGCAGAGGTTACAATGTATGGACCAAAATGCCCTAAATCACAGTGGCTCCACAGCGTGGTTTACATTTCCCTCGCACCCCATGCTGGGCATGGGACTGTGTGGCTGTCATCCAGTGGGATTGGGGAGGGAGGTCCTTGCTTAGTAATCATTCAATGATCAAAAGAAACATCCTTCATTGTGGCATGTGTGTACTCTGTATTTTCCCATCAGGGAAGAACATAATTACTGGGGACCCTATTGGACTTTTGTAAAATCTCAAGCTAGAACAGATAGAAAAGACATAAGAAATATGGACTCATAGATATCTATACTCCTCTAGCACAGAGACTGGTGACAGAATGGGACACCCCAGGGTGCCCACAGTGGGTTGTCAACCGAGTAACAAGTGCCCAGCAGTGACACTGACTAAGAATTCACCCTGGTCTCAGAATGACTCACCAAGATGGAAAGTCCTTAAAGCTGGATTTTGCCCTAAGGCAAACAAGACATTCTTTGGTTCCTCAAACAAACACAGGTTGATGATTTATCAGTGTTCTATTATGTACATGAGATCATTGGGAGTATATTTTATTTGGAATTTAAAATTTCATTACTCCTTTGTCATTGAGAAAAGCAATTATGTAAAATTAAGAGATTCTTGAAATGTCTGTAAAGTGCGAACAATCAAGAAACAAGGATATATAGGATTATGGATTCCACTGAAAAAGAGACACTATTTCATTCACATCGTTTCTCTGATACCTGATAACACCACATAAGGGTCAGCACAGCGCCAGTGAGCAGTTCCTAATTGTTATACATAAGTAAAATAACACACATCAAATGGAATCAAATATACACCTGAGCTGAACAAGACAATCATTGCTCCAGGACATGAGGTAGAGGATAAATTCAGCACATAAGCCATATAATTCACAGGGTGGCAATTTCATAACTATTAAAAGAGCTGCCTGCAAATATGTAAGGAAATATTGTTAAAGCTAAAACTATCACCCTTAAGTTCCACAAATTTGATAACAAAATGTGGGCAGGTATTGCTTGCATTCTATATTGGCTTAAAATATCTATTTGTTAAAAATACTTTCAAAAACAGCTACATGTATGTAAAGGAATACACCAGCTTTTATATTGTATTTATTTGTGCTATGTGCTATTCTGAATGTTTGTTGGCAAACACTACTTTGAGATATGATCAGATGTTGAGATAAGTAACTACTACTGTTATTGTTATTGTTATTATTATTATTATTATTATTATTATTATTATTATTATTATTATTATTATTATTATCATCTTCTCCATTTTAAGATAAGAAACCAAAACAGGAGAAGGTAGCCACTTGTTAGGATTAGCATGTGATGTCATTACATGCATTATATGCATTACGGCTACGTATTTAAATAGTTGAAACAAAAAATGCCATCACAAGCATGCTGTGGCAAGGAAAGTGACTCTATCCTTATCTGCATAGAAAACTCATGGTAGATCCACAGGTGCAAAAACAAGACAAGGATATCTACTTCCTCTACATCCATTCAAAATAGTAGTAGATTGAACCCCATGCTGTCCCCCACACCACCTTCCATACTGATCCCATACTTTCCCCAACTCATCAGCCATCACAGATGTCCCCCAAAACATCTTTCACACTATCCCCTATGTACTCCCACATTTCCTTATGATGTGGCTTCACAATGTGCCCTCCTTGACTCTGTACCCTCCCCTCTGCCCTCATCATACAGGCTGCTATATCTGTAACATGGTCTCCAGACCTCTTTTCATCTTGTAAATCTGAACCTCGGTAGCTATTTGGTCCTGCTTTACAATTCCCAGTTCCCTGCTCAATTGTTCTTTTGTCTTGAGACTACTTTTACTCTCTCATGAATGAATATAGGAAAGACCTTTCCAATACTTCTTCTGTTAATGACAGCATCTTGGACTTCCTGAGATTATTTTCTTTTGCTTTCTTTGTCATTGCATTTTCATTATTTTCCTGTTTCTTCATCATACAGCTTGACTTTCAAAAATTGTGCCTAGACATAATGGAGGACTGATCTAGAGACTCCAGTTTCTGGTGTGTTCTTTTGACAAATCCTGGCATTTTCCTCATAGTGAATGAAGTTGTCTGGTCTTGAATCCTTTTCAATGAGTACAACTCTCTCTATCTTGTGGTGGTTATTGCTCATTATCATCTTGGTCAGATCTAGAATCACCTGAGAGACATACATCTAGGTGTGTCTGTGAGGGTGTCTCCAGAGAGCTGTAGCTAAGGAAGACCCACCTTGAGTGTGCACGGCACCACCCCACAGTCTAGAGTCCCAGGCTAAATAAGAAGGAATGAAGAGGAAATCAAGATGAAAACCAACATTCACATCTCTCTACATCTTGACTTCAGATGCAAAGTGAACAGCTGCCTCATGTTTCTGTTCCCACAGCTAGACCTGCTCTCACCACTGAGCCTTTCCTGCCACAATGCGCTGGACTTTTGTACTATAAGTTTAAAAACCCTCCTTTTCTTTGGTGCTTCTTTTCGGGGATTTTGTCACTGCAATAAGAAAAGTGACTGACACAGGACCCATATGCTGCTATACCACAGCAAAGATTGCTTATGATACATTAAGCCTATGAATTTGGTGGGAAGTGCAGCATTTAATTCATAACATTCCACAACAAACTCTCCCAAATTCATGTCCTTCTCAAATACAAAATATATTTCTTTTATTCTAACAAGTCTATTATTATCTCTAAAACCTTACTTTCATGTAAATATGATATAAATTAGATACAGATTAGAGTAAATATATATGCAAACTGAGGCAAAATTCCTGTCTAGATAAGAATCTGTGAATTCAAATAAATTATGTGATTCTAGATGGTATGGTGAATATAGCTCAGTAATAGAACTCTTGCATAGTGTACCCAAGGCTGTGTGTTCAATTCCTAGTCCCACAAGACAAAATTCAATGGTGCAATGCATATATAGTATCAACATTACTGTACCAAAGAGGGGCAACAGGAAAGAAAGGAGAATTGATAGAACCCAGGAAATTATTGAGACAAATCACAAAAATAGCCTTATTTGGCACTATGGCTTGTCCTCGAGGTCTATAGTAGTCTTGATCTCAGGGTCCCCAGGAGCAGTTTTCATTTCCCTCAGCTTTACCAGGTGCCTTTATTTCTCTGCTGGATGGTAGTGCAGCCTTTGAAATCAACTTGAGGGCAACTTACTCTGTTCTGCTCTGTGAACCTGTGGTGGGGTGACTCCACTCCATGGAGCTATAGTGGAATGGCAGACCTATGTACTCTGGACCACCCTTGAGACCCTTTTATTCTGTTCTTGTCACCCCGTGCCATTTCCTGCTTTCTATTAGTTCCAGGTGGAAGTGGTATATAATCATCTTCATCCAAGGTGCTAATCAGATGACTAAGTCTATTGTTGACACATAGATGTGAAATTCCTTACAAGAGAGTAAATTGGATTGCTGTGGTAGTCTACATTGATTATTAAGTGGATAAGACCTAGGATCAGCTAGGAGACAAGCTTTTAAGATGTTTATGAAGGACATCTGAGCTACACTGGCCTCTGGGCATGGGACTAACTGGGATATGTTAATTGGTGTAAGAACATTTACACTAAATGTAAGTGGTAGCACTCACTGGACTGGGGTCTTTGACTTTATAAAAAAGATACAGGTGGTTGAACAATAGTCTTGATCACTCTTTACTTAGCTATTGATGCAAAATGACCAGCAGCCTCACTGCTGTGCCTCCAGAACTGTTCTACCATAAAGGACTGTTGTTGGGGGGGGGGGTTGGTCTGTGTATTCAGATGCTGAGTTCTGGGCCTCAAGATCTGGTTGTCCTCTTCAGCAGGACATTGTAACACTCAATATCAATATGTGTAAACTTCGCCAGCCAATTATATCTGATTGGGTAGTAAAGTTGCTGACAGCCAATTACTGGGCAGAAGAGAGAGGTAGGCAGAACTTTTGTTCTAGGCCTCGGGGATCTCAGGTGGGGACCACAAGGGAGAGGAAAGGAAAGAAGAGGGAAAGAAAAGACATGGCTACTAAGAACTGACCTGGTGGGGCAGAAGGACCAATATGGCAAGTAACTTGGAGCTTGTGGCTGGAAAATAGCAAGACTAGTATAGTGGATTAGTATAAATGGATATCTACTCAGTTAAGGTGCATAAAGATTATTTATAAATATCAGTCTCTGTCTTATATATTTGGGAACTAGAATGGGTGACTGGAAAACTCCCCTCAAAATATAACTTACCATTACAGACTGTGCCCTTGAACTCTGAATCAAAATTAATCCTTAACTCATTAGGTTGCTTTTGTTGGAATATTGTATTGCAGCAAAGAGAAAACTCAGAAAAAAAATTCCAAATACTTTTTCTCAATTTTTTTTGCAATAGCGACGTGAGAATTTTTCATAATCTTTAACTTCCCCTTTGCCTAAAAATTGTTCCTTTAGCCAATTTAGCTTTACTCATATCCTGTTACAAACAATGAAGAGAAACTAAGACATTTCTGAAATTCCTAGCTTATAAATCTTCACAGCTAAATAGTCAACTGGATCACTCAAAGCTTCTGGTATCTTTAAAGCACAGCAACATAAATATAAATGAACAAAATCGTGATTACTTCACAACAAGGATGCTATTTTCTTCTTTGACCGATAACGTTCTTTATTTTCACTTGAGACTTCATCTATATTTCTCTTAGTATTATCTGTGTAGTTATTTATGTATTCCATCAAGGTATAGTACAATTGTCCTTTTCTATATTTTTATAACAGGCTAAATTTTAAGAAAGAATGATAACTAAGAAAAGATTCTGCCTAGGAGATCATCCTATACCACCCTATAGAGGATAGAGCTAAGACTAGGTACTGAGAAAAACTCCAGCTACATCTTGTTGACTGTAACTCTGATAAAGCTTCAAGGTGATCCTATAAATATGAGACCAAAGAAAGTTTAGTATAACTAACCAATTATTGTCTAGTAAACTAGAGAATTGCAAGGTAACTCAAAGTTAGAAGACGGTCAAGGTCAATAACAAGCCGGGAGCCAAGGTAGACAGAGGGCAGCTTCACCTATCCCTAACTGAGTGGGAATCAGATGCAAAGCACATGACCTGGTTGGACCAGAGAACATGCATATTGCATGTAGCACTCCATTGGATTATCCTATGATAGTCTACAGAATTAACACACCTCAAGGGAGGTTACCCCAGCCTTTGTTCAGTATTTGCCACACCCCTCTAAAAAACTGCTACACAAAGGAAATCCATGGTTTTTCCTCTCTTGGAAACCCCCATTCACTTTTGAGCGCTTCTCTCACTTTTCCTTAATTTTTCACTTTTTTCTCAATTTCTCACTTCTCTGTAAATCTTCTTAATGAAGCTTCCTGTCAACTTGTATAAACCATGGCAGTCAACATCTTTAACTCTCATTGGTATGAACAGCAAGCTTGGGGCTCCTGTCTCAATTTGACCTTGGTGACTGCTGAGAGTCTAACATCTTGGAACCCTGGGTCAAACACAAATGGTCTGAGAAAAGTCCCACATACTCAAAACAAAAACAACAACAACAGCAACAAAATCCCCTTGTATCAAAACCACCAAGCTGAGGTAGTGCTTAATCAAGTGGGCCTTATAGACAGTCCACAGTCCAAGAACAAGGAGTCACAAAAGGAAGAGAAAGAGATCCTAAATGATGGATAAAGTTTAGTAAAGGGCATTTATGGTCGCACATTTATGGTAGGGCATTGAGCAATTCAATTAGAGCACAGGTGTATTCATTATAGGATCACTTATATTCATAATACCACCTTGATATTGGTAGAAATTGACCTAAAAGAAGGCACATTGTTCATCCTTTAAAAATAAGCATGACACAGTAATTTAAAATACAATAATAGTACATTACCCAGAATTACAAAAAGTTTTACCTGTGATCAACTTGCTTATAGACTGGTCAGAAGCCATACTTAGAAATAATATTGACACAGTGTTTTTGAGCCAAAATCATCAGGTCAAATAAGAATAGGAATGTTACTGAACCTGCGCTCCACAACCACAGAACCTATTTCTCAGAATAGCAGGACTGCCTTGGAGAGGTATCTTCTGACCTTGGAGTTCTGACCACTGCCGTAGATTCCCCCAGTTAGTCCCTCTGTTCAATTTTGACCATGGTGCATTTCTTTCCAACTGCTTCCTGCAGCAAAAGTAGGCTAGCCAAGGTTTATTGGGTCATGTCAAAGCATAAGGGGAAAATGAAAGCTCATTACCATGAAAGCGGGATCATTTGGCAATAAAACCTCTTTATTAGTGGCAGTCAGGCTCAATAGGCTCTAGACCTGGCTTACTGGGAAAACAGTTTATTTTTTTTCGAGGGCCTTTTTACTACAATAGGATTTCTAACTATACAAGCCACATCTTGAAGGCCAATAGGACTATAAAGCACTACAGGACAATAAATGCACTGCCATCAATATGTCAGCATATAAATAAAATAAAAAGCATTAACAAAAAATAAGTAAACAGAATAAGCCGAAGGTATGGTAGGCTAGAGGCTAGGAAGTATAATTTCATCTGTAAGCAACTGAGCAGGGTAGCTCAGTTGGGACCTTGTCTTTTAAAAATTTCAACAGTTAACCTTTCATAGTGTGATGCTGCCAATAAGGAGGCTAACTTGAGGCCCGTAAACATTCCTTTAAAAGGAAGGGAAACTCTTGTCTTTCCATTGCTCATGATTTAAATTTACAGGGCAGCTGGTCTGCCCTGCAAGAAGCTACCATTGTCTCTTAGATTGCCATTTTCAATGAATTGTGCCCATACACTACATTGGGATGAGAGCGGGCATAGAGAAGAAAGAAAAACTCAGCAGAAAGTGCTCATATGGACTAAGGGTTTGGATTAATGGTATCTCCCTACAATTCATCTGTTGAAGCCTTAATTCATAGTGTTGATGTATTTAGAGAAGGCAATAATTAAAGATAAGTCAGGTCATGGGGATGGCACTCTGATCCAGTAGTGTTTGAATTATGCAGGGGTAGCAGGAGATGGAAGAGGAAACTCTGCAGGCTTTGATTAATGACAAAGGAGTTTAATAAAATGCTCAGAAGTATTCACTTGGAAATCAAGTGGCACTTATCATCCCTAGGAGCAGTTCTGGAACTTTTCTCTGTAGACACAAGTTTTAAATCTTCAAATTTGACAGTTGATAAAGCTAACAACAAAAAAAGAATAATCTTTGAAGACACCTAGTGTCCGTCCATACCTCACATTTCTTGGAGTCCCACTATGAACACTTTCTTCAGGACAATTCTTGTCCTATTTAAATGGAAAAGTCATTGAGGGCTTTAGCCTTATTCCTCATCCCATCTAAACCAAAGAAAGTGACCCAAGGGAAAGGAAAGAATAGATGTTAGCAATTTAGCTTCTCATCGAAGGCATGCAAATTATCCAATTATGAATGCAAACATTGGAAAAACAAATAGACTTGCCTTCTGGCTCTCCTACAAATCACTCATCTTTATGCTTCATAATGCTTGCTATCTCCAGCAATAACCTCTACTTAATGTGGTATGTAATCACCTTCCCTATGCATAAACATGTATTTGTTCTTATAAAATTAAAATTATACTCTGCTTTTGTATCTCACATTTTAAAACACACAGTGTTACTATGCCCACAAAATAATTATTTGTAATAATTTTAAGAGTGACTGAATGTTAAATCAAAACAGCCTAATTTATGTCACCATTTTCTGTTTGGGTACTTGGATTGTATTTATGTAAATTTATATTTACATGCTGGCTTAGTGAATGTTCACTTGCATCTGAATTATAAAACCTTGTGTTCAACTTGGGTCGCTGTTAAACTCTCAACTGATATCAATACTGAAAATAGTGGGTTCTCTTATCTAGTGAGAATAGCAATGTAGAAGGATCCAGTGGGTCCTAGAAACCTACAAGTAGAACATTATGATAGGCAGATTTGGGCCAAGGGGTCCCGCTCAAACTAAGGCACTAGCCAAGGACAATACAGGCGGTAAAATTTAAACCCCTACCCAGATCTAGCCCATAGACAGGACAGTCTCCACACTTGAGTGGAGAGAGGGATATGACTTTCTCATGTACTCTGGTGCCTCACATTTGACTATGTCCCCTGGCGGGGGAGACCTAGTGGCACTCAGAGGAAGGACAGCAGGTCACCGAGAAGAGACTTTATACCCTATGAGCATATACAGGGGGAGATAATCCCTCTCAGGAACAGTCATAGGGGAGGGAAATAAGGGGAAAATGGGAGAGAGGGAAGAATGGGAGGATACAAGGGATGGGATAACCATAGAGATGTAACAAGAATAAATTAATTTAAAAAATGAAAAAAAAAACAAGGAATTCCCAAAATAAATAAATAAATAAATAAATAAAATAAAATAATTTAAAAAATAAATAAATAAAAGAAAATAGTGGGTTGGCTACAGCAACTGCTGAATGAATGCTTGGATCAAATCTGCCCCATTCACAAACATTTCTGCCTATAAAACTAGCTATACATTGTGGTCTTCTATATTTGTATGTACAAATAAAATATTCTATTGATTGAGTCCTAGTCTGTGCCAGGCATTGTGTTAAACTTCTTTAAAAAGAAAAATCTATGCCAAAAAACATTGTCCCTTAAAGGGAAAAACCCCAACACTTCCCACTATAGTTTCTATCCAAGACCCTTCTGGAGCCCTTAGTAATTTTACCCAGCAGACTGATCAGGGTGAGTCTCACTCCAAATGGCATCCTTATCTCCTGTGAGTGAGGACTATCTGAGAGGACATGCTGCACCTCTAAGATCTGCAAGAGATTGTTCTGTGAATAAGGGAAGGCAAACCAGCTGGTAGGCTGTTGTGCCTCCAGTGAGTTCTAAATAGCTTATCAGAGTCTTGTGATATCACCTACAAAGAATGAAAAGGTATAAAGGGAAATCCTTTAAAGTTTTATTGCTCTATTCATAATAAATAGTAATCAGCTTTGAAAATACAGTTTCTTTTCAGTATAATTAGGTATTATTATTATTATATTCATCTCCTCATGTCTTCCCTTCCTCTGCTTTCCCTGTTTCTTCCTCCTTCTAGTCCACCTCTTTCCTCCACTTCCTTCTGCTTTCGTGTCACACGCATATACATATATGTCACACACATACACACACACACACACACACACCATATGCATAGCTTTACATAATCTATATACAATCTCAGATCCACAAATGAGAAAAACATGACACTTGACCTTTTGGGTCTGGCTTATTAAAATGATTATCTCCATTTCCACCCCTGCCTACCTCATTAAATGTCACAATTTCTTCTTAGTGGCTGAACATAAAGTCTGTTGTGTACAGCATACTCTTTTGCTTGTATTCACTGGGAGACAGACAGCAATACCAATTCCACAAAAGTTGGCTATTGTGAAGGCTGTGCAGATACCTCTGCCGGTAAGTGCTATTTAATGGTCAGGACATGAACTTTTTAAAATGGATAGGATAGCTGGACCACATGGGACTTCTAGCTTTAATGTTTTTGAGGAACAGTAATACTGACATTCACTGTGGCTTAGGCAAAGGGAAATTGAATGATACGTTATTAACTGGCTCTAAAGGAAGAGCGAAATGGCATTCTGAGATTTTCTTGCCTTTTAAATACATTATGCCTATTCTCAGGAGGACATGACCAAAGTAAAACCAGCATCCTCTACTCCCTGAAGTTTCAAGCTGTAAGTGAAAGTATGAATTTTAGTGAAAACATCGCTCACTCCAGTGGACAGAGCTCTTTATCCTTCTCTCTTAAATGGCACATGTAAAACTAATGAAGTCCCAGAGTTCTTTAAACTCATAGTTAGGAGACAAAAAATATGTATCATACTTTAATGCTGTTCCTCACAGTTTGAGGCTACAAGGTCCATCATAGTAGAACAGGCATCCCAATGAGAGTGGCTCTGGTTGTGGCAGCAGGAACAGGAAGTGGCCGGCCATACTGTGTCCACAGTCCCAACCAGGTGGCAGAGAGATGAATCCTGGGGCTACACTTGCTTTCTCGTTTTTAGTTGGTTTGCGACCCCAGCCCATCAGATGCTACCACTTATGATCTGGGTAGGTCTTGCTATAGTCACTCTCAGGGGTATGGTCCCTGCGTGCCTCCAGTCACATCAAGTTGGCTGTCAAGGTACACCATCACAAATACTAAGAGTCATTTGAAAAGAATGAAAATCCTTCCCTTGCATTTTTAAAAGCTGTTCTATTCTTTTATGCTACACGTGTGAATTTTTGAACCGGGATCAAGTCAATCTTTCCAAACAATACCAGGAAAGTTCTTCTCTACCACCTATGGATGAATCGGTATATGGAAAAGGGAGGGAAAGGTAGTAGCTAGAAACTGCTAGCATTTTCGACATTCAGCCAGATTCTGCTTCAAAGACATACTACCTTTCAAAAATTGAAATTATGTTATGTTATAAATTAAACATGGTGAACACTTAGCCAAACGAAGTGAAGTAGGAGGAACAAGATTTGCCATAAAATTTCATCCTCCGTACATTTTCATATCTATACGTTCTCACTTCTTTGCCAGTTCCACATTGCTTCCCAGGACACCATAGAGGCCACAGTCACTTGTGTGGAGAAGGAAAGATAAACATAAAAGTGACACATTCATCACACAAGTTATACGTCGTATCAATTATAATTCATATTTCTATGCCGCCATTCTCAGGAATCAAGGCTATTGCCAGCGCCTTAGAGTGGATGTGAGGTGAAGCCTGCAATGCTCTCAGAGAGCTCCTGCGGTTCGTTGTCTTCCCTGGTGCCCAGCAACCTCAGGAAGCATCATTAATTGGAGTAGGAAGTGGCTTTAATGGGCTTGAGAGCTTTGTGAACTGTGACGAATCTGCTGCAAGAGAAATTGAATCAGAGCTGGAAGCAGCACAGCCTCTCTCGCTAGAGACACTGGTTCTGGAAAGTGGGATTCTCTCATGATGCAAATCATTCAGGCCCTAAGGCCTGAGATTTCATGATGTATCATTGGGTTTATCAAACTTTAATATTAACCCAGTGGTTGAAATTGGTCACTAGAACCTTGTCTCAAAAAAACTAAAACAAAAAACAAAACGAAATTGGTCACTAGTTATTTGCTGAGAGTTTATTAATTTTTTTGTTTATTTTGTTTTTTTTACTTACTTATTTTTAAAATGTATGAGTTTTGTTTGCATGTATGTCTATGCACCATGCACGTGCCTGGTGTCTGCAGAGACCAGAAGAGGATGTTACATATCCTGGAGTTGGACATACAGTTTTGAGTACCATGTGAGTGCTGTGAATAAAAGCTGGGTTCTCTGGAAGAGGAACCAGTGCTCTTAGACACTGAGTCATTTCTTAGCTGCATAACATTGATAAAGGAAATGATGAAATTGGGGAGAGAAATCAAAGGAGAAGCTTCAAAGGGCATCAGGCTATGAATTATGAATTGCTAAAACCATCATTATGACATATCCTGACTCATAGTTTGCTTATAATAGAGGTTAAACTGAGACTTTAATGGCACAGTTGCTAATTTGGTTATACGTAGTCTTGCATTTATACTTTATTTTAAATTTATTTTATTTTATGTGTACAGTGTCTTCTTGCTCATTTGTCTGTGTATCATATGTGTGTAATACAGGGATCAGAAGAGGACATCAGATCCCTCAAGCCTGGAGTTACAGACAGTTTTGAGCTGCCATGTAAGTGCTGGGAATAAAACTTAGGTCCTCTAGACCAGCAACCAGTGCTCTTAATCAGCGAGCCACCCCTCCAGGCCTTCATTTATACTTCAGTGAGAAAGCTTGGATGAAAGACTCAAGGATTTTGTTTTGGTCTTTAATTTAATTTCCATTGTTCTAAAAACACGGGAATTGAGTTGATGATGTCATTTGAGCTCCATGAGAGCAAAGTCCACGCCCAGCTTTCTCAGTGCTGTATATTTCTAAGGATTGGCAATGTCTAACATGTATCTAGTTTTCAGTAAATATCAGTTGAATAAATTTTTGTTTGCCATATTGCATTGCTTTCTACTTCTAAACAAATCAGTAATAAAACCTCCTATATAACATGATCATTTGCTTCCCTTGTGGTGTTATGTGCTTATTAATAAGTAGGACATTCTCTGTTTAGATTAAGGGAAAATGAAAATAAACAATATGCCGTGACTGTACTTATTCAGCCAGTCCAGTGAGACATACTTACACTCTCGATCATGAATAATTTTGATAAAATTCACATTCACAATATGCTCAAGTATTTCACAAACAACATATACTGATCGATTAGGTTAACTCGCCCCCCTGCAGCTTTATCATATAGGTATTTGTGGTAGGTCAAAGGAGCTAGGCCAGAGGCAGGGTTTCTCAGCACTGGGGAGATGTATTTCAGAGACTAAGGTCCAGTGGGCTTCGAAAGAATCTCTTTGGACTAATTCAGCTGACCATTCCGGCTTCAGTTTCTTTCTCTATTCAAGCGCGGGAGGGGATCCCAGTGGTGTTACTCCAGCACATTCCATGCTCACAGGGCCTCTAGAAGGCAGGCCATGGCGTCTTGGCATACAGACCCAAGGAGAGGGTGTTGCCTTGAGAGCAGCTAATTTATGGGCAGGGTGTTACCATCTCACAGTGCCAGATATCTCTGACAGGAAGCACTGTGACTGCCTGAAATATCCCAAGCCTATCTTTGTGGAGATTTAAATGGAAGACATGTAGAGACCACTGGTTGTTTGTCTTGCAGCACATAAGACAGGCCAACAGAACAGCGGACAAGCTATGAGTCAGGACGAGCTATTAACAGGCAGACGCTGGAACAGCTGGCTCGGCACAGCAGCAGCTTCTGCTGCAGGAGACATGGACTCTGGCTCACAAGGACAGCTAGGACTTGTTCCATCACAGCACTGTCAGGAAGCTGAGCCCAGAGCTGTCCTCAAATGACTTCTCTGGAGGTCCCAAGGGGCATGGAGAGGGCTATTTGTGCTCTTTTGCCCTCTTATCTTTTAAGCTAATCTATAATTGTCTAGTTAACATGTGTGAGTTCAGGGTTCCTCCTGTGTTAAGAAACTAGAATTATGTGAAGCATATTAAAATTTGAAGCTCATTAATTCAGATTTCATTGCCCTATTGCCTGATTAATTTATGTGGCATAAAAACAAGTTTATTTTTGCTCAACAAGATTTCATTATAGATGCCGCAAATTATAAAGAAAGGGGCGGAGAAGCTGTTAAAAATTAGGAAGCATTGTTGTCAGGATAATTTGTCAATTTATCAAAAATGTCTGACTCAAGGAACTTAAATTGGTAGAAGGAATATATGTTCTCCTCTTTATATCTTTTTATGTAAGTTTTCATGAAATTCCCCTTTAGTCCAGACAGTGTGCAATTATTAGAATATAGAAACATAGAATTTACTAAATAACACATGATACTGTATGCTAAATAAAATATAAATACAAAAAGAAAGAAAGAAAAAAGAAAGATTGCAGCATGTTTGGTTTTGGTACCCACCTCATGTACATGCCTTGACATAAGTGTCTGCTTAGTAGGCTCAAGGCAACCCTGAGGCTAGCTGGAAGACCGATAAGCTACTAATTTATTGTTCTGGTAAATTCTGAAATACATTGTATGGATGGTATGAGTCCAAGTGCAGTGTGGGGATACCGTCATTCCTCTAGTGCCATGTATCCAGAGAATTTCTTATGCTTGACTGGAACTGGCTTTTAAAGGATCAGTTTACATGGCTGGCTAAAGACAACTATGTGATACCAACTAGACATGATTTTTTTTTTTCTACAACTTCTTTCTGTATGTCAGGCCTTTGTCTCTAAGGTCATCACCACAAGAGAAGAAAGAGTGCTATGAGGCTAGCCTGAACACTTAAGCAAGGGAAAGGAAGAGAAAGATCCAAATAAGGAAGGAGGAAGTAAATTGTTTCTATTCACAGATGACATGATCTTATATATCTGCATAACCCTTGTTATTACACACAGACACACACACACACCATCTATTCAACTAATACAGCTATATTTCAAGTTATAACAAATATACAAAAGTCAGTTACATTTTTATACAATAACAATAAATGGCCCAAATATGAAATAAAAATTAATTTCAATCAATATGCCATGATAAAGAATAAAATACAGGGAGTAGAGATGTGACTCAATGCTTAAAGGCACTTTCTGCTCTTCCAGTAGATCTAAGTTTGGTTCCTAGCACCCATAGTGGTCTCCTCACAAATAGACACAAATCTGATTTCTGAAATGCGATAGCCCCTTCTGACTGCTGTGGAAAAACACATATGTTATATATACTACTCACAGAGATACATAAAGAAAACAAATATTCAAATCTTTTTTAAAAATAGCATACATGAAACAAAGACAGAGAAATAAAACCAAAAGATTATATGTGAAAATTTAAAAATAGTGAAATAAAATGCAAGAAGTCAAATGCATGGAGAATTATCCTCTGGTCCTGGATTGGGAGACAATATTTTAAAGATGTCTATCATGCCTAAAATGCTGTGCAGATTTAATATAATTATAGTCAAATTCCAATAACACTTTTTTGGGGACCAGATAAATCCATTCTCAATTTATATGAATTTCAAAGACCCTGTACACCCAATATAATCTTGCAAAAGAAGAAAGTGGAAGGTCTCAACATTCTTGATTTAAAGAACCTACTACAACTTCAGAGTATGAAAACTGGTGCTGTTATAGACAGGTAGACTAATGAAACCAAACAGAAAGCCCAGAAACATAGTTTTGTATATACTGCAGAGGCATCAACACTATTTAATGGGTAATCCTTCTACAACAGAGGGTTTCAATGTAAAAGGATTCCCAGAGGATCGTGTGTTTGAATACTTAGTCCCTAGCTACTGAAGCTATTTAGGAGATGTGGTTCTTCAGATGATGGGGTCTACCTATAAAGGGTCATTGGTGCTTGGTCATGAGTTTCTGGTTCTAATCTAATTTTCTTTCCTTCCTCATCCACTAACATGTGAGTAGCACCCAGAAATGGAGCTCCATTGCTGTAAGAAACCTAACAAATTAGGTTGCTTTTCTTAGCTAATTTATCACAGCTACAAGAAAAGTCGCTAAAGCAATAGGTGGGCCTTGAAGACATGAGGCTAAGTTGAAGACATGTTTAATGATATAAGCCAGTGACTATGATAAATATTATGTGATATATCTTCTATGAGGTATTAGAATGGCCACATTTATAAAGGCAGAAAGTAAAGTAGGCTGGTAGAGAGGAGGCAATGAGCTGGTTAGGAAATTCATATTTTTGATTTGATGATGAAAATGTGTCATAAATGCATGGAAATGATAATTGTACAATGTTAGTGTACTTAATTCCACTAAATCACTTGGAAGTGATTAATATGAGAGTATATATATTTATACCATAGTAAGAAATAAAGATAATTGTTCATATGCATGCCAACAGTTCTCCAATGACATTGCTAATGTCTCATATTTTATTGTAAATAAGAGAAATAATGGTCAGTTTTAGTTGTCAACTCAGCTGGATGTCTAGTGCTGTCTAGAGAGCTTGCAAAGAATTATTTTACTGTGTGTCCATGAGGAAATCAATACATGAGTCAGTGGTCTGAATAGGGAAGATATAACAGTATGTATCTTGAATAGACCCTGTCAGCCAGGGCCATGGGTAGAACAAAAAGCTGGAGGAAAGGTGTTGGTGAAACATTTCAACCTAGAGAAAAGTGATTATAGGCATGCACCTCCACGGTTAATTTGTATATTTGGGTGTTGAGGATCTAAATTCACATACTCATGTTTGCACAGAAAGTACTTCAGCAGCGGAGCCATCACTTCAGTCCCTTCTGCAGCTATATTAAGACATGCTCCTAGTTGAGGATGTCTAAATAGTCTTTATTCACTAAAGAAAGTAAAATCAACACCACTTGACTTTCTCCTGCTGGATCTATAAATAACATTCATTTTCTTCCTTCTTTAATTTCATAGAAACATTTCACTAGCATGTAAAACTACCATGGAAGGTCAATTAAATGATCATTTCCCCCCAAAACACCAGAATATGAAGCTAATTTTAAATTCCATTAAAAACAAAAACAATCCAAAAATTATGCTGAAAACCTTTCCCCAAACCCAAACCACAGTTCAAAAAATCAAAAGATGTTCTGTGGTCCAATTTTGATGTTCTTTCGCTATTGCTATTTTTATCCTGTGATAGAATTTTTTCTCTGCTCCCACACAAACCAATTTTCAGTGACATTTCTAATCAAACCAAACTCGAGGCAGGAAAGTTTATAATAAAGCCATCATTCTTGGCTTTCACACTATCAACTAAAACACGTAACAGAATAAATAAGAACACTGAGCTCTAACTGGGTGTTGAACTTCAGACTTCTTTGAATGATGACACTGAGTATGAATTAGATACTGAAATAAGTGGAAAGGGACAACAATATATAGCTAATCATTCCTCCATCTCAGGAAAATACTGAGTCAGAGAATGTGATGATTCAATAACTTGAAGAGACTTAGCATCACCCAGGAGACATGTCTGTGAGAACATTTCCAGCTGAGGAGAGAAGACCCTCCTCAGAATGGGTAACATCTTCCAATGGGAGAGAGACCAGGAAAAAGCAGTGTCAGCTCACAGCCTTCCTTTTCTAAGTACAGGTCATGCAGGGATGGCTACCGCTGTAGACATCATTGACTTCAGCCTCCCGCTGTGGACTTCATACCAAAGACTCATCAGGAGCCCAGGGCCTTTATATCTGTATTGGACTGCAGAGGCATGTGGTTTCCCAGACTGGGCAGTGAGCAGGCATTCTGTCTTCAGAGTACGAATAGCCATTACTGGAATACCCCACCTCTGTCATGTAAAGAGATCCAGTAAATCCACCTTTCTAATATATCTATTTTCATTCTATTGTTAGAGAATCATGAATAATACAGAAGGAATACATACCAAACAATTTCATCAGCCAGAGTACAGGCTGCCCTCGAACTCACAGAGATCCACCTGCTTCTGTCTCCCTAGTGCTGAGATTAAAGGCCTGTGCCACCACTCACCACTTGGTGTTATTTCAGGTTTCTTTGAGCATTCTCACAAGATGAGGCATCTCTTTCTAAGTACCCCTGTCTCTCTTACCCTTCCTACTTAAAATCTTTAAACAAATGTCTTTAATAATGCTCTGGTTCTTGTATGGAGAAAAAAATTCTAGATGGGTTTAAGCTGAGGGAGGAAAACTGTTATAAGGTTGATGTGCCTAAACAAAACAAAACAAAAACAAATACAAAAAAAAACACTATTTCATTTGAAATGTTTGGTTTTACTTAGAGAAAATATGCAAAATTAGCATGTAGATCCTCGTACACTCTTTGTTTATTTTTTATTAATTTATTCAGATTACATCTCAATTGTTATCCCATCACTTGTATCTTCCCATTCCTCCCTCCCTCCTGCTTTCACCCCATTCCCCTCCCCTAGGTCCATGACCAAGAGGGACCTCCTCCCCCACTATATGGTCATAGGCTATCAAGTCTCATCTTGGTATCCTGCTTATTCTTTCTTTGAGTGCCATCAGGCCTCTCCACCAAGGGAAGGTGGTCAAATATGGAGCACCAGAGTTCATGTCAGAGTCAGTCCCCACTCTCCACATAACTGTGGAGAATGTCCTGTCCATTGGCTAGAACAGAGTAGGGGTTTGATGTTTACTACTTGTATTGTCATTGGTTATTGCAATAGTTTGAGCAGACCCCCTGGGCCCTGATCCACCCATCATGATGTTCTTCTTGTAGGTTTCTAGGATCCTCTAGATCCTACTATTTCCCCATTCTGCCATATTTCTCTTCCCAGAATCCCAGTTGGATATCTTCACCTCTATCCCAATCTCCTGGTAAGTGAAGACTTTCATGGGACATGCCTTTTGGGCTAGTGCCCAATTATAAGTGAATATATACCATGTGAGTCTTTCTGATTCTGGGTTAACTCACTCATTATGATCATTTCTAGTTCTATCCATTTGTCCACAAATTTCACAATTTCTTTGTTTTTAATAGCTGAGTAGTATTCCATAGTGTATATGTACCACAGTTTCTTTATCCATTCTTCTACTGAGGGACATTTAGGCTGTTTCCATTTTCTGGCTATTATGAATAAGGCTGCTATGAACATGGTTGAGCATATGTTCTTATTGTGTGGTGGAGCATTTTCTGGGTACATTCCAAGGAGTGGAATAGCTGGATCTTGAGCAAACTCTATTCCCAGTTTTCTGAGAAAGTGCCAGATAGATTTCCAAAGTGGTTGAACAAGTTTGCATTCCCACCAACAATAAAGGAGTGTTCCTCTTTCTCTGCATCCTCGCCAGCATGTGGTGTCACTTGAATTTTTGATCTTAGCCATTCTGATGGGTGTAGGATGGAATCTCAGAGTCATTTTAATTTGCATTTCTCTGATTACTAAAGACATTGAGCATTTCTTTAAGTGTTTTTCAGCCATTCAATAATCCTCTGTTGAGAATTCTTTGTTTAGTTTTGAGCTCCATTTCCCAATTGGGTTATTTGGTTTGGTGGTGTTCAATTTCTTGAGTTCTTTATATATTTTGGAAATTAGACCTTTGTCAGATGTAGGGTTGGTAAAGATCTTTTCCTAGTCTGTAGGCTGTCACTTTGTTCTGTTGACAGCGTCTCCTGCCTTACAAAAGCTTCTCAGCCTCATGAAGTCCCATTTATTAATTGTTGACGTTAAGGCCTGGACTGTTGGTGTTCTGCTCAGGAAGTTGTCTCCTGTGCCAATGTGTTCCAGGCTCTTCCCCACTTTTCTTCTAACTGATTTAGAGTCTCTTGTTTCATGTTGAGGTCTTTAATCCACTTGGACTTGAGTTTTGTGCATTGTGACAAATATTGCATTTTTCTACATGTAAATATCCAGTTAGACCAGCACCATTTGTTGAAGATGCTATCCTTTTTCCATTGAATAGATTTGGCTTATTTGTCAAAAATCAAGTGACCATACATGTGCGTATTCATTTCTGGGTCTTCAATTCAATTCCATTGATCAACCAGGCTGTTGCTGTGCCAGTACCATGCTGTTTTAATTACTGCTGCTCTATAGTACAGCTTGAGATCAGGTATGGAGATTCCTCTGTAGGATCTTTTATTGTACAAGATTGTTTTAGCTATTCTGGGTTTTTTGTTTTTCCACATGAAGTTGAGAATTGATCTTTCAATGTCTTTTTAAAAATTGTGTAGGTATTTTGATAGGGTTTGAATTGAATTTGTATATTGCTTTTGGTAAGTAGGCCATTTTTACTATATTAGTTTTCCCGACCCAGGAGAAAGGGACGTCTTTCCATTTTCTGATGTCATCTTCAATCTCTTTCTTCAGAGATTTGAGGTTTGTTTTTTTTTTTCAAACAAGTCCTTTACTGGTTTGGTTAGAGTTACTCCTAGATATTTTATATTGCTTGTGGCTATCGTAAAGGGTGTAGTTTCCCTAATTTCTTCCTCTGCATGAATGTTCTTTGTATATAGGAAGGCTACTGACTTTTTTGAGTTAATTTTGTATCCAGCCACTTTGCTGTAGGTGTTTATCATCTGTAGAAGTTCTCTGGTGGAATTTTGGGGGTCACATGTATACTATCATTTCATCTGCAAATAGGGATAATTGGATTTCTTCCTTTCACATTTGGATCCCCTTGATCTCCTTTTGTTGCCTTATTGCTCTGGCTAGAACTTCAAGATCTATATTGAAGAGATATGGAGATAGTGGGCAGCCTTGCCTGGTCCCCTATTTTAGAGGGATTTCTTTGAGTATCTCTCCATTTACTTTGATGTTGGCTATTGGCTTGCTGTATATAGCCTTTATTATGTTGAGGTTTGTGCCTTGTATCCCTGATCTCTCCAAGAGTTTACACATTAATGGATATTGGATTTATCAATGCTTTCTCTGCAACTAAGGAGATGAACATGTGGTTTTTTTCTTTCAGTTTGTTTATATGGTGGATTACACTGATGGATTTCCATACGTTAAACCATCCCTGCATGTGTGGAATGAAGCCTACCTGGTCACAATGAATGATATCTTTGATATGTTCTTGTATTCATTTTGCAAGTATTTTAGTGAGTATTTTTGCCTCAGTGTTCATAAGAGAAATTGGTCTGAAATTCTCTTTTTTTGTTGAGTCGTTGTGGGGTTTAGGTATCAAAGTGACTGTGGCCTCATAGAATTAATTTGGTAATATTCCATCTGTTTGCATCTTTTGGAGTACCTTGAAGAGTATCAGCATTAGCTCCTCTTTGAAGGTCAGGCAGAATTCTGCACTGAAATCATCTGGCCCTGGACTTTTTTGGTTGGAGACTATGAATGATTGCTTCTATTTCTATAGGAGAAACAGGACTATTTAATTTGCTTATCTGATCTTGATTCAATTTTGGCAAGTGGAATCAATCAAGAAAGTAGTCCATTTCCCTTATATTTTCTAATTTTGTGGCATATATGACTTTAAAGTAGGATATTATGATTCTTTGTATTTCTTCAGTGTCTGTTTTTATGTCTCCATTTTCATTTCTGATTTGGTTGATTTGCATAGTTAGTTTGGCTAACGATTTGTCTATCTTGTTGATTTTCTCAAAGAACTAGCTCCTGGTTTTGTTGATTCTTTGAATTGTTCTCTTTGTTTCTGATTTATTGATTTTAGCCCTGAGTTTGATTATTTCTAGCTGGCTACTCCTTTTTGGTGTTTCTGCTTCTTTTTTTTGTTCTAGGGCTTCCAGATGTGTCCTTAAGTTGCTTAAGTGGGATGTTTCCAATTTCTTTCTAAAGGCCCAATTGTCTAGGCCCAAACCACTGTGACCTGCAGTCAGGTTCCTGCCCAGACCACTCTAGATACCCGACCAGTCTAGACAGTGTACCTTTGACAGTTTAGTCCCACTGAGTTGTGGCCACAGTTCAGACCCCTTTTCTGACCCCTCAGGGTTGTCCAGCTTCTCCCAAGAGCATGGGAGACCCTGCTGGGCCATGGGGACTGGCTGGGCCAGGTTCTATCAGCCTAATTTTGCAGGCTCAGTCTGTTAAGGCTGGCTGCCTGGCTCCAGTCTGGACCAATTCATACTGCACGCGCTGTGGCTGGGTACCGTGTTCATAGCCGCCTGGGCTTCCCCATGGCTTCCGGGGCTTTGGGAGTGTTGGAGGACAGATTCTCTTTTTTAAAATATATTTTATTAATTTATTCCTATTACATCTCAATTGTTATCCCATCCCTTGTATCCTCCCATTCCCCCCCTCCCTCCCATTTTCCCCTTATTCCCCTTCCCTATGACTATGACTGAAGGGGACCTCCTCTCCCTGTATATGCTCAGATTCACCTGTTTCCCAGAGACTTCCCCAGGCCAAGAGCTCCGGTGTTCCACCATCCCACACATTGCGTTCGGGCTATAGATGCCAGCTTCAGTACGCAGGTTGGTTCCATTCCAAAGTCTGGGGAGTGGGTTCAGGACCTCCATGGGCTGTTGGTTGACTCGGGGTCAGACCCTCCTATGGTCTGCACTGTGTGGGACCCCACTCACCTAGTGTTCTCCAGTTCTTGCAGTCTGTGGCTCCCAGTCCGGTCCCTGGTCTCTGTGCCAAAGATCAGATACAGTGCATGATGGGCACCACCATCTAGGAACTCTATTCATTTCCTCACATACTCTTTGTAACTAGTTTCCTCTAATGTCAATACTATGTAACCAGAATACAATGGTCAAACCCAGTAAAGTAATCTTGGTCCAAATCTATAAACTGGAGATTTTATTAATTCTTTCTAATAGCCCTTTCTATTCAAAGAACAAATCCACATCACCATTAGTTGACATGTTTCTTGGTCTCCTTCAGTCTTATGCAGTTTCACCTCCTTCCTACCTTTGAAACTTTTGAGGAATACTGAGCTAAGTTTTGTAACTGTTCTTTCTCAGTCTAACTGTAGCTTGTCTAACAGAATGCTTAAAGAGTAGATTTTTACAAAGAATAAGGACTTATTTATCATAGTTCTAGAGACTGGGATGCCAAAAGCATGACATTAGCAACTGGTGTGGGGCCTTCGGTTGCATAATAAAATATTGGGCAGCATCGTGTTGTGAGGAAGTATGCCCACAAGACATAAAGAGGAACCAAGTCAAACCTGTTCTTTTATCCAGAGCCTATTCAATCACGATTAACCCACAAGGGTGATGCTTTTATGACATAATTATATTGTAAGTGTACTATCTCTTAATACTGTTGCAATAGTAAGTACATTTCAGTGAGTTTCATGGGGAACCTTCAAACTTTAACCATGACTAAATTCAAGTTTTCTTGTGGTTGTCTCATAAGAAGATCTAGGTTATATGCTTTTGTCAATGAATCCATGAGTTGAGGGCTAAAGTGATGGCTCAGCACTCAAAGTTACTAGCTACACTTCTAGAGGTTGATTTCCTCCACCCTCGGTGCCTCACAACTGTCTATAACAGTTTCAGGGGATCTGACACCTTCTTCTGACCTCCTCATGAAATTAGTGGATGGACATACATGCAGCAAAATACCCATAAACATAAAATAGACGTGAATAAAGCCTTAAGAAAACAAAATGAGTTGACATTGCTTCTTTCTCACTTGTGATATGAAGAAATATAGTTCAGTTACGGGAGATGCTAGCTTTGATCACTTGATTCAAGTGATGTCTTCCAGGTTTTTCTGCTATGCTATGTTATCACAAAGGAATGCATACAGCAATTACAGATAATAGGAAGTTACTGTCTTCTCTTTACAATTAAGAAATATGTATTTTCTGCCTATATATGTGAATGTGTGATATGCATGAGCATATGCATTCTCATATGTGCCTGGGTGCATGTGTGTGTATACATGTAGAGATTGGAGATTAACATTGGCTGTCTGTTTTGTTTGCTCTCCATCATATATATAAAGGCAGGGCCTCTCTCTGAACTCAAAGCTCACTGTTTTGACTAGTCAGCTTGGCGACAGGGATTCTCTGTCTCTGCTTCTTAAGGGCTGGGATTATGGCAGGTTGTGTGATATATATAGAGAGAGCTATTTATATAGCCTATACGTGTGTGTGTGTGTGTGTGTGTGTGTGTGTGTGTGTGTGTGTGTGCTTTTATTTGGGGCCTAGGAGCCACTCTCCAGTCCTCATGCTTGCACAACAAGTGATTTACCCATTAAGCCACTGCCTCAGCCTTATAATTAGTAAATATTTTTATAAGATATTTTGACATTTTGAAAATATGCTGTTTTCCCTCAAGCGTGCTCTCTCTCTCCCTCTCTCTCTCTCTCTCTCTCTCTCTCTCTCTCTCTCTCCCTCTCTCTCTCTCTCTCTCTCAGCTGACAGAACATAAAATAGATTTAAAGTGTGTCATCAAAAGCACAACAAAAAACACTACAATGAATATTTTATTGAGACTACTTGGCACTAAAAAGAATGAAAAACATATAAGATTACCATTCTATTATAGTTCTACTTGCTTTTTTTTATCTAAATAATGTTTTTTTTTAAAGAGGAAGACAGCTCCATCTTTGACCACACTTGACCAAAAGCCTGACTCTTATGGTAGAAAAAAACCCTCCATACTTTTAAAGAAATATTTGCCAGGAATAGAGGTACTTTAGTTAGCAATCAAAATGGTTTAGATATGAGTGCAATCCACAATAATGACAACCACAAAATAGAGCAAAATTTCTCCATAAAAATAGGCCAGTTGCTAGAAGGCCTTCTTTTATGAAGTCACCATTTTCAAATCCTAGTGAAAGCCCATGGGGTTTGCCAACTGTGTTTTCTACTATGTGCCCTGAAGAACCTTATGAAAAGCAGTCCCATCACAATAGAATGACATTTTCAAAGTGTAATAGCTATATATAAAGTCTGTCTCAAATCTTCTGTCTTATACACACACACACACACACACACACACACACACACAAAACCTTGGTTACTCCATTGTACACATATACATTTATTTTTATATATAAAGGAAACATCCCATAAGAATATAACATTTTTAACACTATTTATGGAAGTTCCTTATAGAGCTGAGCAGATATATCCTTCCATTAATACAGTTTTTAGGTATGAACTCTAGAAAATTACAGCTATAAAAGATTCTCCCTTTAAAATGTCCAAATATGTTGTAGGAGAGAAAGTAAAATCTTTTAGTACTTTTGAGTAAGTTATAGATTTCAAACTGAACATTTCTTTTCTATGCATTCCTCTTTTGGTTGTTATTGTTTTGGTTTTGTTGTTGTTGTTGTTGTTGTTTTTGGTTGTGGGGGGGGCATTACCATGTGGTAAGTGTGTGACAAATGCGAAATAAACTTATCTATATGAGCCTCCAGTCAGGACTCCAGTTGGATCAAGAGGACACAATCATGCATGTGTGCCTATAAGCCAATGTGACCACTCCAAGGATCCCTAAGGACCTTACCTTAAAGTTGTAGGACACAACTAGGGGAAACGGAAATGCCCTGTTTTCTTTGGAAGGTCTCTTATATCTCCCTGACTGCAGAAAACCTTGTCTGGCCTTGAGGCTTTTGTTAGATGCTCTATGGCTCCTGAGGAAGCATCCTATTCTCCTCTTCTTCATAGGTCCTGCATCCTGTTCCCCTCCTTAGAACTCCTTCTCTCCCTTCACCCACGTCCCTTTCTACTCCCCTGGCTTCTGTAGTTACCCCCAAGTTATATTCTCAAATCTGCACACTCAGATAGTGTTCACAAATAAAAAACATGTGCTGTTCAATATAATATTTTTCAGTTTGATTAGTTTACATTTGAATTTTTTATTTAATTTTTATTTATAGCTGAATTGAACTCCACTGTATATATGATTTCATTATCCATTCATCAACTGATGGACATTTAGTCTGCTTCCATTTCCTAGCTATTGTGAACAAAGTAGCAATGAACATTCTCTTAGGCTTAATGTTGCTGGGATGAAACATCATGGCCAAAGCAAGTAGGGGAGAAAAGGGTTTATTTGGCTAACACTTCCTCTTCACAGTTCATCAGCAAAGGAAGTCAGGACAGGAACTCAAGCAAGGGTGGAACTAGGAGGCAGGAGCTGATGCAGAACCCAGGGAGGATGCTGCTTACATGTTTGCTCCTCATGGCTTGCTCAGCCTGCTTTCTTTGTAGAACCCAGGATGACCAGCCCAGGGATAGTACCACCCACCATGGGCCGGGACCTTCCCCATTAAATGATGTCCCGCAAAGCTTGCCTACAGACTGATCTTATGGAGGCATTTTCTTAACTGATGCTCCCTCTGCTCACATGACTCTAGACTGTGTCAGGCTGATAGAGAACTAGCCTGTACAAACATGATCAACTAAAAATACCTACCTGTAGAAGGTTTTGAGTAGTATAGCTGGGTCATATGGTAGATGTATCTTTATATTGTTTTTAGTATTCTCCACTCTGGTCTAATAATGAACGCACCAGGTCAGAACAGTGAATGAAGGCTCCTTCCTATTCGCAGTTTCACCAGCATTTGTCATCAGTTGTGCTGTTCATCTTAGCCATGCTGAATGGGATAAAACGAAACCTCCGAGTAGCTTTAGCTTGCCTTTTTCATTAATAGGAATGTTGAATACTTTTTTAAATGTTTATTTGCCACTTTCATTCTTTTCTCTTATGAAGTTTTAATTTTCATGTGTATTTGGCCTACATGTTTGTCTGTGCATCAGGTGTGTGCCTGGTGTCTTCTGAGGCCACAGGAGAATGTTCAAATGTTGAAAGTGGAGTTACCCTTGACTTTTGTTTGTTTGGTCCTTTATATATTTTCAACAATCCTCAATTGGATACACAGCAGGCGAAGACTTTCTCGCAGCGTGGGCTTCCTCTTCACTTAATTGTTTCCTCTGCTGTACAGAAGAAGATTTTAATTTTATGAGATTTCGGTTGTCAATCATTGGCCTTAATTTCTGAGTTAGTGAGTCAATTCAGAAAATCCCCTCCTACACCTATAGGATATAGGATACTGCCTATGTTGTCTTCTGGTTCTGTCAGAGTTTCATGTTTCACATTGAGATTTTTTATCTATTTGGAGTTTATTTTTGTGCAGAATGATGGTAGACATGGATCTAATTTCACCCCTCTACATGTAGACACAAAGTTTTCCAAGCACTGGATGTTGAAAATACTATCTTTTCTCTAAGGTATATTTTTGACATCTTAGTCAAGTACTAGATAGCTTTAATTATCTTTTCTTAAGTTTGGGTGTTCCATTCTATTTGTAGTGACCTCCATGCTGCTTTTGTGCCAATGCCAAACTGTTTTTACTACCATAGTTTTGTGATATAACTTAAAACCTGGAATAATAATCTTTCTAGCTTTATTCTTTTTGCTAAGGATCACTTTGTCTATCTGGTTTCTTTGAGGGATTCTTATAAATTTTAGGACTTTCTTTTTCTATTTAGGTGGAAATGCCATGGGAATTTTGATTGGGATTGCATTGAATCTGTACACTGCTTTTGGTAACACAGTCTTTTTAGAGTATTGACTCTGCCAATCCAGAGTGTGGGAGGTCTTTCTGTCTTGTAGTTTCCTCATCACTATCTTTCTTCTTCAGGTATTTAAGATTTTCATTGTAAAGATCTCTCAAATTTCTGGTTAGGTTTATTTCTGGATATATCTTGAAGCTGTTGTGAATGGGGTTGATTCCATGATCTTTCTCAGCATGTTTGTTACTCGTATAAAGAAAGGTTACTGGGGCTGGAGAGATGGCTAAGTGGTGGTTAAGAATACTGACTGCTCTTCCAAAGGTCCTGAGTTCAATTCCCAGCAACCACATGGTAGCTCATAATCATCTATACTGAGATGTGGTGCCCTCTTCTGGTGTGCATGTGTACATGCAGACAGAACACTGTATACATAATAAATACCTAAATCTTTTTTTTTTTTTTAAGAAAGGCTACTGATTTTTAGGAGCTGAATTTTATTCTTGCCACTTTACTAGAAGTGTTTATCACTTCTAAAAATAGAAATCCATAGAGGTAGAATTTGGGGTATTCTTATGCAAAATATTGTGACATCTTAAAATAGGGATAATTTGACTTTTTTCTTGTTTCTATCCCATTAATTTTCTTTCTTTGTCCTATTGATCTAGCTAGAGCTTCCTGTGCTATGCTGAAAAATGAGAGGGGATAGTGGAAAGTGCAACACACTTCTGATTGTAACAGAGATGCTTAGAGATTTTTATCTATTTAGGATGATGTTGACTATGGTTGGCCTCCATTCTCTCTCTAGGACAGTTATCATGAAGGCACATCCAATTTTGCCCAAGGCATTTCCTGCATCTATTGAGATAATTGTGTGGCTTTTGTCATTAAGCTCATTAATATAGTTTGTTACATTTAATACCTTATATATGTTAAACAATGACTGCATCTCCATGATAAAATCAATTTAATTATGGTGGATGATCTTTGTGATGTATGCTTTTATTCAGTTTTCAAAAATCTTTTTTTTAATTTTTTATTAATTTATTCTTGTTACATCTCAATGGTTATCCCATCCCTTGTATCCTCCCATTCTTCCCTCCCTCCCATTTTTCTTTATTGAGAATTTTTATCTATATTCATCAGTGGTCTTTGTCTATAGTTCTCTTTAGTTGAGTTTTAGAGTTGCTATTAGAGTAACTCTAGCTTCTGAAAAGGGCCTTGGAAGTGTTCGTCCTGTGTCTTGTCTTTCCTTCTTAATGATTTTGGAAGTTCTTGTAGCTTTTCCTGGAAAGTCTGGTAGGATTCTGCGGTGAGTCTGAGCTTGGGCTTTTGTACTTAGAAGCCTTTCATCACTGTTTAAACCTCCTTGTGAGTTATGGCTCTGATTAACTTCATTTCTTTTTGGTTTAAAACTTCAGTGCTTCAGATGTATCTAGAAATTCATCTGTTTCTCTTATGTTTTCCAGCTTAATGGAGTATAGGTTTTTAAATTGTCCCCTTACAAATTTTCTATATTTCTTTGTGTCTGTTGTAAAATTTCCCAGCACATCTCTAGGAGTATTAATTTGGGGTCTCTTTCTTTGTATGTTTCTTTTTTTCTTTTCTTTTCTTTTTTTTTGTTTTTTTGTTTTTTTGTTTTTTTTTGTTTTGTTTTGTTTTGTTTTGTTTTGTTTTTGTTATTTGCTTTTTGGTTAATTTAGCTAAGTCTGCTAGTCTGTCAACCTCATTTGTCTTTTCAGAGAACCAAATCATAAATTCATGGTTTTTTTCTATTAATCTGTCTGCTTGCTTGTGTTTCACTAACTCTGCCCTGGTTTGTGTCATTTCTTCCTGTCTACAGGAATCAGGCTTGTTCTGTGTTTATTTTTTCAATGTCTTCAGCTGTATCATTGGATTGCTTATTTGTGCTCTTTCTGGCTTTTTAATGTATGCACTTAAGGAGTTATAAAGTCCCCTCTTTAGACTGCTTTTTTTTTTTTTTTTTTTTTTTTTTTTTTTTTTTTTTTTT
>OU015743.1:79419714-79432424 GCA_907169655.1 Acomys percivali | reverse complement strand
TTTTTTTTTTTTTTTTTTTTTTTTTTTTGGTTTTTTGAGACAGGATTTCTCTGTGTAGCCTTGGCTGTCCTGGACTCCCTTCGTAGACCAGGCTGGCTTCGAACTCACAGCGATCCGCCTGTCTCTGCCTCCCGAGTGGTGGGATATGTCTCAGAGGTTTTCTGTGTTGTGCATTGCTTTTTTTTTTAAACAAAACAAGAACTCCCTAAAATACAATGCTACACAATGGGAAAATAAAGAATATATCTTTTAACTTTCAAATGCTAAACCAAGTCTTTAAATATGCTACATCTTTAGAGATTCTATTTTCAACATGCATGCATTAATCTTAATATTAATTATGGAGCTCAGTTTGTGACTTAGGGGTTAGACCATTTGCTTGGTATAGGTGAGGCCCTGGGCCTCATCCCAGAGTCAACTAGTCCATAAATATCTTTAAAGACCTTTAATCCTAACACTCAGGAATCAGAAGTAGGTTGATCTCTGTGAGATTGAGGTCAGCCTGATCTGTGTAGTCTCTGGACAGCCAAGGCAATGTAGACAGAACTTGCCTCTAAAAGCAAAACAAAATAAAATTTCCCAAGAAGATCTATAGCAGCTTGATTTTAACTGTATAAGTCTGAAAATCCTGGATGCACAGCTATGGAAGACTCAGAGAATGAACTGTGGTGTGTTTCTGTGATGGAATGTCACATAGCAGTATACTTGGACAGGGAGAATAGCTTCTAACATTCTATAACACCACAGGAGTATGATGGCTGACAACAGCTAATTATCATTTGAAATAGCTAATAAAGAACACAATACAGGCGGTAAACTTTAAACTCCTACCCTGATCTAGCCCATGGACAGGACAGTCTCCACACTTGAGTGGAGAGTGGGATATGACTTTCTCATGTACTCTGGTGCCTCACATTTGACCATGTCTCCTGCAGGGGGAGACCTGGTGGCACTCAGAGGAAGGACAGCAGGTCGCCGAGAAGAGACTTGATACCCTATGAACATATCCATGGGGAGGTAATCCCTCTCAGGAACAGTCATAGGGGAGGGGAATAAGGGGAAAATGGGAGGGAAGGGAGAATGGGAGGATACAAGGGATGGGATAACCATAGAGATGTAACAAGAATAAATTAATAAAAGAAAAAAAAAAGAAATCAGCATTTAGGTGATGGCTATACCAGACATAAAACAGGCCTGTAGAGAGGTACCCATTCTCATATGGTGATACCAGCCTTGAACCTGTGGTCCAAGACTTGGACAGACAGATCTCTATGAGTTTGATGTCATCCTGATCTTCATAGTGAGTTCCAGGATAGCCAAAGGTACACAGTGAGACTCTGACCAAAAAGCCAAAGAAAAATAAGATAAAACCAATTACTCTGATCACTATTTGTAGTATGCATGTACTGAAATACTATAGTATCAGCCAGAAACATTACTTGAGATAAAAGACAGCCTTTGGAAAATATGAATACTGCCAGCTAGGAAATGATAGGTAAACCTCTGCAGCATCATATTCAGAAAAGTGATGTGCATGTGGGCTAATCCAATATGTATGATCCAGCTTATACCTGTTCTGTAAGAACTTATAAAACACATTTATGATGGGAAGAAGTCAAGCTGGTACTTGCTTTGAGGTGAGAGTTTTTACAGTCAGAACCACAAAGAGATTTGGGAGTTACAGGTACATTTGCTATCTTGATCTCAGATATGTGTGTATATGTACATGTATCTATATAAATGTGTACATACATATATGTTTGTATATATGTATATACATATGTGTATATATATATATATGTTTATATCCCTAGCCCCTAAATATTTATATTCAGTGCTATAGTGTCAAGTTATACTTAGTACATTTCACTATTTGTAAAGCAAATATTATTAAAATACTTTAATTATGGGAGGGAAAGTGTGTTGCTGAGAATCAGACCTCCTTGGGGACTCTGGAGCTAGCTAATTTGGGTTATTTTCTTCTTTGTTAGTTAACTGGCTTCTCTAAACATTACAGCCTTCAACTTTTTAATGCTACCAATGCCAAAGATAGAAATGATGATTAAATAAGCAGATGTCTGCAGGCTGTTCACACAGCACTGGCTTGGTAAAGACCACAAATGCCGACTGACAGTAGCACTCAAGACTCCTAAACTGACCCATCAAAGAGAAGTGGAACATCCAAGCCTTTTTAGCCTGCTCCATGGTTTGGGCACAGTGAGCGGGTAAGTGGCATCACAGCTATCACAGGGCTGAATTGTTCTTCAGTAGCACTGGGACATTAAACGTTCTCTTGCAGGGACAATAATGAGCAGACGATGAATAAGTGCTCTAAGTGACCCGCGGAACCTCAAGGAGGTTGGACTCAGTCACACATTCCAATCATGATGACATCTAAATATTCCCACGCACTGAAATTCTACATAGTTGCATTTTGTGCTTTGGACTAGATCAAGCTGGCCTATCAAATATGACAGCATTGAGTCTTTTAATCTGAAACCATGGCTCATAACTCCATGCAGAGAGAGCAAAGGAAAGAAGATATTAACCTCCAATTTCTGTGTTTATTTACTTATTTATTTGTTTGTGGGGTTGAGACTTAATCCCTATGATCCAGGGTATCCTAGACAAGCACTCTACTAGAGCTATTAGTTGACTACTACCTCTCTATTAACAAAAATTAAAAATTTCTGGAATTCATAACTCTCCTATTGTGATGTTCTTATCAGAAGAATTTTTATAAAAATCATCCTAATATCAGTTGTTTTTCATAAAATGAACATTTTGGGGGGACATATCCTTCAATAGAAGAGTAGATAAACAGAATATGATATAGCCATACAATGGGAATTTACACAGTGATAAAATGAAATGGGCTGTTAGATCATGCAAAGACATGTAGGAAGCTTATGTGCATATTTCTAGGTCATAGGAGAAAGTCTGAAAAATCTGTCACATGATTCTAACTTTATCTGCAACTCCATGCAGGAGAATTGTATCTACATTGTTACTCTACTGAGATAGAATAGTTGTGGGAACACAAGCATTTAGATGGATTCTCATGTTACTGTATAGAAGCAGGAAAGAGACAGTAGATGAGGCTAGCCACAGTGAGCATGTTCATCTCATGTAACACACATACACATGACCTGAAAAGCCACAAGATGACTCTACGTCCCTCTGTACAACCTGCCTTGCTGAAGCTTGTGAGGCCCAGCTACATGGGAGAGTCCAGTATTAAAGGACCACTTTTCAAGTCATCAAGCTTGAGTAAGTCAGTGTTGAGCATCTCTAATCCCCAAATTTCACACTGTTTGAATGTCAACATGATACAGAGTTTCACATACAGAGTTACTAAAAGCATTTTATATATAAAGACTGGATATGGAGCTCAATGGTGGAGTATTTACCTGGTATGCAGGGGGCCCTGAGTTTAATGCCAAACACTGGAAAATTTTAAAATAAAAACATTATATCATTATGTTATTCAAATGCTTCAGTATCCCAAAAATATCCAAAATCTGAAACATTTTTTGCCCATGTAATAGGATGAAGACATAATCAGACTGTGAAAACTACCAGATTTCACTTTTATTTCCTTCTAATAGGCAGGGCTTTCATATTTGTTTGGTTGGTCTCATGTTTCCAACTTTACCATTGAGAGGATCAGACACTGTTGAAAGACCCATGGCTAGTCAGGTAGCCTCCACAGGCACTAGCCAATCCCAGCTGAAGTCACATAGCCTCCCTGGGCAGCAGCCAATCCCAGAGCCACATAGCCATAGATAGGATTCCCCTAGAAGCCTTAAAGGGAGGGGAATAGGGCAGAAGAGGGAGGCTCAAAATATTCTTTATATGATGGTAAAAATTTAAGGTTATAAAAGTTTATTCAGATTAACAAGTTACTGTATCACTGACTCTGGAAATGGCTGGTTTTAAATATACTTTTAAGTTGGGATATATTAATTTAAGAGACATTTAATTATTTATAATGTTAGAACTTGGTTATTATGCTCTACCTTCACTCTCAAAAAGGTTATGTTTAGTCTTGTTTTCTGAATGAGTATGCTTTTTTATTTAAGCCACTTATTCAGACTACATCTCAATTATTCTCCCCTCACTTGTATCTTCCTGTTACCTGCTCCCTCCCCTTTTCACCCTATTCCCCTCCCCTATATCCATGACAGAAGAGGCTCTCATCCTCCATCATATGGTCACAGCCTATCAGGTCTCATCCTGGTAGGCTACTTGCCCTTCCTCTGAGTGCAACCAGGCCTCCCCACCACAGGGAAGTGGTCAAATATGGGGCACCAGAGATCATGTCAGAGTCAGTTCCCGCTCTCCACACAACTGTGGAGAATGTCCTGTCCATTGGCTAGATCTGAGTGGGTGGTTGATGTTTACTGCATGTATTGTCATTGGTTGGTACAGTAGTTTGAGCAGACTCTCCTGGGTCCAGATCTGCCAGCCTTGATGGTCTTCTTGTAGGTTTCTAGGACCCTCTGGATCCTTTTATTTCTCCATTCTCCCATACCTCTCTCTCTCCTGGAGTCCCACTAGGAAGTCCTAGCATCTATCCCAATCTCCTGCTAAGTGAAGACTTTCAGTTGACATTCCTGTTCGGCTAGTGTCCAATTATAAGTAAGTATATACCCTGTGTATCTTTCTGGGTCTAGGTTAACTCAATCAGGATGATTATTTCTAGTTCCATCGATTTACCTGCAAATCTCAAGATTTCCTTGTTTTTAATAGCTGAATAGTATTCCACGGTGTAAATGTACCACAGTTTCTTTATTCATTCTTCGACTGAGGGACATCTAGACTGTTTCCAGATTCTGCTTATTATGAATAAGGCTGCTATGAATATGGTTGAGCATATGTTCTTATTGTGTGGTGGAGCATCTTTTGGGTATATTCCAAGGAGTGGAATAGCTGGGTCTTGAGGCAACCCTATTCCAATTTTCTGAGAAAGTGCCAGCTTGATTTCCAAAGTGGTTGTACAAGTTTGCACTCCCACCAGCAATAGAAGAATGTTTCCCTTTCTCCACATCCTTGCCAGCATGTGGTGTCACTTGAAATTTTGATCTTAGCCATTCTAATGGGTATAAGATGAAATCTCAGAGTCATTTTGATTTGCATTTTTCTGATGACTGAGGTCATTGAACATTTCTTTAAGTGTTTCTCAGCCATTACATATTCCTCTGTTGAGAATTCTGTTTAGTTCTGAGCCCCATTTTTTAATTGAGTTATTTGGTTTGGTGTTTAATTTCTTGAGCTCTTTATGTATTTTGGATATTAGTCCTTTGTCAGATGTAGGGTTAGAGATCTTCTCCCAATGTATAGGCTGTCACTTTGTTCTGCTGACAGTGTCTTCTGCCTTACAGAAGCTTCTCAGCTTCATGAGGCCTCATTTATTAATTGTTGACCTTAAAGCCTGGGCTATTGGTGTTCTGTTCAGGAAGTTTTCTGATGTGCCAATGAGTTCCAGGCTCTTCCCTACTTTTTCTCTAACCAGATTTAGTGTCTCTGGTTTTATGTTAAGACCTTTAATCCACTTGGACTTGAATTTTGTGCATGGTGATGAATATGGATCTACTTGCATTTTCTACATGTAGACATCCAGTTAGACCAGCACCATTTATTAAAGATGGTATCCTTTTTCCATTGAATAGATTTGGCTTCTTTGTCAAAACTCAAGTGTCCATAGGTATGTGGATTTATTTATTTATGGTCCAGGGCTTATTTTGGTTGAGAGACTTTTGATGACTGTTTCTATTTCTGTAGGAGAAATAGGACTATTTAATTTGTTTATCTGATCTTGATTCAATTTTGGCAAGTAGAATTGATCAAAAAATTGTCCATTTCCCTTAGATTTTCTAATTTTGTGGCATATAAGCCTTTGAAGTGGGATTCTTTGTATTTCTTCAGTGTCTGTTGTTATGTCTCCCTTTTCATTTCTGATTTTGTTGATTTGGATAGTGCCTCTTTGCCTTTTAGTTAGTTTGGCTAATGGTTTGTCTATCTTGTTGATTTTCTCGAAGAACTAGCTCCTGGTTTTGTTGATTCTTTGAATTGTTCTCTTTGTTTCTGATTTGTTTATTTCAGCCCTGAATTTGATTATTTCTAGCCATCTACTCCTTTTGAGTGTTTTTGCTCCTTTTTTTTTCTAGGACTTCCAGATGTGTTGTTAAGTTGCCTATATGATATGTTTCCAATTTCTTTATGAAGGTACTTAGTGCTATGAATTTTCCTCTTAGCACAGCTTTCAATGTGTCCCATAAATTTGGGTGTGTTGTACCTTCATTTTCATTCAATTTTAGGAAGTCCTTAATTTCCTTCCTTATTTCTTCACTGACCCAGTTGTCATTAAGTAGAGAGTTGTTTAGTTTCTATGTGTATGTAGGCTTTTTGTTATTTCTGTTGTTGTTGAAATCCAGCTTTAGTCCATGGGCATGTTTTAAATTGCCCACTGTAGCCCAGGCTCAAACAACATGTGGCTGGTTGCCATGTTCATTTTGGGATAAAATGAGTGGAGCCATAGCTTCACCTTATTGCTTTTTCAACTAAGGGAAGTCACATGATTGGTAGCCATCTTGTTTGTCAAGTGCAACTTCTGTCTTTTTAAATTTTTGCTCTTCAGTATATAAGGATGCACTGTGATAGGATCAGCAGGATTGCCATTCTCTTTATGAATTGTATCTATGATTGAAACTTTTGTTTTGATACTAATCCAGAGATACAGTTAAAGCTATACTAATAACTGATGCAGTTAATTCTACTTAAGATAGATGTGGTCCTCAACACTTATCTTCAAAATATAGATTCCCCACATTCTGCTTTACCTTTGCAATGTGTAGTTTAGAACAAATAACTAAAAGAAGACAAAGATTAACTCAGATATACTAACCCTCAAGCTTGTCAGAGATCTGCTCAATGAGGCATTAAATATATTTAAGCTTATTATGACAGAGACTCCCAAATTCTTCCAGTAACTCTACAAGGTCTCCAAGAAGATTTGGGCATGACAGATAACTTCAATGCTGGATTGTGATATTCTAACCACTGGGCAAGATTGCCCCCAATGCCTCACCAGCTGCTAGGATCCAGCCTGAGCTGTGGACAAACTTGACAACCAACAGTTATTGTTGTGCATTGCTGATAATGAGCTAAGGTCAGTCTTTCTCATGTTCTTCTTCCACAGAAACAACCTCTTGTCTGTTCCATAGACTGGCTCGGCCCATGGTGCCATGAAAAGAACAGGAGCCTGGGACAACTGTCTAGGTGGTGGACTGACTAGTCATCTCTGTCATTTTAATTGATATGTAAATTCATTTAGGTTACTATTTATCCTTCTCAGGGCTCTGAGCACATTGACAGCTAAGCTAATGGTAGCTTGACAGCTAGAGGACAATAGATCCACTGTTAGTTCATTAGTCAATTCATTAGCTGGTTAAAACTACTTGGTACTAGGTCTCTTATTTAAAAAGACAAACAAGTTTGCCTTGCTCACAGGCTTCATGTTAAAAGGTAAACAGATTTCAGTGTAACTTTTTTACTATTCCATCATTTCAATGAATGCTCACAGTAATCAACTGTAATCAACTGCCTGTGTCTCCTGATGAATATCTGGATATAAAAAATGTAAATTTTATATAAGTTCCGAGGATAAGAAAGTTTAAGTTATGAGGATATAAGAAAATGTCTCAGGATCTAAGAAAGTATTATAGAGTTGGTAAATGCAAGTTATGAAGAAAAGCTTCTAAGAAAGTGTTCAAGGGTTTCAGAAAGTGTTTGAAATTTGGTAAATGCTTATTATAGATTAAAGGTTTTAATAAGATGATTTAGGGTATAAGATTTCAGAAGTTCAGAATTTTAATATTGACCAACAGAGTACTGATAAGCTGGTAGAGCACCCACTGCTTATTATTCAGTCACAAGCTCAAGATTTTAATCTCTTTTGGTTGTCTCCTTGATATAGACTCATGCTAAAGCCATCTCTGTCCAATATGTGTATCTTGGCCTCTGGATTAAGAAAAGAATGTTCATGCTTTTTAACCCAAAGCTATAGATTTTACTAGGTATCAAAGGCATAAGCCTACTCCTGCTGTCTTACAGATACCTGTAAACTGTGTTTTCTGAAATATGGATCTCAATACAGTGATAATAGCAATATACTTCCTTTTGTAAACTAAAATGCATATAAGCATCAGAGAATCAAAAAATCATGTGACCTGGATCCCCTTCCCGCAGATCAAATTGACTCCTGGGAAGTATACCCACCTGTTCTTAAAAATGAGATTTTTCCCTTGGTGGGATTCCTCATCTTCCCCAACCAATAACTAGACAATTTTAACTTCTGTCCCTAGTCTATACTGGTCCCAGCAGATTTTCACCTGGCTAACAGACTCCACCCAGGGATCAGTTATAAATTGCAAGCTGCTGAGCTCTGGATTTCCAGAAAGCTGACGTTAACCAGTCCAACTGATGTGATCGTTCCCTCTCTCTTCAATTGAATCGGCGAAGCAGATGCTTCTGATAAATGCCCCATTGCCTAGCTTTTGACTAGCCTTTTAGCCTTCCTGGGTCCTGGTAGCTATGTCCTAATGTCATCTGGAAGTAGTTACAGAAGAGAACGTGTTGTCCATTGTCTCGCCTAACAGTCTTAAGTGCTAAGTCAGAAGAAACTCTCTGGCATAGGGATACCTGGCTACCTATTGACATACCAGAAAATGGGCCCTTCGCTCTGTTTCTCCTGGTTATGCTCTGTGCCTGTTACATGATAGACTTTATTTCATATTCGTTCAATATTGCACTAATACTGTCAAACTTACAGTTTTGAGGGCACAATGCAACCCCTTGTATACGGGACAGAAGTCATAACATCAAAGATTTTATACAGGTACATAAAGACATGGGGGAATGAAGGGACAGAGTGAGCCCACTCGGCTCTCTACTGTTCAACTCATGGTGTTAAAGTCACATAGCCACAGATAGGATTCCCTTAAAGCCTTTAAAAGAGCCTTCTGAGCTCCTCCTTGGGGTCACCACCATTTTGTATGGATGGTTGACCCCTCTGAAGCCTGTTTCTGCAGAATAAATGCTCTTTGTTTTTACATACCATTTGAGTCTGGGGTCTTCCTTTGTCAATTTTTTCCCCTTTACACCATCTATTTATAGCAGATGCAATATTTGACATAGGTTCTTTGGAACAGTTGAACTCTAAGAAATATATCACTCTGGTAGAATCATATCTGAGACTATGGTCTTTCAAAAGGCAAGTACATAAATGTCTAGAGAAAAATAATCCCTCCTAAAAATAACTATTATTTCCAAATTTTTACATGACTTCTTTTTTTTTTACTTAATTAATTTATTCTTGTTACATCTCAATGGTTATCCCATCCCTTGTATCCTCCCATTCTTCCCTCCCTCCCATTTTCCCCTTACTCCTTTCCCCTATGACTGTTCCTGAGGGGGATTACCTCCCCCTGTATATGTTCATAGGGTATCAAGTCTCTTCTAGGTGACCTGCTGTCCTTCCTCTAAGTGCCACCAGGTCTCCCCCTCCAGGGGACATAGTCAAATGTGAGGCACCAGAGTACATGAGAAAGTCATATCCCACTCTCCACTCAAGTGTGGAGACTGTTCTGACCATTGGCTAGATCTGGGTAGGGGTTTAAAGTTTACTTCCTGTATTGTCCTTGGCTGGTGCCTTAGTTTGAGCGAGACCCCTTGGCCCAAATCTGCCTATCATAATGTTCTATTTGTAGGTTTCTAGGACCCACTGGATCCTTCTACTTTGCTATTCTCACATGGTTCTCTCATCTAGAGTCCCAATAGGGTGTCCTCCCCTCTGTCCCAGTTTCCTGGTAAGTGAAGGCTTTCGTGGGACATGCCCCTTGGGCTAGTATGCAGATATAAGTGAGTATATACCATTTGAGTCTTTCTGCTTCTGGGTTAACTCACTCATTATGATCATTTCTAGCTCAACTATTAGGAGGAATAAAAGCATAATGTGTAACTCTTATAATATGTCACCCTGATAATAATTTGAAGTATAAAATTGGTTTCTTACCAGTAGGGCTTGTCATTTAAATGTTAATCTACTTCTCTGCTTTGCATGACAATAGAACCTGCTTCCTCCAGACTCCAGGCAGAGCCCAGCTGCTTTGTCCTTCAGAGAGGATACAAACCACTTCCTGAAATTGAAAATGGCTTCTAAATGCCATTATCATTTTTTCTATCCCAACTTTCTGGTATAGCTCACGGAATGCTAATTAAATTCAATTTGTAAATTACATGTTTATTCCACTGAATGATAGTCATGCAATTTTGATTTGAGTATTATCTAGACAGGCATAAAGGAGTAACTTCTTTAACAATATTTTGTCACAGATACTTTTTGTGAATTTTATTTTGTGTAATGATGATAGTTCATTACTCAGATATGCAAAGGAAAACACACACATGAATTATCTATCTGATAAGTGGAGACACGAGAGTGCCACACTTTTTTCCTGTGGTCTAATCCTAACAGGATATGATAAATTGGGGGGTAAAGTAACTTCTATTTCAGCTTTCTGTTAAAACAGAATTAATGAAGCTATCAAGACAAGAGACTGCCCCTCCCAAGCTGCTTCAGTTTCAATGTGTGTGTCCCTCCAAAGCTTACATGCTGAAACTTGGCTAGTATTACAATATTCGGAAAAGAGTCGGAATAGCCTTGCTAATGACGTCGGGAGAGCTATGTGCTTCTTCTACCTGTGAGAATTCAACAGGAAGCGTCATGTATGAAGCAGAGAGTAAATTTTCACCAGACGCTCAATCTGTCTGCAGCTGAACCATGCTTTCTCTGCCTCCAGGGCTGTATGCAATACATTTCTGTTGTTGACAAGTTTCCCAGTCCATGGTATTTTGATATAGTATCAATAACAGACAATGATAGAACCTAAGAGCTTAGTAATTAGGATTTTACATTGACAAGGAAAGAGAAAAGGATGTTGCTGACTTGCTGTGACTGAGTCTTATTCTCCAGCAAGAAACCTAGGAGACACACAGGGCTCACATGTCAACAATTATTCAGGGTCACATGAATACCACCAGTCAGTAAATACCAATTTTTCAAGTTCCTGTAAATATGCCATTTCCCCCCAGACTTTATGCAACTTTCTATCTTCCCTTTTTATTTTTGCGTGTATTTACAATATGAAATGCAGTGTGTGTGTGTGTGTGTGTGTGTGTGTGTGTGTGTGTGTGCGCACGCGTGCGTGCGTGCATGGGGGTATGCGTGGGGGTGTGTGGGTGTGCATGTGTATGTGTGTGTGTGTGCACGTGCACATGGGGGGGTATGCGTGGGGGTATGTGGGTGTGCATGTGTATGTGTGTGTGTGTGCACATATCGGTGAAGAGGGCAGAGAAAGATGTAAGGTGTCTCTCCCTGTCACACTCTTAGCCCTCTTAGCAAGGCTAGGTGGCTGTCAAGCTCTCTGGATGTGCCTGTCTGCACCCTACAAATGTTGGGGTTACAGGCACAAGTAGACATATCTATCTCCTTATGTGAGTCCTGGGGATTTGAACTCAGATCCTCATGCTCCAAAAGCAAGCAATCTTACCTGGTTGAGCCATCTCCCCAACCCATTCTCTCTTCTTTTAATTAAAGATGGTTCCAACAACCATCCTCCTTTTCTACATGCTTCAACTTCCCTAAAGTTAGCAAACTTTAGCCTGCAAAGATCAAGGGCTCACTTACATCAAATATTCTTAATTAAAAGCACCTTTGTGGGATCTCATTTAATTTGCAGTGTTTTGTTTTGTTTTTCCTAGGATCCGGTTTTCTTGCCAAGCCTGGCCTAGACCCCTAAACATCAGCAATTACAATTGCATGCTCAAAAGTCTGACTGGGCCCTTAATAATAAAATACTCAGTAACTAATTATGGAGAGAGCTGTTGAAAATATGTGTCAAAATTCTCTTCATCTGGTTTAGAAATCTATATTTAAAAAATAATTGTGGTCCATCATATCTTGACTCAGACAAAGCATCTTCTTAAGTCTAAGTTAGCATCAAAGAAAGAGGATTACTCTAAAACCCTCCTGCTTCTTGTCAGTTACCAAAGCATCTTGAGCAGGATTTAGCAGCAAGGTCGTTCTTCATGGGAGTGCATTATTTATTTTGACAGTTAAAGAAAAGTTGGGATGCACTAGTAAGAGAACTAAACTTTTAAATATAAAAAACACAAAAATGGCTAGGGGGCCTTAAGTCAAATTAGACAGCTGTTGGTTACTGCTCAGATACAAGTGGTACCACGACACCTGCAGCGATCTCTTGTCTTATTGGTCACTGTGCTTCATAGGCATCATACCTGGGAAGGACTGTTGATTGCTTCCTTCCCTTGGCAGCTTACATTTCACCATCTGGCATGGGAAACACTGGTGCTTGAGGGAGGAGGAGGCTTTGGAGTCAGCTTCAATCTCTGTCAACTTGACTGGATCTGAAGACACAAAGGGAGACCGAGCTCTGGCATATGTGTGAGGGTGTTCCCAGAACAGATTACCTGGGGAAGGAAGGGCCACCTAAAATGTAGCTCTTTGTAGGCTGTGGTACCACAGTGAATTTTAAAAAATGGAAAAAGAAGAAAGCCTCCTAGCACTAATATCACCCCCCAACACACACACACACACACACACACACACACACACACACACACACACA
>OU015743.1:79406993-79417236 GCA_907169655.1 Acomys percivali | reverse complement strand
GGAGGAGGAGGAGGAGGAGGAGGAGGAGGAAAGACCCTCAGGTGCTTTTTGAACTATTTGATGAGGTCATGAGCAGTTTGTTCAAGATATACTAGGGCTTTCTACTACACACTGAAAATACTTTAATGTGACAAATATTAGGTGTTGAGAAGGAATTGCTATTCCCAGAGGGCAACTAAACAGAAACTTTCTTTCTGACTCTGTTAATTTATGAATAATATAATTTTCCACATCAATTAATTTTTTTATAGAATACATTTGCTAGAATGTTTCCATTGTGATTGATCCAATAAATCTCAACCTTATAAAATATCAGCTGCCACTTTAAAAAGTTTATTGCATTTTACATTTACTTATCTTTATAAGGAGGAGGTAGGGGAGAGGTACACGGATTTGTAACTCTGTCCCTCAGAGGACAACTTTCTAGGACTGTTTCTTTCCTCCCACCAGGAAGGTCTCAGGCTTCTTACATGGGCCATTAGACCTGGAGGCAAGCACCTTTACCCACTGAGCCTTCTTTCTGGGCAAACCTAGGTCGTCATCATCATCATCATCATCATCATCATCATCATCATCGTTTACTGTACTTAAGAGTTACATCCAATAAACTGGATCTATTTTCATTTTCCCCCTTTTTAAAAATTGTGATTTACACAATGGAATACTCCCAGCTATTAAAAACAAGGAAGTCATGAAATTTGGAGGATAATGGCTGGAACTAGAAAAGATCATCCTGAGTGAGGTAGCCCAGACCTAGAAAGACACACATTATAAACTCACTTTTTTCTTTTCTTGTATATACTCTGGTTTTTCTGGCAAATTCCTTTGGACACTTTGGGTGGCTCTGGAAGAGGTCCATTTCTGTAGTGTTTCTACTGTTTGCATTTGTAATTTCTGGATGAATAGAACCACTACAACCACCATTTCTCCTTGAGTTTATCACCATTGTTAGTAATTTGCCTGCATCCCAGACTCACTGGTTCCCACTAGCAGCTCTCACGTGGAAGGCAGTTCTTCATATTTTTTATATTTTGGTGGTACTGATAATCAAATAATCCATCTAGTCTGTAATGATTAGACTGTTTGATGTTACTTCGATTATTGTCCACTCACAAATCATCAGATATTTACTCCAAAATCTCTCATGCTTACTGTGTCCTTCATGAGACAGATTTTGGAAGGGCTGATCTGAAGTGGGAGGGGGGGAGTCTTCTAAAATAATAATTGTAATAATATTATGGACTAATATATACCACAATAATCTTTTTAAAAGACAATCAAATACTTCTTATCAATCTCTCTCTTTATATTTAGAAGCCTTTACTGGTTCTTCTCTGAGTTGACCTTGATTTTTATGCCTGAAAAATGATAACTTTCCTATGCCAGTGTTTTCCTTCATAATAACCAATAGCTATCAGAAGCAAAATCCCCACCTTGTTCCCTAAATGTTTGTATTAACCATTTATTATCAGGAAAAACATGTATGTCTATAGCTCATTATATGCATAGCTGCTTTAATGACAAAGTGGTTCCATATTTCCTCAATGGTGGCATCACATGCATTGGCTCTTGTTTCTTTCTTTGTGTTTCCAACATTAAAAAATAGAATTGTCTAATTCTTTATCACAATAATCAGAGTTCATCTTATACCTTAGCTCTGAGTTTAACCCTTTTAACATGATGTTTGGAATTCATTTTGGACTTTCCCTGTGCCAGCTCTAGAGTCCAGCATCTCTTTAATGATCCCTGATATATTTTAGTTGGAACAACTAAGATCTGTGTTCCAGAGATATTTACAGCAGCCACAGAATGGCCTTGGTTCTAGGAAACAAATATACTTAAAGCACATATATGCATGTATTTGTGTCCACATATAAACAAAGAATTCATGGGATCATATCAGTAATTTAGTGTTTTGAGCCTCCAGTCCACATATGCACGTCTTTTTTTTTTTTTTTCCTATTGAGAGTCTTGCCTCATAAAGCATCAATACTTTTACTAATCCTATGCTGAAATAGTTGAAGAATTGCCTCAACCATGCAATTCTTTAAACTCCAATGAGAGCAGTTCTGGTTCTGCTTGTATTTCATGGCACCATACATGCCCTTGTCTGGGGCCCATAATGAAAAGAAGGTGTTCATAAATCACTATACTTCCTCCTCCTCAACCCCATCTGCAGTGTGGTTGTGTTAGTCACTTCAAAACCAGGGCCTTTGTTTTAGCTTGATTTCAGTTTTAGGTGACTTCATCTTATTTATTTTAAAATTATAAAGTAAGAAAATAATTGGGAAGAACACATATAAATGACTTACGGATACAACTAAAAAAATTGGAAAAATAGGAACGAACCAAATCTAAAGCTGTTTGTCACCAAGAAATAATGATAATCAGAGCACCAATCAATGAAATGTATTGTGGTTAATTTAACTGTATAGTCTAATAAATGTTTATTGTTAGGCTAATTATTATTATGGCCATATTATCTAACCCTCACTACAATCAATAGCGGCACAGACACCTGATGTATTTTAGAATGAGCCTTTACCCAGGGCAAGGCAGATATTACCTCCTAAGCTATCCTGCATTATCTCCCAGTCTCCATCCCATTCCATCTGCTTCTAATCATTTCTATTCGGCCTACTTCACATGCATAATCCCAGAGTACTTGCTAAGGTTATTTATTTTGGTCATCTCTTTTCATGAGAAACTTCAGAATTCCTCCTTTGGGTCCATGTGGCTCTTTTCTATCCCATAGTGAATCTCCTTCTTCCTCCTCCATCCTGTCTTCTCTCTCTCCCAAGGACCTCTCTGTCCTCAGAGGCCCATGAACCTTAGCCATGCCTATCCCATTTGCCTGCCCAGGTGTGTCGGCTTTTTATTGGTCAATTATGAATAAGTTTTTAACCAAGGTTACATAGCAATACTTGGGGCCCATTAAAAGACAACAAGCAGTAATTAGCACCAAAATACATCAGACCAACTTCCAACAGAAATTAAAAAAAAAAGAAATATAAATAAAGAAAACCTTATAAATAAAAATAAATTAATTAATTAAACTGTAGCCAGGCATGGTGGCACACGCCTCTAATCCCAGAATTCAGGGAGGTAGAGAGAGGAGGATCTCTGTAAATTTTAGGCCAGCCTGGTCTAAAGTGAGTCCTGGACAGCCAAGGCTACACAGAGAAACCCTGTCTCAGAAAAAAATAAAAAGAAAAGAAAAAAAATATTCCAGAATTCTAGAAAGAAGTGATTACCTCTAGTGTTGATTTTACCTGTATCCCCTGTGTTAGGATAGGAAACCAATTTTATTGTTCTCTTATTCTCCCCAATTCTGTAAAGTGTGTGGGGGAAGGCAGAAAGAAGGCTGGGAGGTGAGGAAAGGCACTTGTCATGCAAAGTTGGAGACCTGAGTCTGACGCTGGGAACCCAGGTAAAGGTGGGAGAGAGTGGGCTTCCTAATATCGTCCACTGACCTCCACTCGTGCACCATGGTCATATACCCCTCCCACTTTGCACAATTTATATCACATGTAAAAATAATAAAATTTAAAAACAAGAAAGATGCATATGCTTGCGTGGCATATAATTTCTTTTCTCTTGAAGGTTGTAGACGGTATAATATACATTTCTTTGTGTTGCTGTGGCAGTTCAGTTGGTAATATGCACACTACATTGCTCCATATCAATTCACAAAGTTTATCTCATTCATTATTATAACTGAATGGTATTCTATTGTGCTCCTGCACTTGGGAATTTAGGTATTTCCAACATTTGACAAACATGAAACAGTCTACTGCCTAGTAATATTGAAACTATGAATGTTGTGTCTCTTACCTTTATTGTTGCTTTTATCTCTGTCCAGGAAATCAGGAAACCAGTAGACATCCCAGATTACACAATCCTAATAAGCCCCAGGTGACCAGGCACCAAATGTGCTGAGGAGATGATAGTAATGGGTAGGAAAGCCCAAGATGGACACATGGAGATATTCTCATTGATAACTCACTGGACATTTGCTAATTCTTATCCTGTTCTCAGCAGCTTTGTGCCAGCACTCTGTTCCATGGCCACGTCACTTTTTCCTTCCCCGATGATGTCCTATTGATTTATTTGACTGTTAATGCCTGATGCACATGATCTTTCAGTATTATCTGCCTGGCTTTCCATTGTTAAGACAGTGGTTGTGACCTCTGATCTGTAACTTCTCTCTCCTCTTATCTTAGGGCTATGGTGAACTAATTCCTCTATAAATTTCTTTATTTTGTATCTGTGAGATGTGGCAAACTTCTATAATTTTCTTAATTAGTGCATAAATGACACCATACACTTGGGACAGATGCAGACTGAGGAGAATAGAGTAAGGGTTTAGACTTAAGATTTGCACTTTGGGTAGGGACTTTGGTTTTCCAGACCCATGGAATTTTGCCTTCTGCTGGTGGTACATGTCACTGAACATTCAGTTCCAACATGTTGTAATGAATAGGTGCTTTATGCAATGCTACAGCTGTAAGTAAATATCAGGAAGTCTGTCTCTTAAATTACTGCAGTCCGGTGCTTCAGCACACAGAGAAAGACCCTCCAGAAGCTCAGCCTGCCTCCTGTTCTGCACAGAGACCCTCCGGAAGCTCAGCCTGCCTCCTGTTCTGCACAGAGACCCTCCAGAAGCTCAGCCTGCCTCTTGTTCTGCACAGAGACCCTCCGGAAGCTCAGCCCGCCTCCTGTTCTGCACAGAGAATTTCTGTTTACCTTATTATGGGAACAGCGTCCATCCTTCCTTTCTGATAGTTTCCAAAACTAATTCTCCTCAGCTTCAGGATCCACACACCGAAGACATTGTATTGCGTCTGCACATTTACAGCAGTCTTGACAATAATTCATTTTAAATTTGTCTGTTATGGAAAAGAGGTGTCCATATTTCTCAGAGTACTCATGGTAAAATGCCACCCAACTTTTTTGAAGCAAACTCCAAGGACTCCGTGTAGAGTCACTTCAGCATTTCAGATTATCGGCAAAAACTGCCAAGCTATAAGAGATGGCATGGTTTGTTTTATTATGCACAGTAAGAGAAGAAAGTTGCTTTTCATGTGTCTTGAGACAGGGTCTCATGTACCCAGAGCTGGCCTTGGACCTTTAACCTCGGATCCTCCTATCTCTGCTCCCCAAGTGCTAGGATTATAGAAGCAGGCCACCACGAGTGGTTTAGGCAGTGCCAGAAATGGAACCCAGGGACTCATGGATTTAGGCACACTGCCAACTTAACTTCAGCCCCAGCCCTAGTGATAGAATCAGTACATTGGACAATGAGTGGAGCTCATTTAATTGTTGAATTGTCCCATTCATTGTACAGAACGATGGAGAGACCTGGATCCCACTTCCCAAGCTCTCCCAAGATGTGTTTTGTCTACATAATGGGCTTTGTTATAGTGATTAACTACCAACAATGTCCATTCTGTATTATAATTCCTGTTTTAAATTTTCTGTTTAAATTTTCTGTATGTAATTTTAACTATTCTTTTATTCTTTCTTCTATTGCTTTGAAGATTTTTCACAAATGACCACACATGAAAAGTTTGCTATAGGAAATCTCAAAAAACTCAGATCCAGAAGATCTTTCTTGGGAACTTGACTCACAATCTCCTTACTTGATGCCTTTTTTTTTTTTTTTCTTTTTTTCTTTTTTAATCTACACCATGTCATACATTAGCCTGGATTCAGAGTCATTGAAAAAAGACTTGTTGCTGTCACAATTATATTTTCAAAAATATGCTAAAGAGAGCGTTTCATGTGGGATTTCTCAATGCCATCTAAAATTCTGTTTGATTTTACAGCTCCCTTCACTTGCATGTCAATTCACCTGTCATTTAGGTGAATGTTTCAAAAAGATCAAAAGAAATTTTCTAAGGATAAATTTGATTCATACGTACCAAGCATCAGAAAAGTTTTAGCTTTAAGTAAAGTTTAAAAATAATGGGAAAACATGTTTTGAATTTTCCACTATAGTCAACACTATACATCTAGAAGCAAACCAAAGATTAAAAATGTAGTGTCCAGCTGGCTCAATACTATGCGGGTTATATTAAGATCATTTTATTGAGTTTACTGTCACCTACCCATTCTGTTTTTACTCAATTGTATAAAAAGTTGATAAAGAGTGTTTATTTTTTTAATTTGGAGGCAGTATACATACATATTCGTTCATTTACTTGTAGGGATCAGAGGTCATGTTTAGTGTTGTTCTTAAGTGACCGCCACCCTAATTTTTGAAGTCTGTCACTAAACTTGTAATTAACTGAGTTAGGGATCTATCTGTCTCTACCACGTCCTTTTCAGTGCCGGGGTAATAGAAGCATGCTGTCACATGCAGATTGTATGTGGGTGCTTAAGAACCTGAACCCAGGTCCTTATGTTTGCATAGCAAGTACTTTACCATTTCCCTAAATCCAAAGGACAGGTTCATAGTACTTTGTGTCTACATAAGGGGGAGAGGATCTTATATTTGCTATTTAATGGTCCACCTAAAAGACATAGAACAAAAAGAAATCATACCTAAAAGGAGTACATGTCAAGAAATAATCACTCTAAAGGCTATAATCAATAAAATAGAAACAAATAATATTGATAATCAATGATACGAAGAATAGGTTCTTTAAGAAAAGTAATAAGATTGATAAACCCTTAGTCAAATTAACCAAAAGACAGAGAGGCAATCCAAATTAATAAAATTAAAGATTAAAAGGGAGATGACATAATCCCAAGAATATATACAATATTAAATATATCATGTAATACTATGTATTATATAAATGACCCTCAAATTTTAAATCAAGATTAGATAAACATCCTGTCCATTGGCTAGATCTGGGTAGGGATTCTAAGTTTACTGGCCATATTGGCCTTGGTTGGTGCCATAGTTTGAGCAGGACCCCTGGGTCCAGATCCACCCATCATAATGTTCTACTTGTAGGTTTCTAGGACCCTCTGGACCCTTCTATTTCCCCATTCTCTCTTGCTTCTCTCACCTAGAGTCCTTTCACATGAACTCTGGTGTCCCATATTTGACCAAGTCCCCTGGATGGGGAGACTTGGTGGTACTCAGAGGAAGGATTGCAAGCTACCAAGAGACTTGATACCCTATGAGCATATACAGGGGGAGGAGGCCCTCCTCAGTCACAGTCATAGGGGAGGGGAGTAAGGGGAAAATGGAAGGAAGGGAGGAATGGGAGGATACAAGAGATGGGATAACAATTGAGATGTAATATGAATAAATTAATAAAATATATTTAAAAACAAAGCAAAACAAACAAAAAAACAAAACAGATTGGATAAACAGTTTAAAGGAATCTGCAACCCTAGTGAGGTAGATGCATTAATTAAAAGTCTCCCAGACCAACAAAACAAAACAAAAACAACCAAACAAAAAAACCTCAAGGCCAGATGAATTCAGTACAGATTTCTACTAGATCTCCAGAGAAGAATTTACACAAATATTCCTCAAAGTATTCCACAAAATTAAAGAGAAGGAACTCTTGGTAACCTGCTATCCTTCCTCTGAGTGCCACCAGGTCTCCCCCTCCAGGGGACATGGTCAAATATGAGGACCAGAGTTCATGTGAAAGTCATACCCCACTCTCCACTCACCTGTGGAGAATGTTCTCTCCATTGGCTAGATCTGGGTATAACCATTGAGATGTAACAAGAATAAATTAATAAAAAATTTTAAAAAATACTTCTAACAGTCACTATATATATATATATCAAGAGTACATGTATTTTGATCTTTATATGTTGCCCACCCATCTCAGTATAATTTCTAATCAGCATAACTTAGCATAAATAAATTTGTTTTCATTTATAATTCTTGTCTGTTTTCCATCATCTTACCATACCTCCACATTTTACATATCTATAATGACCTTCAAATGACCCTCTCTAGTTACAGCAAGTTGATGTTGCTTTCTTATGATTGATGTTGCTTATATAATTACACCCTTGTTCTGATACCCTATGAGCATATACAGGGGGAGGAAATCCCCCTCAGTCACAGTCATAGGGGAGGGGAATAAGAGGAAAATGGGAGGGAGGGAGGAATGGGAGGACACAATGGATGGGATAACCATTGAGATGTTAGAAGTATTTTAAACATTTGAAATTGGAAGCTCTGGTGTGTCATGGCTGGGTAAGTATTTAAACCCAGTACTCAGTAGTACACCTGTTTGCCTGGAGAGTGTGTGTAGAATTCCCAGCTGTGCTTGATATTAAACATCCAAGGTAGCATCCTAGGAGTTGGAGAGAGAGATGCTATATGTGGATGAAAACTGAGTAAATGCAGTGTGCCTGCAGGTGAGTCAGATCTCACTTACTTACCTATCACTCATTTGTGGCAGTGGGAATGTTGGAGGTTATTTATGTAACTTTCATAGGCCTTGGTTTCTATCTGTAGAATGGAACTAACAATAGTCAATCTATAGGATTGTTTGATCACTAATAAAGTATTAAAGAAAAAGAGATGGTGACAGGACTCACTACAGAATTCAAGTACAAAATCTCATACCTTTTAGTTTTTTTAAATTTAATGAATAACATCACTTTCATTTTGTCAAGCAGAGCTGGGGATTTGCATGGATGTGTAGACTTAAGTAATTAAAAACACAATAAATATTAACTGCTCCATTTTAAAAAAAAATAAAGAGAAGGAACTCTTTTTATGAGGCCACAATTACTCTTATTAGAAAACCACCCCACCTTTCCCTTTAGTTTTTATTTGTTTGTCTATTTGTTTTATTTTGTTTTGTTTCTCTCAAAACAGAGTTGCTCTGTGTAACAGCCCTGTCTGTCCTGGAACTGGATTTGTAGATCAGGCTAGCCTCGAACTCAGAGATCCACCTGCTTCCTCCTCCCCAGTGCTGGGATTAAAGGCATGAGCTACTGTTACCTCTAGTTGTCATTCCTTTTATTTTATTTTTTTAAAGTTGATTGTCTTATGTATTTTGTCACAGTGACCAAAAACTGTCTAAAAGAATTACACATCACGAAGTTAGTAAAATAATTAAATTATACAGTGCACGCAAAATGTTCAGCCTAGCAGATAGTGGAAGGAAATGTTACCAAGTGCAAAGAAGCAGTTTGGGTAGAACTTTTGCTATATTCCAGAAGATAACTTTTGAAGTCATTGCTGATATTTATCTGTTCTTTCTACAATTTTTATTTTGTTAGTGGACTCTGAGTCTCTTCACAGCACAATAAAAATATTCACAGAAAAGGTAAGAAAAGCAGAAAAAAATGAGCTAAGGAAAGTGAGTGAGATGCCAGGAAGTTGCTACCACTGAGGACTTTGATGGAGGCTAGGGTCAAGGACAAAGATGTGGCTTTAGTAGAGGGAGGGAGCCGGGGCAAAGGTCATGTAAACTAGAGGTAGGACCAAGGGGAACATGCTCAGTAATAAACACAACAAAACACAACAAAACAACCTTTCTACAAAAGTTTTCAAAGAAATTTTCCTCTTTGGCTTTGATTCTAGATAGAATACTTTTTCAAAAATATTTTAAGAGTTTCCTTAATTTTGACCTATTGTGGCTTTAAGGCTCCATTTTCTATCTTTCTGTAGGCCCGGAAATGCAACCTAAAAATCATAAATTACAATATGTCCAAGTTTATAATACCCCCAGGTTTAATAAAATAAAAAATAAAAATTTCTTGGAGGTTTCCACATGTTCATGGACAAGGCAAGCAACTTCTCAAGGAAGTGTGACACACATGACTTCCCATAAAAAATAGCAGAGCATACAAGACAATATGTCACCATGAGTGATAGGCTGGAGGAATGAATAGCAACAGAACAGAATCTGCTGGATATAAACTACAAGCTAACCATGCAAAGTAAGCTTTTAATATGAACAGATAGGAATTAGGGCTTGTAAAAATGAACATTGCCCTAGTAGTTACTGTCATCAAGAAAGTCTCAGTTTAGCAATTGCCTTTTTTTATTTGAGAATTTCATACATGCATTAAATGTGCTTTGATCAAGTCCATCCCCATCACCTTCCTCTCCAATTCCATCCATCTATCTACCAATATATCATCTGTTCACCCACCTACCCATCCATCCATCCATCCATCCATCCATCCATCCATCTATCCATCCACTCACACTTCCCTCTCAACTTTTAAAACTCACCTAGTACAGCAAGCCAATAGCCAAAATTAAAGTAAATGGGGAGATACTCAAGGAAATTCCTCTAAAATC
>OU015743.1:79395478-79405478 GCA_907169655.1 Acomys percivali | reverse complement strand
TTTTTTTAACAGAATGAAGTATTTCTACAATGAAATGAACAAATTGAATTTTAAGCTCTATGTCCCCAGCATGCCATTTATACTCAGGAATCAAATCAAATAGGTTTCACCGGGAGCAGAAGGAGACACAGGCAGCGGATGTGATCTGGAGCCACGTACTCAGGGTTTGGGAACCAGGCATGGGAAGCACTGTGCTGTAACTTTAATCAATGAGGACCCTCTCTAGACACCTGGCTTTATTCTTTAGGGACATAGGGCACAAAGCCTAGTCAGGCTGAAATGCATCCTTGTTCAATGGAGTAAGGAACCGGGAATTCACTCTTTTTGACTTTTCTTTTTTCTTTTTTTTTTTTAATTTTTTATAATTTTTTTATTTTTAATTAATTTATTCTTGTTACATCTCTATGGTTATCCCATCCCTTGTATCCTCCCATTCTCCCCTCCCTCTCATTTTCCCCTTATTCCCCTCCCCTATGACTGTTCCTCAGAGGGATTCAGGCTAGACTCACCTTCATTCTTCCTACCAAATGGAAACCCGCAGATTTATGCAAGCACTAGGCGCGGAGAATCTTTTTAAACTTTAAAACGAGCAGAGGAACTGTATTTTATCTTGAAAGGAGAAGAAAAAAGAATTAAGCAGCAAAGCGATACTCAATTTGCTTTCCGAAGCAAATCAATACTCCAGGCAACCAGCCATAATTCTTACTATACACTGCCCTCCAGTGGATTTCTATCACATATAACCTCTGGAAATGACCTGTATGTAAGCTTTCTCATGGGCATGAAGCCCAATCTTTAATAGAAACTTTTAAAGTACAACAGCAAATGCTAGACAATCCTCAAGGCTTTCCTCCTGAACAGGCTTGCACTTAAAGCAGCTAATGTCAAGGCAAGGACCTCACACATTTCCCTCTGTGATCCACTCTCCCTCAGGAGCTTCTCATGGTGTTGGGGTATGTCAACTTAGGTCCATCTCATCAGTGGATGCAGAGCCTACTAACACTCCTAACAAAATTCATGTTTCTGAGAGAGATGAATGACTTTGGGCTTGTTCTACCTTTCTTATCATTCCAAATTGCTTTTTAAAAGGCTCCTCTTGGCATTCCTGTGTAAAACAAGTGACAGCAGTTTATTTTCCTTTGACAACAAAAGTCACAGATCAGTGGTAGAGTTTACAGTAAAATTGTATTTCTTCTGACACCTGGATATATGAGGTCCCTGCTATCAGAAAGATGACTTCGGATATAGCAAATGAGAAATAGCAGCATTTTAAGGAGTACCCCAAGTGGAGGGGGTTCCTCCAGGTACAATGTTCTTTTCCATTTTTCTTTGACAGATTTCATAAACCCAACTTTCAATGAGGACTTAGGAATTTAATACATGAACATTCTCAGTCTGATGAATGCTACGTGGGAAGACTGTCATAGGTAATCAATTAGATGGAAAAGAAAATGACCGGAAGGATATTTCTGGAAGAAATATATTTTATACTTTAAAATAAGCACAACTGAATTTAAACTCAATAAAATTCTCCTAAATCTAGGCATAAAATATTAAACTATTCAGTAGAATTGGCCTCTTTCCAGGTAGCAAAGGCATTTTTAAATTACAGTTTTAAACTAGTTCTGTAATGGTAATTGGCTGCTAAATTATTGGACACTGAAAAAGTGTCTAATAAAACTCTGAGATAATGTAGAACTTTGAGGCATTTTCTGTGAGCTTCTTTCATGCACTTTCTATTCTCTTTGATTATCAAAATATCCCTCAATACTCACAGGAACAACTACAAGAAATGTTTAAGCTGGGATAATAATATCAATTACACTTCACGTAGTTACAACCAAATGTGGAGATAAAACTCTTTACAGACTAACGGACTAAACTGATTAACAGTAGATCTTGAGGTGATTGACTGATGTCTGACTTTACTATAATTTGTACACATCCAGCATAGTTCACTTACTAATTCTTTTGCTCTAAAAATATTTATTGATGAGACTAGAGAGATGGTTGAGTGCGTACTGCTCTTACATAGGACCAGGGTTCAGTTACCAGCACTCGCTTCCAGTAGATCACAAACTCCAGTAACTCCAGCAGAAGATGAGCTGGTGCTCTCTTCCAGTTTTCATGGGGAACTGCAGTCACATGTACCTACCTCCACGCAGACACACACGCACACACATAATTTGAAATTTTCAAATGAATCTTTAAAAATATTAGTTGACTACTAATTATATACCAAGATGTTTATTATATAGAAGATTCAACCATGATCACAATTAAGTTCTATTAAACAGGAACTCAACATAAGTCTACCACTGCAATGGGTGTTGTAACAGCAACACATGAAGGCTACAAAATCATAACTGCATGAGAAAGCTTCATGGAAGCAACATTATTAATGTTTAAAGGGATTTTTAAAAAGTCTATTTCACACATAGGCTAAAGTTTTTCTTTAAGACAGATGCAAGTGGGCCCCAACATACCTGCTTTGAGGGAAAATGCAAATGATTCTCTCTGGCCTGAACATCAGTTTTCTCTGTCCAACTGGTTCACTGGTGAGTTTGAGAAACTGAGTCTTACTCTAGGAATCTGACTACCAATGTGAATTTTGTCCTTTTGTTGTTGTTGTTGTTGTTGTTGTTGTTGTTGTTGTTGTTATATTTGATTAACTTTAAGTGGCAAATAAAAGTTAGAGATATTTATCATTGACAATACAATATTTTGATATTTGTCTATATACTATGTAATTGCAAAATCAAACTTATTAATACAAGTATTATCTTACATATTTATCATCTGTTTGTGATAAGAACACTGTGTTAGCAATTTTCAAGTAGAGAAAGCCTTGCTAACTACAGGAGATCTAGCCCTGTGTACATGAAATGTTTTAGTCTGTGACTATTTCAACTCCCCGTTACCACACCCAATCTTTAATTAGCACCACTCTACTCTCTGCTTCTATGCATTCAAATAGCTTAGATTTCACATATAAAGCAAACCATGTGATAGTCATTTTTTGTGCCTGTGTTGTTTTATTTAACACAGTGCCCTCCAGGTTCACTCACTTTGTCACAGTATTTCAAATATTGTGTGTATGTCCCTCATTGTCTTGGAGCCAGTCAGCTATTGGTCACTGAGTCTGACTCTGCACCTTATCACTGAGAGTGCTACAATACACCTGGGAGTGCAAAAATGTGTAACACCGTGACCTGGCTGCCTTTGGATGTATATGTACAACAGAAGGGATAATAAATCACAGGATTCTTTCATTTTTAAGTTTGGGGGGAAAAGGTTCATATTACTTTCAGCAATATCGATAGTAATTGATAGTCCCATCAAAGTATGTGAAGTCTCTCTTTTTTCTTCTGCATAACCTTGTTAACATTACTTTTATCTCTATTTTTTTTTGAGACATACTATCCCTTTGTAGCCAAGGCTGTCCTAGAACACCTGATAAGCCTCTTTCCTCAGCCTCCCGAGTGTTGAAGTTACATGCATGAGCCAGCATGTGGAGCTTTGTGATTTTGGTAGTGGTCATCCTTTCAGGAGTAAGGTGATACCTCATTGTAGTTTCAATTTATGTTTCTCTAAAAGTTGGTTGGTGATTGCAAGCATTATCTTGCCTACTTGTTGGCCATTTGAATATTTTCCTTTCAGAAGTGTCTGTGAGGGTCCATTGACAATTTCAATTACAATATATACTTTCCTTCTACTGAGCTGATTAAGTTTCTTCCAAGTATTTTTCCCATTCAGTAGATTTTCTCTGAACTCTGTTGATTGCACCTTTACTATGGAGAAACATTTTACTTTGATGTGATTCCATTTTCTATGTCTGCTGCCCATGCTTGGGGGGCAGTGTCAAAAGACCATTGTCTGTGCTGTTTTCTAATACTGCTAGATCTTATTTTCAAATCTTTAATCCATATGGAACTTGATGACTTGAGTTTATAAAACATTCAGATCCTCTCTCTCTCTCTCTCTCTCTCTCTCTCTCTCTCTCTCTCTCTCTCCCTGTGTGTGTGTGTCTCTCTCTGTCTCTGTCTCTGTCTCTGTCTCTGTCTCTGTCTCTCTCTCTCTCTCTCTGTCTCTCTCTCTCTCCCTGTGTGTGTGTGTGTCTCTCTCTCTGTCTCTCTCTCTCTCTTTCTCTCTCTCTCCCTCACTCTGCCTCTCCCCCTCTCCTCTTCTCTTCTCTTCTAGTTTTCTCAGCACCATTTACTGAAGTGACTTCCCTTTCTTCTCTTTGCCTATTATGTGTTCTTGGTACCTTTGTCAATATCCACCTCATTCAAATGCATGGACTTATGGTCTTCCAATCCTGTCCCAGCAGTGTCGGTTTTATGTCAGTACCATTCTTTTTTAAATTGTTCTAATGTTAAGGTTCTATATATTTTGAAATATGGATGTATGTTGTCTTTAAACTTGTTCCTTGTGCTCAAGATAGTTTTGGCTATCTGGAATCTTTTGTGAGTCCATATGAACTGTAGCATACCAAACCTCCTCCCATTACTATGAAAAGTCTCATTGGAATTTTGATAAGAATTGCACTGAATCTGTAGACTATTTGGGGGATTATAGAATTGCCTCCTTGATTAAATCTATCTAGTAACTATTGCAGCTGAGATTGTTTTCCTCATTTTTTCTTTTGACTCTTTCATTGTAACTGCGTAGAAATGTTCCTGGAAGGGATTCATGGTAGAATAGAATCTCCATATGAGTGAGCTGGTAAAGGAGACAAGATGAGAAAAGCAGTCAGATCCAGGGATGGTGGCACAAGCCTGTAATCCCAGCACTCTGAGAGGCAGAGGCAGAGGGATCACTGTGAGTTCAAGGCCAGCCTGGTCTACAAAGTGAGTCCAGGACAGCCAAGGCTACACAGAGAAACCCTGTCTCAAAAAAAAGGAAAGAAATAAAAAGAAAAAGTCAGACCATTTCAGAAATACATGGTGAGTGAGTGAGGAGGCAGAGAAGGAGATAGAGAAAGAGATTCAGAAATCGACAAAAATAGGGATAGTGTCTATGAAATGTTCAAAGAAAAAGACAGGCAATTCATGGAAAAGAAGCTAAATAGCTATAGCTTGGAGAAGAAGCAGGAGACTCATTCAAAGGATGAGCAAGGCTGGGTGTAGTGGTAACACATGCCTATAATAATAGCACTCAGGATGCAGAGACAGGTGGATCTTGTGAGTTCGAGGCCAGCCTACTCTACAGAGTGAGGTCCAGGATAGGCAGGGCTATTCAGAGAAACCCTGTCTCAAAAAACCAACAACAGCAACAGCAACAAAAAGGTGTTCATCCTGCAAAGTGACTAGTAGTTCTACCCAAGGGCCGGTCATAAACCACAAAACTAGTTTTTTATTTGGGTGAGACAATGGCTCCTTTGGTGGATGGGCTAGCAGCTGTAAGTATTTTTTCATTCTCTATGACCTAAAGGGCAGGGGCCAGGTATCTTCTTGAGAGAGAACCTATTGTTTGAAGCTGAGCTATCCTGGGGCCCTGAGAACAGTGAATCACCAAAAGACATGAAGCCTGAATTTAATCTGCCACAACCCATGGTAAGAGATGGCCTTGGGAAGCCATGGTAGAAATCAGGAAGAGTCCTGCCAGCCTCTGACTGACAAGCTGAAAAGTGAAGGTGGCACAAAGTGAGTGAGGCATTATACCTCTGCCCTGTGCCTGAGAGCAGATCTCATCATCTGAGAATATTCCAGGGAGCTCCAGAGTTCCTAGTCTGAGGTTAGTGGGTAGATCAACCTCTAAAGCTATCTACCCCTCATAGCTATAGAGTCTGAGAACTCTGAAAAGCCAGCATGCTGCTTGACATCCAGAGCTGCATTCCTCCAGTAGGCAATCAACTTGTGATGCCCTCCACATGAACAGATTTCAGTGCAATGGTGGCTCCCCATAGTCCCAAGGTTCTTGGGAGACATGGCTGGACAAGGTTATTCATCAGCCCAGGAAGCACAAGCTGAGGAGTCTCCAAGAAAACCAAGTACAGTCCACACAGTAGAGGCTACTTGTATGGAGAGGGGAGAAGACATCTGCCATTTGACCAATACCACATCAACAGCAACTAACAACCACACTTCCCCCATGCATGTGATGGTTGGAGGGCCTAGGAAGTCACTGCTCCAAAATATAATTAGTTATCTCTCTTTGTCTTCCTGTTTTTCCCTTTTCTTACATCAGCTCCCCACCTGCCACCCCCAAATAAAACAACTACCACTACCACAAATGACCAAAACAATCAGGCAGGGATGGTGGTGAAAACCTCTCATTCCAACACCGGGGATGTAGAGACAGGTGGATCTCTGTGAGTCTGACCACAACTTGGTCTACATAGCAAGTACTAGGATAGCCAGGGCTACATAATAGAGAGAACCTGCCTCAAAATAAGACAAAAAACCCAACCAAACAAGCCACTGGGCAAAATGTCCTCCTTTCTGCCACAGACAGAATTCTACCTAAAAATAGGCAAGCTTAGGTGCAGGCTGATCTGTCAAGACAGGGTAAGCAAGTCCTCAGTAGTTTCTGCCTTGCAAATATGTCTGTCAGATATATTGGGCTAGAAGGCTGAAGATGATGTGCCATCCAATATTATAGAGAGTGTCGGGTGACTGTTCAGGCAGTAAACTGTCTCAGTCATTTTTTCATTTTGGAAGCTGCTAACCTACACTTCTGGTTCACTCAGGTATTTAAGTTTTATTCCTTCTCAAGTCTCTGATGGGGTTGAAGACCAGATAGTTTAGTCTTACAATTAAACTTAGTTGGTTAGGGGTTAAGATGTTTTTAGATCAAGATAGATGTTTTAAGTGACTAGAGATGAGATATGATAGATATTGATTTTCATTGAGAAATTTAGATCCAACACAGTAGGAAAGATGTTTACTTCAAGTTTGCCAAATGCAAAAACCAAATAACTATGACTATAACATTTATATAATTCCTGATTGTCTCGTGGTTATTCCTGCTAAATGTAGTTTATTTTATTCATGTGTAATAATATAAATGTATATGTTAAAAAGAAACATAATAAAAATATTTTTTAAAATATTAAAGCTGGAAAATAAAAACAACCAAAACCAAAATAAACAAAACAGCAACAAAAACAAAACCCCAATCCAGTCCAGATAGAGACAACACAGAATCCTACCAGACCTTTAAAGAACTAACACCAATACTCCTCAAATTATTACATAAACAGAAAAGAAAAGAACACCTTTGAGTTTTATTTTTATGAAGTCAGCATTTGCCTAATACCAAAACTAGACAAAGATACAACAAAAAGAAATTATTGGCTAATATTTTCAACCTCCAAAACTGGTGTTACAGTATATTTAGCCAGGCCTGGCTTTTATGAGGTTACTGAAGATTTGAACTAGAGTCCTCTTGCTTTTACAGTGCCTTAATTTGCTTTCCATTGTTTTGATAAATAACGAGATCAAAAGCAATTTGGAAAGTGTAGTGAAAGGGTTGGTTTCTTTTATGTGCTTTTTTATTTGGCCCCAAGTATGGGCTATGGGAGTGTTTTTACACAGCTGCAGCCAATCTGGTGACATTTGTTGGCAGAGAACAGAGCCTTGAGATGGCATTTGATATTTTGCTGGAAATTGTCCTGTAAGAGGGCACATGATGTTTTTTCTGGAAGTTGTCTTGTGAGAGAGCATGTGATGTTTTACTGAAAGCAGATATGTAAGAGGAAGTGTGATGTTTAGAAAGAAAATAAAGAGGGATTACCTCCCCCTGTATATGTTCATAGGGTATCAAGTCTCTTCTCAGTGACCTGCTGTCATTCCTCTGAGTGCCACCAGGTCTCCCCCTCCAGGGGACATAGTCAAATGTGAGGCACCAGAGTACATGAGAAAGTCATATCCCACTCTCCACTCAAGTGTGGAGACTGTCCTGTCCATTGGCTAGATCTGGGTAGGGGTTTAAAGTTTACAGCCTGTATTGTCCTTGGCTAGTGCCTTAGTTTGAGCAGGACCCCTGGGCCCAAATCTGCCTATCATAATGTTCTACTTGTAGGGTTCTAGGACCCTCTGGATCCTTCTACATTGCTATTCTCACATGGTTCTCTCATCTAGAGTCCCAATAGGATGTCCTCCCCTCGGTCCCAGTTTCCTGGTAAGGGAAGGCCTTTGTGGGACATGCCCATTGGGCCAGTATGCAGATATAAGTGAGTATATACCATTTGAGTCTTTCTGCTTCTGGGTTAACTCACTCATTATGATCATTTCTAGCTCAATCCATTTATCCACAAATTTCGGGAATTCCTTGTTTTTAATAGCTGAGTAGTATTCCATAGTGTATATGTACCACAATTTCTTTATCCATTCTTCTACTGAGGGACATTTAGGCTGTTTCCATGTTCTGGCTATTATGAATAAGGCTGCTATGAACATGATTGGGCAAATTTTCTTGTTGTGTGCTGGTGCATCTTCTGGGTATAATCCAAGGAGTGGAATAGCTGGGTCTTGAGGAAGCCCTATTCCAAGTTTTCTGAGATAGCACCAGATAGATTTCCAAAGTGGTTGTACTAGTTTGCATTCCCACCAGCAATGATACCCTATGAGCATATACAGAGGGAGGTAATCCCTCTCAGGAACAGTCATAGGGGAGGGGAATAAGGGGAAAATGGGAGGGAGGATAGAATGGGAGGATACAAGGGATGGGATAACAATAGAGATGTAACAAGAATAAATTAATAAAATAAAAAAAAGAAAAGAAAAGAAAATAGTTTGACATTTCCTACTTAGTAGAAGATGAATATAAAGAAGATTGGATCAGATAATGACCTTTAGTTCTATGGTAAGATGGCTAGTGTGCTCATCCACATGACAAATATATTTCCCTTGTGTGAAAAATTTCAGAGCAAATTATGTAAGAGAAGGATAAAAGATTGTATGAAAACAAAAACAAAAAACAAAAAAAGAAAGAAAATAAAAAGAACCCCTTGGACAATGAGATGATGCTTTTGCACTGCGATGCCATGCAACAGTTTATATTGCCTTGCTGGTTTTCACTGATCTTCACTTCACAGACAGAAATACTTCAAGAACTTCTTCTTGTACTCTGCCTGAGTCTGGCCACTTCCACTGACTAGTGCGTATTCGGTGGAGCCTTGTTATTTCTGTTGGGTCATGCTGCCACTACTGATTCGTGTTGCTGTTTGGTGTTTGCTCTGGACTGCTGGTATTCTGATAATGCAAAGTGGAACTGGCCCAAGGAAGTATGTCTAAAATGATCTATATCCCTTACCCTTATTAACCTTCATTCTCTCCTACCTCTGGTTGGTGGATTATAAGGGAGGTAGAAGCATTTAAGAACCCTAAATAAAGTAGGTTTTTGAAAAATCTAAGCCTACAGGGAAGTGTCTTAATTATTTTCCTATTGCTGTCAATAGAAACCATGACCAATGCAATTTGTGGAAAAGTTTGTTGAGGCTTACAGTTTCAGAGGTTGAGTCCATAGCTATCATGGCAGAAAGTATGGCAGCAGGCACGTAGGCATGGCGCTTACAGCTGTAGCTGAGAGCTTACATCCTTATCAGCAAGGAAGAAGCAGAGAGAACTAAGTGTAAATGGTGTGGACTTTGGAAATCTTAGAGCCCAACCCCAGTGTGCAACAAGGCCACACCTCCTAATCCTTCCCAAACAGTTCCACCAACTAAGGACATAGTATTAAAATATATGACCCTATGATGTCCATAGTATTCAAACCACCACAGGGCAGAACGAGTTTATTTCAGCTTATAGTTGGAGTCAACTATGAAGGGAACTTAGGGCAGGAACTCACAGTAGGAACCTCAGTACAGGAACTGATGGAGAGAGAATTCATGAAAGTACACTGCTTACTTGCTTGCTCACCATGGCTTGCTCAGCTTTTCTTTTCTTTCTTTCTTCTTCTTCTTCTTCTTCTTGTTCTTGTTCTTCTTCTTCTTCTTCTTCTTCTTCTTCTTCTTCTTCTTCTTCTTCTTCTTCTTCTTCTTCTTCTTCTTCTT
>OU015743.1:79359150-79379160 GCA_907169655.1 Acomys percivali | reverse complement strand
GATAGATAGATAGATAGATAGATAGATAGATAGATAGATAGATAGATGACAGATGGCAGTGAATAGGAGAGATATAGTGCTAGCTGGGCTTGTTTTCAGGGGACACTGCTATGCAAATGACACCCCAGGGGCTATGCAATATCGCATTTCTCCCAGTGACTCCACTGTTTTCAAGTATCAATCTCTTTCCAGAGTCTGCTGACATGAAGGCACCAAGGAGCTCAACCACAAGAGATCCACAAAGCCTCAAGACCCAGCTGCAGACATCTAATAGGCGTTCACTCGCCTAGAAAATGAGAAACTACTTGTTCATGAAATTTGAATCAATATTACCATTTAATGGAAAATATCTGAAAAAATCAAGCAGAAAATAAACAAATGCAGAAAAGCACACAACCTTATGCCAAGCACCCTAAGAAACTAGAGAGTGATGCTACACAGACCCAAAAGAGCAAAGGCAGTTAGCAGTCCACAGTGGTTCTTCCTAAGCTAGAGACAGGTCACCCTAATAGCACCCAAGGTCCTTCCCCCAAATCATTCTTTGTCAGATTTTCTATCTGCTCTATACCAAGGGTCCCAGGCTTACCCTCCTATCACCCCTTATGAAGAACAACAGGGTAACACAGAGAAAGCGGCATTCTATAGACAGGCAGGCAGAAAGACTCAGACTTTTTCCAAGTAAAAAAAACTCATAATCAGGAAAGTCTCACCACAAACCTCTGGGTTAGAAACTGTGGGGAGGATAGAGCCATCTGTGGTTGCAAGTGCTTCAGAAGATTCTGATGGCCCTAAATGTGAGAACTGCCTATCTACTCCACTGTCAACTGCCTCTCGGCAGGCAGGCAAGACAGAAACATTGTCTTGCTAGACTTCAGCAAGGCTCTCCCTGCTCGTTTTCCCCTCATGCCAATTCATGAGAGGTTATATCTTACCTGTGTGATATGTGCTAACTTAGATAGAGCAGCATATACGTACTACAAGTGTGTGTGGGGAGGATGCGAGTGTAATGGGGTGGAAGTGGTATGTGATGGGAATGGTGTCTGGTGTTTATGTTAGGTTGTGTATGTAGGGTGTGTGTGTGTATGATTGTGTTTGGTGTGTGTGATTGCATATGTGGGATATGAGTATATTGTGTATGTGTGTAACTGTGTATGTTGAGTGTGTATATGTATGATTGTGTGTGGTATGTGTGTGATCTATATGCAGGGTAAGTATGTGTGTGATTGTGTGTGGTGTGTGTATATGTGACTATGTGATTGTGTATGTGGAGTGTGTGTATATGTGTGTGTGTGGTATGTGTGAGAGAGATTGCATATGCATTTCTATGAATTCAAAGAAAACTCAACTAAAAACCTGAAACGAAATCATGACGTGCCATACTGTCTCAGCATGTTTTACTCATTTATTGCCTTCAGCCATTCTATAGTTGCACCTTTCAACGCTCTATTAGCCTCAGCAATAATCCTAGCAACAATTCAGCTCTTGTTTATTTGAATGGACACTATATTTGTAACTTCTCATGTGCTGTGTAAGCTTGTTGAAAGCCGGCTTTGGCAAGCTCACACCACCACCACCACCACCACCACCACCACCACTACCACCCCGGGCCCCATCCAGTCCCAAGCATGTTTATTTTAAGTGCTTTGGAAAACCCTTTGTCTGGGGGATGTCTGTCTCTGAACCCTTATATGCTTCCTGGGTCTATAAGAGGGAAAATGTGAGGAGTGCAAGTGTTGTATCCTTGACAGCATTGAAAACATGGCCAAGATTCCCGCTTACCTCCCGAGGTAAGAATGCCTCTGGTGGGAATGGAAAGCTGGAACCCATGGTTGGAGACGATGAACTGGCTCTCAGGAGCTCCAGCTGGCTGTGGCAGCTTCTCTTGCTGCTTTCTGCTTGCTGGTTGTTAGTGCTCAATGTGATGTGATTTGGCCTTTACTTGGAAGCCTTGTCTAAGGGAGTAATCTGCTCTTTCCCCAACCTACTGCCTCAGTGGGGCATCTCCAGGCAATTTCTGCTTGGTGCTTGTTAAGCCTGGGGTCCTGTTTTGTTTGCTCTGTTGCTTGTGGCAGTGCTCCTGCCATCCCAGGTGGATTTGATAGTATCCGTGTTCCCCTGCTGATCCTATCTGCTACTTACCAACTATTCTTTCTCTCTCTCTTGCGCTGTATAAACTCACTCATTCAAAATGGACAGCACTGTGGCGGCCATTACAGATTGTTCTCTGGACCACACAGACTATTTATTATGTTATCTGAGAACAAGGTTAGAAATGCATCCTATACATTCAGTGTCAGTCCCTCACCGCGGTATACAATCGGTGACAACTGACTTAGATGTAACCTCTTGATGGCAAGAGACTCCAGTGGCACCTTAACTTCTGAGAGTCTGTTAATTAAATGCATAAAGGCAAGGAGTCCGTGGGTCCCTATGCTGCCTTTGTAGCTGAGTGACATTTGCTAATGAGTCCCTCTGTCACATTTGTATATGCTTCAGCCTTTGAGTCATTGCTCTCCTTTAAGGTACTTTCTGTGCTCTGAGGTGAGAGGATCGTGCACTAATAAGAGCTGAAATGGTTTTCCAAAGGCACTGATACCGGACTGACTGACCTACTGAAGTCGGCCTTCAGAGATGAGTGACACCCAGTCTTCGCAATCAGAGGTGCAGGGGGTGGGGAAGGGGGGGCACGGACAAATGTATCCATGAGGGACTTTGCTTCCCTTCTGATGGCATTCTATCCAAAAGCAATCTCCAGCTAATCCCCACAGCATGTTGCTAGGGGTGACAAAATCTATGCCGTGGATTGTGGTGGCACCCTGCCCTCAGCAAAGCACATGCTGCTTCTGTAGCATGGGAATGACTTCGTATTACAATTAAAAGCAAAGCCTGCTCCCCCCTCCCTCACTTCCTCTCAGAGCAAGACAACCTCAAGGCACAAGCCAACCTTGTAAAACTCTTTCCTATAGCGAGAACTAAAATACCTGTCTTTAAAAAAAATCTTTACATAAATAGCACTTTACGGTTATAGGATGCGATTCTGAGTCAGCAGCTAAAAAAAAATCCAGTTCAATCCCATTAGTTTCTAAAGCAGGCCTGGCCTGACAGGACTGCCAACTAGATGGGAGCCCAATGACTTTCATCACCGGCTAGCATCATTCCATGGCCACCCTGATGATACCACATTCGGTGGTCCCTTTTCTATTCCCAGGAGTTCGCCGCTGGTCTGAGATGTGTGGGGACAAGGTAGATGGCGCGGTCACCCCCCCACCCAGCCTCAAAATGGAATCAACAGCTGCTTGTAAAGCAGTCTCTTGGGGCAAGTCTGAAAAAAAAAAAAAAAAAACCAGGCTTTCACACAATATGGAGTAACAGAGCAGCACCACCTGATCCCAACACTGCTCCCACCCACAAGCCTCAGGAGTCAGATTAGATGGTTAGAAATTCTAAGAGAAAGAGTCCTGGAGACTAGAACAAGCCCGCCATGTCTGAAGAGCCTCCAGCAACTCCCAGTGCGCTCTGACAGGCAGACTGCCCCACCCATCTTGTCAAATGTACTCATAGCTCAGAAGCACATACTTTATCCAAGGACAATAGTCACAATATGACTTTATTGTGTCGATGCCCTAGGTCTAGTGCTTTCTCACTTTGAAGAGTGTGAGTCTCAGGAGTCACCATTCTCTGTGGTAGTGTGGCATTCCCTGCTATTCTAAAGCATCTTCCAGACAATGCCTCTCCAACTCTTCCCACACCATGACAAACATATACCCGTGCCAGGAGAAACATGGAGTGCAGGAAAGCACTCCAGCTCACTTCCTCATAATTGGCCAAGGCTCCAGTCATCTGTCCCACCATTTTGCTTCCACCTCCAGTGACCTGACTTGAACATATAAACAAGTGCAGACACCAGCTGTCATACAGTCCATAGTATGTATACACCCTAACATAAAACTTGGCAAAGAAAGATACCAGGCAAAACAGGACCAAACTGAGATCTATTTGTAAAATCAACAGGCCCTCCTTTTGTGCCTTCCTATTTCACATGTTCGAATCCCCTTCCCAACCAGGTTGCCCATAGTTGAAGGTTACCCTTGGGATGAGGGTGGGTTGTCTCTCTTGAAAAGCCATTGATTATCTGAATTTCCCCTGATAAACAAAAGCCTTGTAAAAGCTCTTCTTCTCATAAATGAGATTAAACATCACACACACACACACACACACACACAGACACACATACTTGTACACATACATACATATATAAAATTCATTTTTCCCCATTGCACTCAGTTAACTCACATTTGTAAGTACTTACTGAGAATGAAGCCTCACGCTGCAATAATGAATAAAATATGATTTCTGCACTTAAGGAGCTTATGCTTTTAGCTAGTGGAAACAATTTAGACTATGTACCGTTTAAACCAAAAAAATAACCCAGTTTTATCAAAGTCCTTTAGTAAAAAGATGTAGAAATGGACATAAGGACAATGACTAGGAAAAGAGTGAAGACAGTGGGTGCGTCTTTCTAGAATGATGCAGGCAGCTGTGACAAACTGCCCTTCTAACTAGCAAGCCTTTTCTCTTTGTGCCAGCAGAAAAGGTAAACATCCCTTTCTGCGATTAACTTGCCACAAGGTGATTCTGAGGAGGAAGTTTTGATATATCCCTGATGAAGGACATGCTTTGGGCCAGAAGTTCATGCAAGAGACAGCTGTAACCTGACCTTGATTCCTACTTGACTCCTTACATTGCGTTTAATAAGCTGGGTGTCTGTCTGTCTGTTTTTTTGTTTGTTTGTTTGAGATGGGCTTTTAGATGGTTCAGTGGGTAAAAGCACTTACAGCACAAGCCTGATTTTGTTTTAGTCTTAGTACATGCAGAGGAGTGGATCTGCAATCCCAGCACACCCTGAAGTGAGCTGGGAGGAGATCAGCTGGAAGCTCAAAGGCCGGCCAGCCTGGGTGCATGTCATGCCAGCATCAAGAGGGACTCTGTCATCTAGAGTCCCAATAGGGTGTCCTCCCCTCGGTCCCAATACAGAGGGAGGTAATCCCTCTGAGGAACAGTCATAGGGGACGGGAATAAGGGGAAAATGGGAGGGAGGGGAGAATGGGAGGTTACAAGGGATGGGATAACCATAGAGATGTAACAAGAATAAATTAATTAAAAATAAAAAAAAATTAAAAAAAAAAAGAGGGACTCTGTCTCAACAAGGTAGGAGAGACCTGACTCCCCAAAGAAAAGCTGTTCTCTGTCCTCTACATGCTCTTTGAGCTATGAATATGTATACACACACACACACAGACACACACACACACACATAATAATGATGGTGGCGATGATGACAACAACAATAGTGTAGTTGCACTAGGTTTTACCCGTGTGACTGTCATACAGGAAGACAGGCAAAAGAATTGCTTGAGTGGCCTCTCTTACCTAGACAAGCACCACAAGTCCTGGTTGAAAAAGAAAAAGAAAATAATAAATTAAAAATTGTAAATACAATCAAGTCAGTCTGCACAATGCTTTTGTCTCAGAAAAATTTGAGAAAAAGGCCAAATGTTCTTCTAAAAAATAATAAAAGATAATGTTAACAACTAAATATGACAAGTTTGAAATATAATACTCTTATTTGGAAACAAAAAAATCCATCAATAGCAGTACCATAAGAAGCACGTGTCTGGGCTCAGTAAGCAAAGTGCTTGCTGAACCAACATGAGGACCTCAGTCCAATCCCCAGAGCCCATGTCAAAAGCTGGGTATGGTGGCTTGTGCACATCAGACAGGGACTCAGAGGGGACATCTTTTGGGCTCCCTGGCCAGCCAGCTCAGCTTACTTGGTAAGGTCAAGGTCAGTGAGAGACCCTTCTCAAAAAGAAAATATAAATGAAACAAGATGGCCAGCAGCTGAGGACTGCCATCCACGTTTGTGCTCTGGCCTCCACATTCCTGTGTACATACATGGACACACACCATGGTCACACAAACCCTGACACACACACACCAACCACAACCATACACTGCATAAAACTGAGTCCAACACAGGGGTGAGCCAGCGCAGCAGAGAATTGATGTAAATTAAGACTATGGAGAATAATAATTGAGGATCTTACAAAAATGCAGAACTAAAGTCAGTCCTCTGGCTACATAAGGAAAAGTCTTAACTAAAAAAGATGTGCCACTCCGCTAAGTACTTTGAACTTACAAGTGACCTCTCAGCATCACTTTCCACCGAGCTTAGGCCCCTTTAACAGTTGACATTGAAGCATGAGCCCCTGCCAATGCCTTCACTGTGTCTGCAAAGCTCGATAAAGACTATAACTTTCTTTATTACACAAATTTCAAGGCTTGGCCAAGTGATTTCTTCAAAAAATGCATGCAAAATAGGATTATATGCGCTGGCACACAGAACTGCCTGCGAGAAACTCCAGGCAGTCCCCAATTTAAAACCTGATTGATTTCCAAAAATGAACTTGAAACTTGGTTAAATGGGAGGAATCTTCCTGTGGAAATAGCCAGCAGATATTTTCCTGACAGTAAGATGGGAGTCTAAATCATAGTTCCAGTAGTACAGCCTAAGTTCTGGGTCCAGGGAAAAGAACCTGCTCGGTAGAGTAGGAGAAAAGGGAAAACAAAAGCTTGATTCTCTATCCTGATGCCTTAGTCCCATTAGGATGCTATAACAAAGCATCATTGCTGAATGGTTTATGAAGATAGAAAGCAATCTGTGACCATTCTGGAGGCTGGAAGTCCAAGAGCAAGGGGACAGGCTGACCCAGTATCTTAGGATGATTCATAGTCAGCCATCTGGTCTTGGAATTGTTTTCTGTTTGTTTTGGGTTTTGTCTTGTTCTGTAATATAAGAGGGCCTTGAATTCACAATGTATCCCAGATTGGCTTCAAACTCACTCTCCTGCCCCAGACTCCCGAGTGTTGGGATTGTAGGCACACACCACCACACCCAATGGTGATACAATACTATTAACCATATAAGTCTCATGATGCCATTTGATCTACAGATGTATTCATTCTGCCTAACTATAAATTTGTACGCTCTGATCATTCCTATTTACTTCCCTAATAACTATGGCTTTACTCTTCTACTTATTTGATGTTTTATAAAATATCCCACGTTAAATGAATAAATTGTTTTCGTGGTTGTTTATTCTTTTTGGTCCCTGATATATTTTGCCTAATACAAGGTTCTCCATTTTCCTTTGAGTTACCACAGATGGCCAAATATTACTTCTATTATGTCTTGACCATCCATCGGCCGACAGGTGTTTGGGCAGGCTTTTTATATTGCCCTTGTGTGAAGCTCTAGGAAGGACTTGGATATTTCTTTCAGGTGCAAATTTCATTATTTTTGGATACATACTCTGTAGGGGATTACTTGCTCGCCTGGTTGTTCCAGTTTTGATGCTTTGAGGAATCTCCATACCACTCGTCATAAAAATTGTACATCTTTACAGTCTCACCACTTATGTACACAGTTTCTTATTTTCCATACCCTGACACTATTTTTTTGGATACATGTATATATTAGGGAAGATATGTGCACAAGAGTGCAGGTGCCTACAGAGGTCAGAAGAGGACATTGGGTCCCCTGGAGCTGGAGTTACAGGTGGTTGTGAGCTGCTCAATGTGGGTGCTGGGGACTGAACTTGGGTCCTCTGGAAGATGGACCCTCTGGATATGTACTTACATACTTATGTTAGCTCCACCAACTCTGCAGTCTTAGCATCCAGACCCAGCAGAAGGGGTGGCAGCATTGTAGAGCTGCATTTACAGTCAGTTTGTCCTGCCTCTTAGCAATTTTCTTATTGGCCAGGATTATATCAATAATGGCAGTCTCTCAAATTACTACTCCTTCTGGCTTTTCAAAAATTAAGTTGTCATTCAGAAAAAAAAAAATGATGGAGCTGGAGAGATGGTTCAGTGGTTACGAAAACTGGCTTCTCTTCCAAAGGACCTAAGTTTGATTCCCAGAACCCATACCATCTCACAACCCCAGGTCTCAGAGACCCAATACCCTCTCCTGCCCACTGCAGGCACCTGGTGCACTGCAATGCACAGACATAATGCAGGCAAAAATTCATACACACAAAAAATAATCTTTTTAAAAAGAAGAGAATCGATAGATTGTCCGGAGAGCGCGCGCATGCATGGCAGTAACAGCCCGGCCTCTGTGCTGGAGTTCCTACAGCTGTTCTGTCTTACTCCCATGTCAGTTTCAAATCAGCCTTTAAATATCTGGACATCATATTGCTTTTTGTTTTGTCTTCCTTTGAATTGTTTCAGACCCATCTGGCTAAATACCCCTCATTTCCTTTAATTGTGACCTGTTCGGTTTGAAGAAAACCCACGTGTCAATGTCCTGGTCTAATTGTGGAGTCTGGTACACACACGAGAGGACAGAATGTTTTCCTTCTTCTGTGCAGCTCAGCTTAGGTCAAGAGGCAGCAGGTGAGGAGCAGGGATGGTGGCACAGAAGGCTCAGCATGGTGTGAATTCCGTGGGGTTGCTGATGCCGGCTCAGCAGGAGGACCGACCCCATCCTCTCACCCCATCCTCTGTCCTTAGAGATGTGGCTGAACTAGAGTCCAAGAAAAGCTGTTCTGTTTACTAACTGGGTAACTTTTAGAAACTTACTTTAGCTGTAGCTTTCTTCCTTGAAAACAAATGCATTCTCAATTATGAGTTTTTAAGACGAAATTAGGATTTGCAAAGAGAATCCAACTCCTCACCCTGTTTCTTCAGTGCCGTTGGCTGCGTGTCCTCTTTTTTTAGCTGAGTTCAGAAATGTTGTTCCTGATCCTCTTTTTTTTCAAATCTTAATTTCATATATCTTAATTATGATTTCCCTTCTACAAAGACTTCTTATTTTTCTTCCGCATAATTCCTTATTGTGTAATGAATGGACTGTATAAAGTCTTGAATCAAGTTACAAAACAAATAACTGTCCAAAGAGTAGGAGAATATGCCTTCTGGATAAAGTCTGTAGTAGCTGCCCTCTTGACAGTTAGCAGTGGGCCAGTCTCACAAGCATACCTATCATCCATAAACCAAAAATTCTCATTTTTTTTCAACAAGGATATGAGTAGGGTCTTAGGACTTTGAGTGAATGAAGTAGTTTAAGCTTTTTCTTGTGAGCTATCAAGAAACAAGTTGTGGGGCTAGGAACATAGCTCAGAGGCACTTGCCTTGAAAGCGCAAGGCACTGGGTTCGATCCCTGACAACACCAAAATGAAATAAGCTAAATACTGCCGCGCTAGTCAGGCCCATCTGTTCTTCAGCTATTTAAGTAAACCCAGCACAAATTCCACTAGATTTTAGTACATTCCTAAGCGCTTACTTTCTTTGGATATATCTGTAGTCTGGGTAGCCCAGCATGCCTACGTCGTGTGTTTCACTTTGTCTCAGATATGAACTTGACAGGGTTCAAAGACCAACAGGATTCTATTCTACCAAAGCTTTCATGTGAAACCTCTACTCACCAAAGCTTCCCTAGACAAGTAAATGACATCAGCAGGTATACCCTAGTATTGAACTTAGCTCTTGTATTACTGCAAAATACGTAATCACTGGGCACCTGATAAAGATATATGGTTAGTCTGGGCGTCTAATTATGGAGTCAGAAAAGCTGGAGGGCATGGAGCCAGAATTTTTTCACCGTGTATTGAAGTCCTTGGGCTGAATTGCAGAATGTAGGGAAACATGTGACTAGAGGGACAGCATTGTGTGAAAGGGACAGAGGGCAAGCTGCCCATTTCACTACTGCCCACAGTCTTGATAACTAGTCCAGTCCTGTAGACCCAACTTCCATCTTTGAGAACTTGTCAAGAAAGAATGAGCTCAGTCTGTTGATAAACACAGCAATCCATTTGTAAGAGTGTCACTTCCTGGACCTGATCATCTCTCACCAAGCCCTACCTCTAAAGGTTGCACCACTTCTCAGTACCATTACTTTAGAGACCAAGGTTTTAACAGCATCTTTGCTCTTCAGATAGCCCTTGCCAGCCATAATTCTATAATTTTATTGATCCTTTTGCTTATTCTAATCTTTATCCTGCCAACTCCATTCACTCACTCTTTTTTATATATTTTATTAATTTATTCATATTACATCTCAATTGTTATCCCATCCCTTTTATCTTCCCATTCTACCCTCCCTCCTGCTTTCCCCTTACTCCCCTCCCCTATGACTGCGACTGAGGGGAACCCCATCCCCCTGTATATGCTCATAGAGTATCGGGTCTCTTCTTGGTAGCCTGCTGTCCTTCCTCTGAGTGCCACCAGGCCTCCCCATCCAGGGGACATGGTCAAATATGGGGCACCAGAGTTAGTGTGAAAGTCAGACCCCACTCTCCACTCAACTGTGGAGAATGTCCTGTCCATTGGCTAGATCTGGGTAGGGGTCCGACATTTACTGCACGTATTGTCCTTGGCTGGTGTCATAATTTGAGCAGGACCCCTGGGCCCAGATCCGCCCATCATAGTGTTTGTTTAGTGTGTGTGTGCGTGCGTGTGTGTGTGTGTGTGTGTGTGTGTGTATGTGTGTGTGTTTGCGCACATATGGGCCCACGTTCACATGCGTGCAGGAACTCATGGAGGTCAGAAGAGGGCAGCAAATCTCCTGGAACTGGAGTTGAAAGCTGCTGGATATGGGTGCCAGGAACCAAACAGTGGTTCTATCAGAGCAGTAAGTGCTCTTAACTCCAACGCCCATTCAGTCTCTTCTTATTATTCTTTTCCTCTTCCTTTCTTTCCTTAGCAAACCAGTAGAATTCTTATTGCATCACTCCCTTGCATCCTTGGTTCTGTTCTCTCTTTTGTATTTTAACTAAGGTTTCTTTTCTTTTCTTTTTCTCCTATTTTGTCCAGCTCAGGTGGGACAAGCCTAAAATCCCAGACACAGGGAGAGTAACACAGGAGAACCATGAATTTGAGAGGTACATATCAAAATTATCTGAAAGAAACTAAAACGACAGACAAGAAAAGAAAAAGGACCTTCTGAATAAAAACAATAAATGTTCATGTTCTTCCTAAAAATAATCTCTCTGCTCCTGGAAAGCTTTTAACCAGATGGCCTGTCTTGCTAAGAGACCTCTCCTATCTTTGAAACATGATGAAGTCACCCTAATGCTCTAAGTATAACACTATCAAAACTGTCTGTTCCCAAAGCCAAAATTGAAGCAATTATCTATAGCTTTTTTATTTTAATTTATAGTTTAATAAAATCTGAATTAAATTGTAGAAAGCTGGTAAGCTTAGGAGCCACAGAGGAAGCAGTAGGGACTTTTGATTTTCATGCAAGTTTCTCTCTCTTCCTTTCTAAATAAAAAAAATGTATTTATCTTTATTGTAGGGTTTGATATTTGAGTATATGAATATACTGAGAAATGATTAAGGCTGATAATCAACATCAGTTCACATGCCTCTTTGTGCATGCACCTGGTAAGAACATTTAGGATATACTCAAAGCAATTCTTATTATTAGTAACTAGTCTGCAGTGCTGTACCAGCTGAGGGCTGCAAAGGGGACCTCACACAGAGCCTTTCTCCTCTGAAGTAGGAATACCATCCACCTGCCCTAGCTGCCATAAGCAATGGGCTGCTGCTACAGACTTCAGTAAGTGGAATGTGAGTAGTCACCCAGGAGCAGAGATGACAAGTCTGCAGCCATGCTCTTTCACATTTGGACAGGATGCCACCTGTCCCTGTTCTATCTTCTACAAAGGGAAGGTCTCAGAGAAAGCTGTCATATATCTCATACACCTTCAAAGAACCAGGCTGGCTGTGCAGGGAAAGGGGGCATTGTGCCATCAATGAGTGGACACAGAAACTGCTGGCCTTGGAGCATGTAGGTACATCTAGGGCCTGCAACTCCAGCAAAATACACTGCAGTATCCATTCTAACCCAGGAGCCCAATGAAGAGGGTACCATTAAAACAACAACAACAACAACAACAACTCTGCAGTAAGAATCAGAGACCAAGACAGTATCACATCGCAACTGGCTCTGTCACCATCCCAGGATGCAGAACCAAAGCTTAAGGCCTACAGACCTGAAGGGAGTCTCTTTCTTTCTAACTCAGTCAGTTGACACTAGCATGACATCCAGCATTGAGGGGGACACTTGGTAATTTGTTGATGGCAAACTAATGATACAAGAGCCACATTCTTCTAATAATGCCTGAGGACACATAAATGTTCAGAGAGTTAGAGCAGTTAGTACTCAGAGGTTTAAAATATTGTACCATCATGCTTCATCAGGTCCCATCCAATCTAGCATTGACTATCTCATTTAATACCATTATAACAACCAAGCAGTCTCACCATTTACATCCTTGAGCTAAGCCACCAGGTTAGTTACTCAGCAGGCTCTCACCTAAACTGAGACTCGAATACCACAATCTCAGGGAACATTTTTTAATCAGTATGTTTTCTTTCATTCTAAAATTTAATTTAGATTGAAGCTGTTAAAATGATCGCTCACAGATCATCACCGGAATGCCCTGTGCTATATATGCTATGATTATAAAGCCATAGGCTACATGTAGCTGAGTGAAAGTGGAGAACAACACACTGACTTTTAATTGTCAACTTAAAATGACTTTAAAGTCATTGTGCCAGTCTCTAGACAAAAATATTTTGTCAACAAAAATAAGGCATGTCATGCTCAAATTTGGAGCATTGGTGGAGGCTGTATAGCCTGTGTCTAAACTCTGCAGAATTGTATTTGCAGAATTTATTCAATATGCAAGCGTGCATGCATTATTTTTGTCACTAGAGGGCAGGAAATTAAAGTACATTATTTCCAAAACCATGAAAGGTTCAACTGCTGTGTTTAGAAAATCATAGTAGTTTCCTCAAAGAATGAAATAAATCAGTGAATATTGCCCTAGTGAATAATTCATGAATACTAATAAATGTGACAAATGACAAACCCAATTGTTTTTGCTTTGTAATAACTTTTATAGGAAAGAAATATGAATTTTTATTGGATGATAACCTTACAAATGAACATTTCTCCTAACACAAAATACATCTTTTCTTTAGTAGTTTCATTTGTTGTAGGGGGGAAATGCCTTCTTGCTTTATTTCCCCCTGTGGTTATTTATCATGCTATAGGTTTCTTTTATTTAACCCATTAATTTTTGTTTAAATTGGAACAATGGAACTCCTGATGATTTCTCATTGTCGGATAAAGGGCTTGCCAGGCTCCCTGCTACAATAGGCACATCTGTGAAAGTGTCCTTGGCAAGCAAAGGTCGGAGGCTTTGTACTCCTAAAGTATCTAGATGAACTCACTAAGTGAACGAGAGAAAGCTCAGTGCCTTTCTAAACCCTTTGAAGTCAAAATATGATGCCAGTGTTCAAAACTTACTAACATTAATGCAAGAAGAATGGTAAGGCATAAACTGTGTGAACAAAGAATTCAAATCAAATGACCCCAGGCATTAGCTGATCATTTGTCCTGATAAATGGAATACTAGTAATACCAAATACTGAACCCACGAACACTCCCTTACATAGCAAAGGGACTCACAGCAGTGGATCTCATGTAACCACCTGCACTCAGAGAAGTAAGAAGGAAGCAGAATATGAAAATGGAGGTTAGACAGGTGAAATGGAAGGAGGAGGAGACATAGGGGAAGAGGAGGAACCGACTCACCCTACTGGCTTTGAAAAACATAGGGTGAACTGATGTTTAGCATCAGAACACCTGACACACCACTGGAGCAGTATCAGACTAACTTCTGCACATCTCTGTACCTCAGGATGCTAAGCTCTACTTAATCCTATGTCAGAGTAGATTTTGTAAGAATTGTTAATGCTTTTTTATTAATACAAGTCATAATATGCTGACAAAAAAAACTTTAGAGGTAAAAACACAGTGGCCTACAGTTCTACCATCTGAGGAAAAGTGCTATGACTGAGTTGTGTGGCCTCCAGATTCTCTGTACATTTATATTTTTTTTTTCAAATGGGATCCAATTGTACATGCTGTTTTGTAACTTTTTTCACTCGACAGTACCATGACTATCTTTCTGTGTCATATGTATTTCTACATCTTTTTTAATGGCTGAATGATATTTCTTCATATGTGCCACGTTAGACTACTGGTGAACTTTTAGGTTTCCAGTTTTTCACTAATAAACTGCTTTGAAAAAAAACAAAAAACAAAAAACAAAAAAAATCAAAAAGGAAACATAGGGGGTCGGGCACAGTTAAGCAGTTTGAGTGGCCCCTGGAGGACACCACAGGAAGTGTGGTCTATAGTCCTGTTGCCATAAGGAACAGAATTCTGGCAACTGAGTGAATAAGGGAACAGATATTTACCTTATGCATTCTAGAAAAGAACAGAACCCATTGACGCCTTGATTTTTGCCCAGTGACTCACCTTTAGAAGTACAAGATATGGACCATGTGTCCCTGATATGAAATTTAGGAGACCAGACCAGAAATGTTTCAGATTTATCATGTTTCCCTCCCTCCCTCCCTCCCTCCTTCCCTCTCTCTCTCTCTCTCTCTCTCTCTCTCTCTCTCTCTCTCTCTCTCTCTGAATATTTGTATAAACATAATGAGATCTCTTGGAGATAGGAGCCAAATCTAAAACAGCATGTGAATGTTTCATGTACATCTAATCACACAGTCCAAAAGTTGCATTAGACCACATGTTTAACAGTTTACATGTGAGGCAAGTTTCACAGCATGGACTTTTCCACTTGTGGCATCTTGTTAGTGTTAAAAATGTCAACTTTTTGGAGCATTTTCAGTTTTGTCTTAGGATTGTTTAATTTGCGGTCCATTTGTGTTGTTTAAGTCTCCTACTCGGTGGAAATTTGTTATAGCTTCCTAGAAAAATCACTGCATCGCGTTATTGCTAAGGGGATTCTTTCCACTCCCCAGCTTGTCTTAGTTTTGCATACTGCTCCTAGCTGCTGGGAGTCATTACTTTTTCAATCATTACTCTTCATAAGTTCTCTTCAGTTTATTCACAGCTCTGTTAAACTATCCTGTTAAAGGTGATTCATGAGCTGGTTCTCGAAGGAGGAGTAGACAAGCTCACTGGGAACGCTCTGACGCAGAAGGGGCCGTGTGACTGGACAGACATGATAAATGTATGAAGTGGGAGAGAAACCAACAGCTGCCTGTGTGTTGAAGCATAGAGCGAGGCACAGAGAACAAACAAGGAAGAGTTGGCCAGGACCAAAAAACAAAAACAAAAACAAAAAAAAAAAAGCCACGCCAAATACCATCGTAACCTATAGGCAACAGGGAACCCTCTGTGGACTTTTGGGTGGAGTTAAACAGGGTTTAATTAACTGATCATAGGCGATTGTTCTTGGAGCCACAAGAAAAGGGATTTTAGAAGGATGAAGCATTAGGACACGTTTGTAAAAGGCCAGATAAGATCTACAGCTAGATCTAAACCAAGGGTATGAAGGGCAGGTGGTTGAAGGTGATGCACATAGAATCTAGGTCATGAAATTAGAAGAAATGTGTGATTGGTTACACATGGGATTTGAATGAGAGGAATAGAATCATGGCCAGCTTTCAGTGTCTTATAGATGATGGTGGACTCCTGATGCCAGTGGGAGTATCCAAAAGAGGGAGCTGTTGAGTGGAAAAGAAGTTGGTTTTGGTATATGCTGTAGAATATGCTATCTAGCTCTTGGTTATTTGATCCTGAAATCAGGGGCAATGTCTATATAGTAAATACAAATATTGAAGCATTAGTATACAGCATATGAAAAAATCGTGGAAGGAGCAGCAGCTACCCAGACAATGAAATAAACCAAGGACCTCACATTAGACCCTTGAAAAAGCAATATTTCAGCTGTGGGTAAAAGGGGGGAATCACAAAAGAGCGGAAATAGGGGAGTCAGTAAGATTGGAAATGAATCTACAGAGTGTGATGGAAACAGTAGAGAAAGGAGATTCAAGAAGTGGCCAGCAGTAATGTAAACCTAAAACATTCCCTGACCATGACATTCCCACAGCTGTCGATAGTATTCCACTATCAGTGGCACTGGCAGAGGTGAAGGAGGCTGCGGCAGGTAACAGTGAGTTAGTATATCGCTCATGAGGAAGCAGGGAAAGTGCTCTCTCTCTCTCTCTCTCTCTCTCTCTCTCTCTCTCTCTCTCTCTCAGTAATGAAGCCTTATTAACCCTGAGGGGCTAGGAGGCAGAAGAAGAGGTTGGTTAGCACCAGGTTACTACAGAACAGAGGAAAACATATGCACACCATACAGGATCTTCTTGCAGCAAACTTTCAGTTAAAGGTTAGGTAATGCAATGCCTAGTCTCGTTTGTCAACTTGACCACATCTGGAATTAACTAAAACTCAGAAATGAAGTGGCATACCTATGAAGAATTTTATTTTATTTCATTTCGTTTTGCTTAATTTGAAGAAGGAAGATCCTTAATCCAGATCTTGGGAGTGGAAAGACACATCTTTATTCCAGATCATTTGATCTGGGAGAACCCACCTGTGATCTGAGATACCCCCTCTGCTGGGAGCCTATATGACAACATGGAAGAAGGAAGCTTTGGCTCTTTGCCCTCTTGCTCTTTCTTTTCTCACTAACAAGTCCATTCTTTCACTGGCATTAAAGCCTACTTCTTTGGAATTCCAGCATATATTAAAGATCAGATGAGACATCTAGCCTTGTGGACTGAACAACTACTGGATTCTGGAACCTTCCATTCATAGGTAGCCATTGTTGTATTAGCTGGACCACAACCAATTCATTCTAATAAACACATACACACACACACACACATGTGGTGTGTGTGTGTGTGTGTGTAAGTTTTGGTACACTAGAGAACCCTGACTAATACAGATAACAGAAAAAAATGATAGCTGGTCTTTCTCAAATATTCTAAGTCTTACAGACATTCATATCAGTATCTCCTTTAGATATCTTCATAAGAAACCACCCAAGACAGTGCTTTAAACAAGATGTAAGCATGGACATGATCATAGATAATCATTATTGAAGCTGTGAGGAGAAATAATCCAAGGAAAAAACAAAACAAAACAGTCTTGCGTCAATCTACCAGATAAACAGTGATGGAAGACAAGATGGTTGTATGTGGAAGAACCAGCAAGTACTCAGTTCATGAAATGGGCAGAATGGCTACTCACTGTAATTCTACCTTTTTTGATGAAGAAATTGATGCAGAAATAAAATAGCAGTTGCCCAAGGTCACCTGTGCACTAAACATTCACATAAGAACTCAAGCTTAGCTCCAGACTCCGTGCATTGTGAAACCATGAGGAAAAGTAGGCTAGGTGGAGTGATGGTTAATAGCAATCGTCCACCTGACAGAATCTAGAACCATTGAAAAAACAAGTTTCTGGGCCTACCTATGAAAGATTATTTAGATTTGGCTAATTGAGGTAGAAAAAGTAAACCCTAAATGTAGGTAGGATCCCAGACTACATAAAAAGAAGAGAGTAACCTGAACACAGTTATTCATTGTCCTCTGCTTCCTGCCTGTGGAGGCAATGTGACCATCCACCTCCTGCTCCTGCCACAATGCCTTGCATCCTCTAGAACTCTTTGCCAAAGTAATCCCTTCCTTCCTTAAGTTGCCAGGTGTCTGTCACAATAACAAGGTCGATAGTTACTACAAGAGTTAGGACAAGGGACCGCGATGTCCCCCTAGCCTTGAAGGGAGAAAGAAAAAGGAAATGATTTCTTCTGGTGGAATTAGAGAAGTGTTACTGAGTGATACTGTGTGATAGACAGGAGACACATAGGACATGGAGGCCCAAGGGACAAGGCCATAGGGGGTGGGGAGTGGCCTGAGATTGAGAGGTGGAAATGGACTTAGAAGGGCTAAGTGTCGAGTTACCTAGATGGAACAACTAGCAGCCAGGATAAGAAGGGTGCAAGTGAGAAGTGACTAGGATTTAGAAGTTAATTAGCCATTTTAAACAACTCCCTTGTTCTTTTAAGCTACCAAGGCAGCCATATTTTGTCAAGAATACTGTAATCATTTCCTTGGCAAGATATGGCAGCCTTTGTATTTACCAATGCAGGTTTATTCCCTTATACCTCTCTAGGTCAAGACGTCTAATAGCAAGGCAGATTTGGCATCTGATGAAGAGTCGCTTTCTGGTTTATTGAGGACATTGTCTCATGGTAGCGTCACATGGCAGAAGGGTCAAAGGAGCTTTGTGGGCCAGTGTTATTATAGCACAGATTCCACTCATAAAAACTGCATCTCCACCACCTAAACACCCTAAAACACCCTACTCTCTAATATTATCACACAGGGTAGCGTGTTTCAATAAATGGCTGGCCTGATGTGCACAACATGCAGACCATAACAGTGACAACACAACTAGATCTCAGAAATGCAAATGCCAGGTGTCTACCTTGAAAACCCAAGGATCTTTCTACAGAGATGTCTGCATCCTGGATGTTTCACTCACAGGCCTGGAATAAAGCAGAGGTTTCTATCGGCACAGATATTTAAGGAGATCTTCTTGGTAAAGAGAATGTTCACAATGGTGGAGTCAGAGTGAAGAGGACTTACAGAGGCTGTTGAGGCACAGTCAAGGGCTAGCAACATCTGGAAAGCATTAAGCATGTGGACTTGAGAGAATAAGGGGAATTAAGCTTTCTGGAACCAGGCACGGCCAAGGCAGCAAAGATCAGATTGAACCCATCTCTATAATGCATGGAGACCCTCAGAACTAAAATCTAAAGAACACTATCCCTTTCCCCAGAAGTTATAACATGCAGTCTCCTGTTCCAGGCTATAAGAGTTGGACCACCCCCAAATATAGCTAATTTTTTCTGAAAATCATCTTTGAGCTATTGTGTGAGGTAAACTCTTGGCTTCAGACAAAGATGGCAACTAAGGGGCCTCTTAGCGGCCTGGTGTTTAGCAGAACTGTTTGTTTATGTGACCCACAGTGGAGAGTGGAACAGTCTGGAGGAGGGATTGTGCTCCCTACAGCCAGGCTCTGAAAAAACACAGATCCTCACCCAGAGCCTGTGCAACAGTTCTCACTTATTTCTTATCTGTAACAGCCTACCCTGAGGAGCCTGGGGCTAAAGATGGGCCTTGAATGCTACGGCCTGGAGGAGCCTGGAGATTCACCAGGCCGGTAAGCATTTCCTATAGGACTTGGGCTCCTAAAAGATATCCCTGGAAAGTGACAGAGCACTTCCCACCAGGAAACACTTCTGCAAAAGATATCCATATAGTGTAACTACAAAATGCAAAGGCTAACATATTATTATTTTTTTTACTGCCACCCTTACAATTCTTGCTGAAACTCATAAAAGAAAATGATCACATATGGGCTTTACAGCTGACCAATTTTTTCTCCAGCTCTTTGAGTCCTCCTCCATCAGGCTCAAAATAGGTAATTACAGAAGCAAATGAAACCCTTGCAGTGATCCAAAGGTTTTGAAGGATCCATAACCACCTACACACTGGGCAGCAGGTCCTCTGGAGAACATTCAACATGAGCCGTATCTGAGTGGGGTGGAAAGTGACAGCTTTCGTTCTGGCTTTGGAGCATATGGTGCCATAAATTATCAGCATGCAGCCTATGATGAAGGCCACAGTTTTGCAACAATAGTGCCTAAATGTGCATGGAATTGTCTGCTTATTACTTTCTAGAACAGAACAGAAGATAGTCAAGCTATGGCTTGGAGTAAGTGAGGCCTCAGTCACTGCAATGAGTGATCTATAAATTATAATAGCCTCCCTCACCCATCTCATCAGCATCTAAGCTGCCAGCAGTACTTTTCTTGCCCATGAGTTTTATATTTTATATTATATGATCCCATTATTTTAACCTTGGAATGGAAATCTCAGTTTGTGACTGTGAGAAGAGCAAATAGGGTCTCTATCCACAGCCTGTGAAGTCGTTCAGCCTAAGAATTCTGCACAGACAGTCTGCACTAAAAAGTGTCAACCTAATGAAATTACCTCTCTCTCTCTCTCTCTCTCTCTCTCTCTCTCTCTCTCTCTCTCTC
>OU015743.1:79346259-79359140 GCA_907169655.1 Acomys percivali | reverse complement strand
CTCTCTCTCTCTCTCTCTCTCTCTCTCTCTCTCTCTCTCTCTCTCTCCATCTCAGTTAGAGTAGAAGTAGGCAGGAGGAGTTGCCCAGGCACAAGCTGTGATAGAAGATGGAGAATGGAGAAGGAGGCAGTGGGAAGTGGTACAGGAGCTATGGCTTGGCATAGAGTGCGGCAATAAAAGCTGAGGCTCCAGCACCACGGTGGAATGAGAACGGAGAGCAGGGAGCTGTCCCTTGCAACCAAGCACACAGAAGTCACCATTGTGAAGAACATTCCTTGGAACAGAGAGGACTATCGTCAGCAAGCACTCCGTTCCAACTCTGCCAAACCACTCCAGTGCCTGCTGGGTGAGCAACTCTGCTACAACACAATTGGTAGTGATTTGGGGGAGATTGTTACAAATAACTTGAAAGAAAACAGGAATTACTGTGGTTTTAATATCTACTGAGCAAAATATTACAATATTTATAGCCACATAACCACATCATCTTTGAGCTCTTTGTACCCACGCATGACAAATGAGAATGTGAGCTGATAGTTATCCTTTCCTGTTTAGCTAGATGCAACCATGAGGTGGCCAAGGCTTGGGGTTCTGACTGTATAGATTTTCCCATCTGTGATTCAGTAAAAGTATAAAATTCAATATCCATGAATGACATGTGCTTCTCCATGAAGAGCAACACAAAGTCATAGCTCCCGATTTCTTAGCAGAAACAGCATTAGGGTTTGTACTACCAGCAATTCTCAATCCTAAGAAGACTATCTGGTTGACTGGCCACCAAAGCGCCAGTGAACTTGCTGAATTCCCCAACAGTACAAGGTCTTGTCCTCAGCCTTGTAGACTTTTCCATGGCTATCCATTTGTCATCTTGAGTTCATCCGCACAATGGGCAAGCCTCTGTCAGGCACCACAGGGCACCATTCTTACACAGCTTAGACAGAAACAATACCCAGATTTGGCCTTTCCTGTCCCCTGTATTTGTAATGGGGCTTGGAATTCTTGATGCTGCTGGCCACTAAGCCCTTGAAAGTCTATGGAGAGATAGTTTCACATGTATGAAGTAGTGCATAGTATCCCTAGTTGTGATAACAGGATGGACACCTAGAAACCAGAAGGCAACTTATTAGTTTATATAGACACCACCACCAGGTGGCAGATGTGCCCACTGGCCACAGCTCTGTCTCCCAGTATGTGAGGCACATGGAAAGCCATACAAACTCCAGGTGGCTGCTTATTTAAATGAATCAAAGAAAGAGGGCAGATATATGTGTTTTGTGCCATCTATTTGCTCATCTTGCGTTCATCTCCCTAATGGGAAAGCCTCTGCCAGGCCCCACAGCTTTGTAACACAGTTTAGATAGGTGTTAGTACCAGATCTGGTCTGTCCTCTCCCTGAGATTTGTAACGGGGCCTGGAGTTATTAATGTTGCTGCCCACTAACCACTTTGAAAGTCTATGGAGAGATATTTTCAAACGTATCAAGTAGTACATAGCATTTCCAATAAAAATATAACATTTTATAATAACAGTTCTCCCCTGCTACCTTAAGATCCTCTATATTCTGGCTTGCTCACAGCCCTTGTTTTACCCAGGTGTAATAAAATCAATTAGTCTTCCTCTTACTAAATTAAATTCAGATTTTGGCTTGGCCTCTTTGAGATTATTTCTGGGTTGCATTGGTTAGAGTTTGATAAATTTCCAACTCTCTGTCATACCATCACAATTTCTTCATCATAGGTCATGCCACTACACAGCTGAATAACATCTATCATTTCTTCTACCTCTAAGTCCTTGGAAGATGCCCCACTATTTACCTCAAGGGTCAGCTACTGTACAGCAGAGAATTATTAAGAAGTAATGTGTTTTTTGTATAACCTGAAGAATGATCTATGATAACACATTTTCAAATTTGAATGAGTAAGCTAATTAAGCACATTGCAAATCTAAAGTAAAATGATAAACAGAAGTAGATGAGAATTGGATGAACAGATAAATGATAGATAGATAGATAGATAGATAGATAGATAGATAGATAGATAGATGATAGATAGATAACAAAGCAGCAAATTAGATGCTTAAAACATCCTGCAGAAATTGAGACATTAATGCAGCTACCTGCAGTTTCCAATTTACCTTTCTCCCCATAGCTGAACTTCCTGTGGCAGAGTATCTGGTCTTTCTTTCTCACCACAGACACTTCTACATCATAAATAAAAAACAGTAAGATCCACTGAAAATAGTTTACTAGTTTCTCTCAAGGGCAGAGTGTTTTTACTTGGGAGCTATTTTGCTATCTTCTCTGTTAGGGAACATCTCATCCCAGATAAGGGGCCTTGGAGACTACTTCGGCATAAGCATGCTTGGCTCTGAAATGCAGAGGGTGAAGAGGACAACCCCAATTCCAGAACCGCAATCCCAGTGGGCTCAAACAGCACAAGACAATGTACTATTCCACCATGCAGGAGTGTATATATTTACTAAAATGCACATTATATAACACAATACAGTGAGGATGGTCTGCATGGCGGAATGCCTTCGTTTTAGCTTCTGTAATATTTTTTAAACACTGATCATACACTGAATACTAGCTAGAGCCTCACTTCCTATTCTCTCCAATATCTGGAGCCAGAGATCTGCTTTGCAATTCAATAACATCCCTCAAGAGACTCTAGGCAAATCACCTAACCCTCGAGGCTTCAATTTCCTTCTGTGTAAAATCTGTAAAGTAGCAGCCATACCTTCGGAGGCATCTGTGAATGAGGTAATCAAAGGATGCATGCAAAAGTGGTATGTATTAGCAAATAGGGCATTGGGAAATAGAAACACCTCGATAATTTGCAGAACATTTGTCACACCTAAATTCAACTCTTGTTAATTAATGCTTTCCCCAACATTCTTCTAGGTCAGAAGTATCTGGATATTATCAACAGTGTCTCCTATAAATTATTCTATTATAAATATCAAAATATAATCGATCTGAGGGAGATATCTCAGTCAATAAAGTAACTGCATTGCAACACGACCTGAAATCTAGCTTCAGGAGTCACAGTTTGAAAGACAGGCATGGTTGCTTGTGTTTGCAATCACACCACGGAGCTGAAACAGGTTGATCCCTGAAGCTCACTGGCCAACCAACTTAGTCTATTTGGCCAGTTCTGGGCCAGTAGGAGGGCAAATAGTGCCTGAGGAAAAGCACCTGGGGCTATTCTATTATATATATAAGCATGCACACACATACACACACACACACATACACACACACACACAGGCATTTGTGCACCTGCTCATACGTGACCATGAACACACACAAAAATATATTTATGCACAATTTATTATTAGAATAACAATGTCTTTAAAATATCATTGGTCCTGTTAGGATACTTAAGCCCAGGAAACCCTTGTGACTAATTAGCCTTCAGTTTTTAAACTCCCTATTGTAAATTTTGGAAGCCAAACTCCCCATCCTTAGGGCTTGCTGGGCAGGAGACAGCTGAAGAAGAGCCTGCCACGTGTCCTGGTAGCATTCAGTCTGCATAGCCTGCATTTGAGGAAGCCAACAGCCCACTCTCCTGCTTTAATCAAGACTTGTGGAACACTCTGCCCATGATCTCCCCCAAAACGCTGGCATTAGACTTTTCCTCTTAGTCACCCTTTTGTATTGCCTACTTACTCAGTTTGCTAGGGTCTGGTGTGGGTCACAAGCTGCACCCATATGTGAAACGACAAATGGTTCATCATAACTTCCTCCCATAAAAGTGAAGTTCACACCATGTAAGCACACATTCAAAGCTGAACTGTCATCCTGATCATCCCAGAGAGGCCTCTGTCTCTTTCCAAGCAGCTACCATTCCAGACAACTGGTTTCCCTAAGAGGAAGAGGTTTTCTCTTTCTTCCTTTACCCAAAGCATAAGAGAAAACTTGTGATTATCCTTCATAGACGTGGGAGAATCTTGGCATGACCTTCAGCACTGTGTTATAGTCAGTGATGAGAATTCTCTGTTACTTGAACTTCGTTAACAGGAAATTCTTCTGGCTACCACATGAGATTCCCAGAAAGTTCACATTCTCTGGGCATGTTTAAGAGTCAAAGGGGTTTGTTTTCATAAAAACTTCAATAGCGTGTCTTCTGCAAGAGGGAGGAGGAGAAAGGAGAAGAAGACCACCCTAGCAGTGCTGTTAACAAACTTGCTTCAACAGACAGAGTTGATGCCCATAGAGTCAGCTTCACAGGAGGCTTCGTATTTCACACACACGATTCAGAGATACACAGTAGCTATTTATGAAACTGAAGAGAGTGGCAATTTACACATCCCAGAGAATTTTCTTTTGAGAAATTTTGCCAGGTACACATTTTATATTTTCACCTACTACACAAACAAGTTTCTTAAAATATGAGGACTAATTTAACACCAGTGATATATACTGACAATTCAAAGGCACTCATACCACATGAAGATTTCAAAAGTTAACCGAAATTAAGTTCATATCTATACATATGTGTATGTGTGTACGCATATATACATATATTATATATTCAATATATATATGGCTAAGGGAGATACTACCTACTCTCATCAAAGGATGGACCCTAATGAAAAAATATATAATTTAGGGAGAATACTAAAATTTGTTAATTTAAATTAAATCTGGTAGTCCTATCATAATACAAGGAAACTCCCACTGCTGTATAAAAACTGATGCCTTCAAATTGTCATCAAGCCAGGCCTGGCAACATGGCCCAGTGGAGGAGTACAGACTCATCTAGTGTTTTCTAAAAGCTTCTGTCCTGCTTATGGACATGAATAATCTTCCAACCATGCCAAAAAGGGCATTATTAAATGGGAACTGAATCCTAGCAGAAAAGAGAAAATTAGAAGATTCCTGGACCCAAACACCTTATCAAGCTTTCAGATCAAGATCTCAGTACAAAGGAAATGTGCTGGACTAGACAGGATGGTTATAGATTGCTGGTGGAAAAGCAAAACAGATATAAATACAAAATCTTAAGACTTGGGGGAAATATCTTTCTTCAAAAGTAGAGCCCTAGAAATGACCACGGAATTAAGTTTGTACCTACAAAATCCCCAAATGGCCTCCTGGCTGAGCCTTAGGAAAGAAAGGGGTATACCCAAACAAACAAAGGAGTTCACTAGAGGAAAAATGAACAACTAATCAGCAGTTAGGGGTTGATTGGAGACACCATGGCAAAGCATTTTAAATGTCATTTTAAAGAGTATATTTACATACTTAATAAAATTCTGAGACATGCCACTAAATGTTAAATATGAATTTAAAACCCGACAGAGAAAGAAGTCCTTGTGGTTTGGGATCAGGAAGTGTTCTTTCCTAAACGCGTTCAATGATCTGAATAAACACAAAGAAGAAAGATAAGAATTGGTCAGAGAAATGTGTCGAGTATTGGACAATGAAAAAATAATTACATATTTTGCCTTCTTCCTCTAAGACTGAAGGAAACAAACTGAGTTTAAAACAGGCTAAATAAAACTTGTAAAATGAAAACACAAAATGTTGTGTGAGTCTAAAAGGCAAATCTACAGGACTTTTCTCACCTGATCTTTACAATGGCTGGGAAGTAGATATTATAAATGCCACAATACCTCAGCTAGAAGACTACAGTTTGCCACATTAGTACCACTAACAAGCAATGTTCCAACCCCTGGCTTTCAATATTACATCTCTATACTCAGTGTGTGCCTCTTTCCTCCCTCTCATATAAAGAAAGCTTTGTGATGACACCAGACCCATGCCTATTCATTGAATATGTGTGTTCTCCTCCCCAAACTCATCTGTTAAAGCCGTAATTCCCAGCACAATGGCATTACAAAATGGGCCTCTGGAAGCAACTGGGTCTTTAGAGTGGAGTCCTTATGGGTAAGATATGTGCCCTTCTTAGAAAACATATGAAAAACATATTTTTCATTATCTGGCCTGTCAAGATATAATAAAAAAGTGACCATACACAAATAAAAATGTTCTCGTTAGATAGCAATATTGTCAGCACCTTACTCTCAGACTTTCCAGCACATAACTATGAGAATATAATTACTTTAAGCCAACCAGCTTATGGTATTCTGCCATACCAATCTAAATTCCTTATGATACCCATCAGGATATTCCAGGTTGATTTTTTTTTCATCTCAATCTTTAGCTTCTACCCATCTTGCTGTGTAAGGTAACAGTCTCAGATTCCAGGACTTTGGGCCTGTACATCTTTTTATTTATATATTTATTATAATTTGTTCATATTACATGCTGATTGTTATCCCCTCACTTGTATCTTCCCATTCCCCCCATCTTTCAAGTGCTTTGTTCTACCTCCCACACTGGCAAGAGGGGAAACAGTTTAAATAAAGTTAGAATGGTGACTGAGAACTCAGCTGCACAGGCCTTTATAAAAGGCCATTAGAAAAGAATATGAGATTTTTACCATGACCTAGTTATTAACCTATGCATAAAAGTGACATAATTAAACGTACTTATGTAAAGAACTACACTAACCTTAGTATAAAGGAGATTAAAGAGGGACATGGCCACTCTTAAGTCACCCCCGTACAGCCTAGCATTGCCATGTAAGTCAGACATCGCCCAGTCTCAACCTGCTCTGTACTACTACTCAGCTTTTCTGTCAAGATGCCTGAGGAAACACACCATGGAGAGGAAGATGTGGAGAGCTTTGCTTTTCGGGCAGAAATCGCTCAGCTCATGTCCCTCATCATCAATACTTTCTACTCAAACAAGGGATTGATCTCTAATGCTTCTGATGCCTTGGACAAGATTCATTATGAGAGCCTGACAGACCTTTCCAAGTTGGACAGTGGCAAAGAGCTGAAAATGGACATCATCCCTCACCTTCAGGAGTACAGGCTGACTTTGGAGGACACAGGCATTGGCCTGACCAAGGCTGACCTGATAAATAGCTTGGGAACAAAAGCCTTCATGGAGGCTTTCCAGGCTGGTGCAGACATCTCCATGATTGGGCAGTTTGGTGTTGGATTCTACTCAGCCTATCTAATGGAAAAAAGTGATTGTGATCACAAAGCACACTGTTGATAAGCATATACCTGGAGTCTTCTGCTGGTGGCTCCTTCCCGGTTCATGCAGACCATGCTGAGCCCATTAGCTAGGCTACCAAGGTAATCTTTCACCTACAAGAATACCAGACAAAATACTTAGAGGAGAGCAGGGTCAAGGAAGTGGTGAAGAAACCCTCACAGTTCATAGGCTATCCTATCACCCTGTATTTGGAGGAAGAACAAGAGAAGGAGATCAGTGATAATAAGGCAGAGGAAGAAAAAGGCAAGAAATAGGAGGAAATTAAGAATCATGAGTAGAAGCCTAAGATTGAAGATGTGGCATCAGATAAGGAGGATGACAGTGGCAAAGATAAGAAAAAGACAGTGAAGAAGAAAAATACAATATATTGATCAGGAAGCATTGAATAAGACAAAGCCTATTTGGACCAGAAACCCTGATGACATCATTCAAGAGGAATATGGTGCATTCTATAAGAGCCTCACCAATGACTGGGAAGACTACCTGGCAGTCAAGCACTTCTCTGTAGAAGCTCAGTTGCAATTCAGTGACAGACCATCCCAGCTCCATTCCAGTTCAAAGCCAGTGGGCAACAGAGCCTGTGTGTGGTACACAGCATGACATAATCTATAAGTCTCCATTTACTAAAACCAATGGCCTGTTTCCAGCTTCTGTTGCATTTGGGATTCCAGCAGAATAGACTTTAGTAGACCTCTCCAACCTTGTATGCATGGTTCTGGCATTTCCTTATTGAATAATTATGGCTTGGGGAGTTATCAGAAATTTTTACACAAAGAGGAGATATAACTCTATCCTAAGCTTTCAAAGAGTCACTCTAAAGCCATGGTCTCAGAAATGACAGAAATAAAGGAAACCAAATGACAGAGAGTTATATTTAAGAAAGTCAGTGGTGAAAAGAAAAAGCGGACAGTAAGGGTACACAGGAAGTAGAATTGTTTAGTCCGAATAACCAATCAGATGAGCGGAATAGAGCAGCTGTGTTCAAAATGACTAGCAAGTAGCTAAGTGAGTAAATAGTTGACAGTTTTGTCACTGGGAAGCACTTTCAAGAAGTCAGATTTCTCGGTCCCAGTTTTATGGACCCAGATTCTGGAGGTATGAGGTAAAGATTTTGGATTTGTGGCAAACAGCCATAGTAATCAAACCTAGACATCTATGTTGTAATCTGGTTTGAGCAACACTAAGGTAGGCATTTACTGAGTCTCAGGGCAAACCTGTGGTTCTCGTTCTCTTGAGAAATGTTTTGTAATTTCCTAAAATGCACCAGTTAGCATTTTTGTTCAGTTCAGGACCTCAGTCCATGTGATAAAGCAACCAACAGTCAGGGTGGATCTTCCCATCTCAGTTAAATGTCTCTGGGAACACCCTCAAAACCTAGCCAAAGGCATGTCTCCCAGGTGGTTACAAAGACTGTCAAGTTGACAATGCAAACAAACCATTTAGCTGTAAGGTGTGCAACTGGAAAACTGTATGTGTGGGATAATAGCAAACTCTTCATTTGAGGGCTACTCCTACAAATCTGATTAAATGATTTGCCACCACATTTGGTGCCAAAATGGGTGCTTATTTATTTCTGCTCAGAAGTTTCTGGAAAGTAACAACAACAAAATACCTCTAAGATAAAGCACATACTTTTTAGTTGATAGAGTAGGCCAAAATGAACAGACTCTAGGAAAAGCCAGTGAAGTGACCACACATCCCAGCTGTACTACACTGAATAGTCCCCAAGCAGTTCTGAAATTTGTCCCTAACAACACTTCAAACCAAGGGGAAACTTCAGGTTACAGACTGATCTTTCTTTCTTCTGTAGTTAATGTAACCCTATCTAGACTTTTTTATAAATCTAGTTCAGAAGTCCTATAGCTGTGAGTTTAATGTCACAATGTGTGTTTCAATGACAATTCAACAACCAAAAACAGGGCCAACTCAGATAACAGGAGCCCTATAAGAAGAGCTTTCATGTAAGGGATGTTGAAATTCTGATTGGATATTTGATACTTTCATTTAATTCAGAGATGCACTTAAACCCTGGATTGATTTTTCAGCTTGGGAATCCTGTGTCTACAAAGCAACTCAGAAACAGCTCAATAAAATGTGCCAGCAAATGTTCTGCTCTAGCAAGCAGCTAACATGGAGAGAGAAACAAGAGTTTGCTTATGATGGACACTGATGGGAAAATGCAGACCCAGGGGAGTCACATGGAATGGCTGGAATAGGACAGGAGGGTTCTAAGATTAGGAGGAAGTGGTTGACATATGTAAAATACCAGGAATAGAAAGGACCCTTTCTCAATAGCCACCAGGCATCAATAGGTGCTCTGGAAGGACTGGGGTCTCTGAAGGTGTTCCTCTGTGTTGTAATTTTGACTCACCTGAGTCTTGATCTTATTTGGGTTTTACGTGGGTAGCCATAGCTGCTCGGAGCTGCTGGGAGGAAGTGCCATGTAACGTCCTGAAGTCAGAATTTCACAGCTCTCCTTCCCATCTTCTCACCAGCTCTTCTTTGCCCTACTTCCCAAAGACCCCTGAGTATTGGATGATGGTAGGTTGGTGTTGATGGTTCATCCACAACAGAACTCTCAGAGCTATTTACACTCAGCGTTTTGACTAGTTATGAGTCCCTGTATTAACTACTACCCACTGCAAAAAGACACTTCTTTGTTCCACATTGAGAAAAGCATGAATCTATGAGTATAAACATAAATATTTACCACATGGTTTGACATGACTTATTAGCAAAACAATAGTAGGTTAGGCCCCTTCCCAAGGTATATGATCTTCTCAGTCATAGGCTTTTGACTAAGCCTACAATATTATAGTGGTTTGAATGAAATTGGCTCCAATAGGCACACATACTTGACTATTTGGTTCCCATTGGTGGAACTGTTTGGGAAAGATTAGGAGGTGTGGCAATGTTGGAGAAGATATATTAACAGGGCTGGGCTTTGAGACTTCAAAATCTTCATATCATCCCCTGTGTTCCCTCTGCTTCTGCTTTAGACAACATATCTACAGCTTGCACCATCACGACTCTAATCCCCTGGTTGCATAAGCCCAATTAAATGCTTTCTTTATTTTACTTTATTGAAAAGTATTTTCATGTGATATATTTTGATAACATTTTCTCTTTCCCAATTTCTTCCTTTCTCCCTACCTACCCAGCTTTTAATTTTTCTCTCTTTAAAAAACAAACAGAAAACAAGAAACATACACACATCAATAAAACACCACATAAACACAAAAATGGAAATCATAATAAACAAGCAAAGACCAACAAGACAAAAATTGCCAAGATAAAGCAAATGCCCTGAAATGAAACCAAAAAAAAGTCCACAAAAATAGCAGTGGGTTCAGTATATGTTAGTTGTTGACTACTCCTGGACATGGGGCTGCCCTGAAGTATGGTTGTGATACCCAATGAGACTCCACTGAAGAAACTGCCTTTGCCTTTGCCAATGGCTACCATTGCAAATAACGTCTTGGTTAAGGGTGGGATCTGGTTTCCATGTGATTTTTCAAGTGGCCTTTAATATTACTTGCCTCTCCCCATTTTCTGTCACTTATGCCTTCTTTCCCATTCCTCTCCCTACTTAATCCTATTCTACTTTCCCATTTGTTTCCTCAGAACAGCATACTCTACCTTGGGGAGTCCTCTCCTCTCTCCTAGTCTCTTAGGAGACTAACCTGACCTCTCTGGTTATTGAGAGTGTAGCATACAAGTCATCAATCAGACTTGCTTGAAAAAAAATTCAAAACTCTGAAGAAAGAGATTGAAGATGACATGAGAAGATGGAAAGATCTTCCTTGCTCATGGATCGGGAGAATTAACATAGTAAAAATGGCCATCCTACCAAAAGCAATCTACAGATTCAATACAATCCCTATCAAATACCTACACAAGTTTTTAAAGACATTGAAAGTTCAATTCTGAACTTCATATGGAAAAACAAAAAACCCAGAATAGCTAAAACAATCTTGTACAATAAAAGGTGCTCCAGAGGAATCTCCATACCTGATCTCAAACTGTACTATAAAGCAATAGTAATTAAAACAGCGTGGTACTGGCACAGCAACAGGCTGGTTGATCAGTGGAATCGAATCGAAGACCCAGATATAATTCCATATACATATGGTCACTTGATTTTTGACAAAGAAGCCAAATCCATTCAATGGAAAAAGGATAGCATCTTCAACAAATGGTGCTGGTGTAACTGGAGGTCTATTTGTAAAAATATGCAACTGGACCCATATTTGTCACCTTGCACAAAACTCAAATCCAAGTGGATTAAGACCTCAACATAAAACCAGAGACACTAAGTCACTTAGAAGAAAAAGTGGGGAAGAGCCTGGAACATATTGGCACAGGAGACAACTTCCTGAACAGAACACCAACAGCCCAGGCCTTAATGTCAACAATTAATAAATGGGACCTCATGAGGCTGACAAGCTTCTGTAAGGCAGGAGACTCCATCAAGAGAACAAAGCGACAGCCTACAGACTGGGAAAAGATCTTCACCAACCCTACATCTGACAAAGGTCTAATATCCAAAATATATAAAGAACTCAAGAAATTAAACACCACCAAACCAAATAACCCAATTGAGAAATGGGGCTTGGAACCAAACAGAGAATTCTCAACAGAGGAATATTGAAAGGCTGAGAAACTCTTAAAGAAATGCTCAACCTCCTTAGTCATCAGGGAAATGCAAATCAAAACAACTCTGAGATTCCATCTTACACCCATCAGAATGGCTAAGATCAAAAACTCAAGCGACACCACATGCTGGCGGGGATGTGGGGAGAGAGGAACACTTCTTCATTGCTGGTGGGAATGCAAACTAGTACAGCCACTTTGGAAATCTATCTGATGCTATCACAGAAAACTGGGAATAGGGCTTCCTCAAGACCCAGCTATTCCACTCCTTGGATTATACCCAGAAGATGCACCAGCACACAACAAGAAAATTTGCTCAACCATGTTCATAGCAGCCTTATTCATAATAGCCAGAACATGGAAACAGCCTAAGTGTCCCTCAGTAGAAGAATGGATAAAGAAACTGTGGTACATATACACTATGGAATACTACTCAGCTATTAAAAACAAGGAATTCCCGAAATTTGTGGATAAATGGATTGAGCTAGAAATGATCATAATGAGTGAGTTAACCCAGAAGCAGAAAGACTCAAATGGTATATACTCACTTATATCTGCATACTAGCCCAATGGGCATGTCCCACGAAAGCCTTCACTTACCAAGAAACTGGGACAGAGGGGAGGACATCCTACTGGGACTCTAGATGAGAGAACCATGTGAGAATAGTAATGTAGAAGGATCCAGAGGGTCCTAGAAACCTACAAGTAGAACATTATGATAGGCAGATTTGTGCCCAGGGGTCCTGCTCAAACTAAGGCACCAGCCAAGGACAATACAGATGGTAAACTTTAAACCCCTACCCAGATCTAGCCAATGGTCAGAACAGTCTCCACACTTGAGTGGAGAGTGGGAAAAAGACTTTCTCATGTACTCTGGTGCCTCACATTTGACCATGTCCCCTGGATGGGGAGACCTGGTGGCACTCAGAGGAAGGACAGCCGGTTACTGAGAAGAGACTTGATACCCTGTGAGCATATACAGGGGGAGGAAATCCCCCTCAGGAACAGTCATAGGGGAGAGGAATAAGGGGAAAATGGGAGGGAGGGAAGAATGGGAGGATACAAGGGATGGTATAACCATTGAGATGTAACAAGAATAAATTAATGAAAGAAAGAAAGAAAGAAAGAAAGAAAGAAAGAAAGAAAGAAAGAA
>OU015743.1:79335449-79346249 GCA_907169655.1 Acomys percivali | reverse complement strand
AAGAAAGAAAGAAAGAAAGAAAGAAAGAAAGAAAGAAAGAAAGAAAGGTCAAAAACAAACAAACAAAACAAACAAAAAAAGTCTTCCTCTTTTGACGCATCCTCCCTAAGGTATGCTGCCATCTGTTTTCTTCATCTTGGGTATTCTGACTTGGATAAGTTAAATCTCAAAGTACTTTTGATTTGCATTTCACTGATGGCTAAGGATATTGTGGTGTCCCCCAAAGACTCACAGATAGTAGTATTACAGAGGTGTGGCCCTTTTCAAGTACCTGTGGCCTTATTGGAGGACGTGTGTTATAAGGAGGTGAGCTTTGAGGTTTCGGAAGCTCAAGCCGGGCCGAGTGCCACTCTCCCTTCCTGCTGCCTGTTGATGTAGAGCTCTCAGCTACCTTCCCAGCATCATACAGTATCATTATCATGATGATAATGGACTAAACCTCCCAACCTGTAACCCAGCCTCAATTATGTGTTTTCCTTATAAGAGTTGCTGTGGTCATGGTGTCTCTTCACAGCAATAGAAACCCCAACTAAGATAGAAGTTGAGCATTTCCCTAAGTGTTTCTCAGCCATTTGTGTTTCATCTTTTGAAAACTTTCTGCTTAGTTCTATACTACATTTTTAAAATTGGGTTTTGTTTTTATGTTCATTTCTTTTTAGTTTTTGTATAGTTTAAATACTCACTCTATTAGATGTGTAATTGGTAAAGATCTTTTCCTGTTCTGTAGGCTACTGCTTTGCCAAAAAGACGGTGTCCTTTGCCTTATAGAAGCTTTTCAGCGTCATGATGTCCCATTCATTGTTAGTCTTAATGTGTGTGCTATTGGTATCCTATTTAGTCTTTTCCTGTGTCAATGAGTTGAAGCTTATTCCAGTCTCTCATTTGGGGCCCTTGTGTTGGGGCCCTTGATCCCTTTAGAGTTGATAAATGCCATCTTTTGTTAGTTGTTTAGGTGCTGATGTTTTGTCACAGCAATAGAAAATAACCAATAAAAGCAGGAATCCCCTCCAGTAGAGGAGGATTCAAATATAATCAGAAACCATTTGGTTTCCTCCAAACTGGCATGCAACTGTTTCAGTGGCAGGCATATCTTGGCAACCACTAGTGCTATAGCAAGCTGAGGTCAGCTCCAGGTAAGAGTAATATTGTTTCTCTTCTATCACCCAGCATAGCATCTCTTGGCATTATGTAATTAGGGAGAATGTTCCCTAGTCTCTTCAAGATTACTCTATACTCTTTATATAGAGTGAGTGGTGTTTTCAGCAACAGGGTCATGTAATCTAGTTATAGTGGGCAACCAGGAACAATGAAATAGCCTGTGTTGTTTGGGATACCTCTGGCGACTTCCTGACAAATAACTCGTAGAAAGACATCCTGTGCCTGGTGTTGGGGTTTCCATTTCTTCATGAAGCCATGTCTTCAGGAAGCAGCATGGTCCTCCCATACATAGTAATTCTATTCAAACGCTCTTTTGAAAAATGTTTTTCGAATTGACTTACGAATTAGTCAATTTCCATAAGCCATTTTCGTGTATCTTTACTTATGGCTAACTCATCCCCTACTCTTTCCTCTCTTAGACCCCCTACTCCCACTTTAACCTTAAGTACCACCCCTCTCAATTTTTTGTTACATGTGTTCTACTGTCCACTGTGTAGAATTTGCCTTGGGTTTGAGGATCCTAGGTTTCCATATAGCCTTTATTATTCACCCTTCATTTTGTTTGATCCTTTCACCAGCTTTTCAATTTTTTCAGTCCCAACCCCGCTTATTAGCAATAATTTTTAAATTCAATGATTTGATAAGAGTTCAAAACAAGAATAAGGTAACTGACAAGCAAAATTTTCAGCATAAAAAATAAGTTAACAAAACAATTCTAGAAAGTGTGTCCATGAACACTAAATAAATCTGATTTTAAGTAATAGAGTGAATGTTGAATCTTAACTTATCACATGAAATGAAGATTATTTTTTACAGAGAAAATATATGTGCTATAGAACATCATAATTCTAAGGCATAAGATGTTCATAATATATCAACAATATACGAAGCATAGCTAATGCTTTTTTAAGGATAACAGTTAAGGAGACTGGGTGAGTCCAAAGTCTAGACACCTGCATGTCTTTTTATGTTTTGTTTTGTTTTTGTTTTTGTTTTTAGTTTTTTGAGACAGGGTGTCTCTGTGTAGACTTGGCTGTCCTAGACTCGCTTTGTACATCAGGCTGGCCTCGAACTCACAGTGATCCGCCTGCCTCTGCCTCCCGAGTGCTAGAATTAAAGGCGTGCGCCACCACGCCCAGCTGATACCTGCATTTCTATAAAACTTCATTCATGTATCTGAGACATATCATCAACTGGAAACTCCTAATCTAGAAGATAATGGATTTAAATTAAGTGTGTGTCCAAAAAGCTTCTAAATAATAATGGAATTTATAATTGTTGGAATGTAACACTGCTTAATTTGCTTCAACTACCTTTTCCAAAATTCATGTTGAAAGGTAATCGCCATGGTGATGGCATTAAGACATGAGTAGGCCATGGGGACTCTGTCCTCATGAATTGATTAATGTCATTATGGCAGGACTGGATATGTCATCTAGGGAGTGTGTTGCTGATGAAAGGATGAAATTCAGCCTCATTTTATGGCTTTGTGCCCTATTACTTTTTTGCCTTCTACAATGAGTGACAGCATAAAGGCCTACAGAGACGCCAGTGCTGTGCACTTAGGCCTTACTGCCACATCTCAAGTAAACCTCTATTACCTAGAAAGGACCTAGCCTCAGCTATTCTGTTATAGCAACATTGAATGAACTAAGGTATTGTTGATATCCAACAGTATCAGGCAAACTAGCACTAAGACTCTGATAAAGGAAAACATGCCATGAATCTAGGGGTCATTGGAAAGCTCTCAGAACTTCCCATACAGGCTGCAATGCCTGCACTATTTATATTAACAATATTTTACTAATAAGATTCTCACTTGGGAAGAGGTACAGCTCTTAACTTGACAGCTCACTCAACATATCAACTCAAATGTGCATCTATAAAAACTAATCAGTTCTAGTATCCAATGAAAAAACAAATTTTTGTGATTTTGTAAGAACCCTCTTAAAATTCACAAATACAGTTTATTAGCAAGTAAATTAGTTTTAATGCAAAGTGTATCATGAAAAAAATCATTATGTAAGTTTTTATAGTTGAATCTCTAATTTAGAAAAGACAAATTATGTACATATATATTTTATATACATGTATGTATTATGTAATTTTTATATGTGGGGTGTGTGTGTGTGTGTCTGTGTTTCAGTGTATATTTAAACTCTTGCCTCAGATCATTCATAAGTGTCTGAGAAACAATATTTCTTACATATCTAATTAAAGCAATAAAATTTCAAAAGTGAGCAGAGAAGGTGACATAATTGGAATAAAATATTAATTCTTGTAGAAATGAGGGTTGTTTGGTTCTATGATGTTTTACTAAATAATTGTGGGTGTAATAAAGTCAATTAAAGCACAAAAAGTCACTGATAGACTACAGAATCCTCATGTAGGCAGATGACTCAATGGTTAACCCTTCCTGTTGGCAGCTAGAGCACCCAGCGGGAAATGGAGGATGCAAGCCCATTGCTCACCAGCCTTTGCTCGGCTTTTCGTGCTCCGGGGCTCTTCACATACAGAAATTATAAACCAAAGCAAACGCAATTTGCATCCCAAGTTTTGCCTCCAGTGTTTTCTTTACTATTTTGAAACAAACGTGCATTTGATTCTCACAAGCTCTCACAAGGACTAAATTCGTGAACTGCGTTTTCCTGCTACCTTCAAACATGACAATACTACACACAGACCAGCAAGTTCAAATCTTCTGGTTCAGTTTCCAATATGGTAAATTGTCAGTAATTTAAAAGCCACACTGAGAATAAACAAAACCCTTAAGTTATAAGAGTATGAGCAGGAGATGTCTCTGACATGGACTCCATTACCTGCTCTTCAATCACTTCCCCCTGGTGTAACTGCCTTACCAGGCCACAGAGGAAGAGGACACCTCAGTCCTGATGAGACTTGATGAGCTAGGGTGGATGGGAAGGGGGGGGTTCCCCTTTTTCTAAGGAATGGGGAGGGAGAGGGAGGGAAAGGGAGGGAGAGTAGGACTGGGAGGAGAGGAGGGATGGAGTTACGACCAGGATGTAAAGTGAATAAATAAATTTAAAAACTATGAAAGTACACAGAAAGATATTTTGAAGTTTGCTTTTATGTAAACAAACTCTTAAAAAATGTAGAAGAAAGCATTTTGTTCAAGTTTTTTTAAACTTTGGAGATAGTCAATATACACTTATTTCTATCTTAAGCTAATCATTTGAAAGGAGTCTATTAAATATCACTTAGTCCTTCTGGGTGGGGTGGAGAAAAGTACTTCACACTCACATAATGAGACATAAGGGCCTCTCTACACTACAGATACATAGTCTTCAATACATGCATACCCATACTGTGTAGTAAGTATCAAATTATAAATACAACATAAATCACAAGATAGTCAACAGTGCTCATATCAAAGAGCTCATCTTTGTTGGCATGACCTGAAGTGATTTGAACCTTAAATGGCCAAATAGACAAAGAAACACCAGAGACACCACCCTTCTGTCACTGGCTAGAATGGCCTCTCCATAGCGTCGTCATGGACAGGGCATCAAATGAGGGATCAGAAACTAAAGTCACAGTCTCCACTACCATGAGTGGGTAAATGTATTGGCTACATACCGTTCAAAGAAAAGCTTTAGATTAACTAAACTTAGCCAAATTTAAGTGAGCACACAGGCGTTTGCAATTCAAGCTGCCCTTGGCACCAGAAGAGATTCCGAAAGGGCCCTTGTGCAAAGCAAATGTCCCATAGGCAAAGCATAGAAGCTGGGGTGGGCTAAAGCTTGGTGAGTGTATACCTTATTTGACTATGGTTTGATCGCTCGGGCCCCTGCCATAGGCAGAAGCTCAGCCACTGTGATTGGCAGCACCTGTTACAAACTATAAGCCTCCTTAGGCTTTCAGTGAGTCAATATACCGTTAGGATGCAGTTCATTATGTAAACTCTCAAAGCACAGAGACCAAATTTAGTTTAGCGGCACAGATAAAAATATATATATACAAGAGAAATTAGTGGAGAGGGAAATTTTAATTAGAAGTCCCAGCTGGTAGGTAAAGTCTCCACACTCCTTGAGATCCAGCTTGTGAACCAAGAAAAGTCTTGCCTGAGGGAGCAGCGCCTGTGGAAGCACACATTCCAGGGATGGCATTTATCTAACAGTTAGCGTTGGCTCATCTCAGTGAGCCCTGCCATGTAATTATTCAAAATAAAGGCTATCATACAAACATAAAATGAACAGGTAGTGAAGACTTGCTGTAACTACTAATTAAATGAATCATCTGGGAAAGATAACATTGCTAGTTTGAAGGATAAATCAAAGAGCTACAAACATGCGTGATTAAAGAGCCAGTGGAATTATTTTACAGGTTGAAAAATGGAATTTTTCAGAAGGCAGGAGGGAGGTTATTCTTCTACCATTTAGAAGTTACTTGGATTTCTAAAATAATAATAATAATAATAAGCAAGGGCCTGGAGAGATGCTCAGTGCTTGTGCTGCTTCAGAGGGCCTGTTTCCTAGCACCTGTTTGGTGTCTCACAGCCATCTATAACAGCTCCTAAGGACTGGATGCCTCTTCTGGCTCTGCTGACACCAGGCACATGCATGGAGCACAGGCACACATACAGGCAAAACACACATACACATAAAAAACGAACATTACAAAGACAAAATCACTTACATTGTCAGTCTTCATAGGATCAAAAAGTGATCTATTTAGAGACAAAACTTCCTGTTGCTCTAAAGCTCAGCAATTCCACATACTCTGGCATTCTCCCGAGAGGAAGTCTAGTGGTCATTTTTGTCAAATTTGACAAATGTCTCTCCTAAGACCTTATAGAGGGCTGGGGAGGTTGCTTAGTGGTAGCAGGCTGCCCTAGTGTAGCCAGGAGCCTATGACTCCTGCTTGGCAGCCCTGTGAGAAAGCCTGCAAGCTTATGCACATACATGGACAAGGGTTTTGCTGTCTTTGAGTGGGGGGATTTGGTAGGTTTCTCCTCTACTGTTGTTAGAATTATTTGGCTTTTGTAGGCAAATGAGATCGATACGTTATCTGAGGTCACCGTGTGGCTCCATCAACATCTTCTCAACTTTGAGTCATCAGGTCATGCAATCATCTCCTTTCCCAGTCCACATCGAGAGACTAAATTTTCCACAAGCCACACCTTCCTTTTAATTTCTGGTTTCAAAAGTAATCCCATGGTTACTTCGTCTTTTTCTTCACATTCAGGAGAGCTAGGAGGCCCAGATCCTGCAACTCTAACACTTAACGTACACACATGCCTTTGGCCATTCCTTGTCAGTTTATGCTTTATTCGAAGCCAACACACTGTATTAAATGGCTTTATTTTTATGTCTCTCATTAATCATCATGGCATTATGTCCTCCTGTGATAACTTTGAGCCAATTGTTTTTCATTCCACTTTCCCGAAGATTAAAGAAATTCCTCCTGCTATTTTCACCTCCCCCGACCCCCACACACTGTGTACCCGTTCACTGTCTTTTTCAGGACCAAGAGAACATTCTCCTCCTTCCATCTTTTCCACTGTCCATCCAGTATTTCTGGTGAAACTATTGCTGGCTCCCCTCAGACCTGACACTGGGGCAAGGTTGAGGGGTAGAGGGTGTCTTGTAACCTAGCACAGACTGGCCTCAAAACTGGGATGCTTCAAAGTCAGGGGGATTAAGCTGAGTGTTGTCTAGAAAACCTCATGCTAAACTGAACAAAATTGGCATACCAACAAGTGCAGTGAAGAGGAAGCTTGAAAGAGCCCCACTCCAGGCCTACTATAACTGGCTTCTGCCTTCAGCGCAATCCAGAGTGCTTAAGTAACCTTTGCTCCATCTTAATACCCAAGCACACATCTCTGGGTGGGAGTTTAAGACACTAATGAGACAACGCCATCCATAAAGGTTGAAAAATATAGAAGTACACACAACAGCTTTGACCACGCTCAGAAAAGCCCAAGCTATGCAAATAAGGCAAACAAACCAACTCTGAACAGTGGGGCCATTGAGATGCCATTTCCTCTGGCCTGTATTTTCCTTGGAAGCATATTCATTCTAAATGAATTTTCTCGCTTTACTTGCTACTTTGTATACTCCTTTATAACACCTTTTACACACCTTTGTTGCAGAACATAAGAACGTAGAGCCTCACTGGAGTTTCCCCCCAAGTCCTGACATTTGCTGATATCATTCTTGCTTGGCCTTCTGAGTGCCGGTACTGTCGTGTCACTAGCTACATTTTTTTTTTTTTAATCTTTGTTTGAGGCCCTAACATGATTGGTGTACATACAAAGACTGAGGTAGCAGCCACAAGGAATACACAGGTCTGTACCAGTTGGGGTCATAGTGTGAAAGGAAAAGTGGACAAAATTCCCATTCCTAATCCAGAAGCTATCTGTAATTGATAACCACTTGCAAATGAAAATTTAGTTTTTCCCAAAGGAGTCTCACTGGGGCAATGAATACAATGCCATCTATGGAGGGCCTTTGTCTAACAACGTTGTATCAGAGATTTAAAAAAAATTATCTTATTGTTTTTTATTATATATGTATATATACATACATATTCTCTCTTTTTGCCCCTCAGGTCCTTTGCATATATATGTATAATATATGTACATACATATTAGCTTCCAGTTTAGTGTTTTTATGAGATTTCTGAGTGTGTGAATATATGGGCCTCTGTTCCTTGTGCCCTCTCTTGGGCTGTGTCCTTCTGTTTTGTCCAATTCCGATGTGTTAGGTTTTGTTTTGACTTATAATATTACATTATATCCATAAAGGCCTATTTATTTTCTAATGAAAGGTAGAAATGGGGTAGATCCAGATGAAAAGGGATGTGGGGATGATCTGGGAGGATTATAGAATGGGGAACATGCCATGAAAGAAATGTCATGAATATGTCATGAAAGAAAAAATATAGTTTCAATAAAAGGAAAACATTCTTGTTATATCTGCAGTTTCACCTCTAGTTTCTTGTAAGCTTTGTATACATTTGACTCTTCCTTATAACACATTGTTTCTGACCCTGGCTCCTCCATTAATTTCATTTTCCTGAGCATGTAGGTAAGAGAGTAGTTCTCTATTTGTTTATATTAATATTGGTTCTGCTGATTCTAACCAAGCATTTGCCATTTCTATCTCCTCTATCTGTCTCACTTTTCATTTAAATACCCATTGGCACATGTATTCCTTCCATCACTACAAATAGTTTAAATGTATTTTTATTTTTTTAATTAAGTGCATGGTGTGTGTGTGTGTGTTCATGTGTGGTGGGAATGGGGCATGAGTGCCTGTGTATGGCTATGTTCATATTAAGCCCAGGTGCCCACAGAGGCCAGAGGCATTAGATCTCATGGAGCTGGAATTACAGAAGGTTGTGAGCTGCTGGGTGTGGGTGTGGGAACAAAACTTGGGTGCTCTGGAATAGCTGTGAATGCTCTTAACTCTTACAGACTCTCTCCAGCTCCCAAATAGTAGTTTTTTTTTTCAAAGCATCTTTATCTGCTATGCTTTTCCATTTCTTCTTTAGGGTCAAGTGTCAGGTCAGAAGAGAAATCAGAAATATAACTGGGGGATCCTGATGCTCTGATGTCCGTAGCTTACTGCTACTGTCAGAGAAGACAGGAGTCAGTGATGGGAGAGGAGTTTGTCTACAGCTTTCCTTAGAACTGGATAAAGAAACACCCCAAATTTCCTCCATCTTCTTTTTTCAATCTTCCATTCTCCATGTTTCATTTTTCCATTTATTGAAAAACAGAATTTTTTCTTCACATATTATATCCTGATTACAGGCTTCCCTCCCTCTAGGCCTCCCAGTTCCTCCCTACCTCCCTTCCCATTTGGATCCACCCCCTTGTCTGTCTACCATTAGAAAAGAACAGGATTCTAAGAGATAAAAATAAAACACAAGATAAAACAAAACCATCACATCAAAGTTGGACAAGACAATTCAACAGACGGAAAAGAGCCCAAGAGGAGGCACAAGAATCAGAGACCCACTCATTTGCACACAGGAACCCCGTAAAAACACTAAACTGGAAGCCATAATGTAGGCAGAGAGCCTGGTGCAGACCCATGCAGGGTCTGTGCATGCTGCTTCATTCTCTTTGAGTTCACGTGAGATTTCTTTAGTTGATCTAAAAACCCTTGTTCTCCAGGTGTCGTCCATCCCTCTCGCTCTTAGACTCTTTCCACCTCCTCTTCCACAGGATTTCCTGAGCTCTGGGGGGATGAGATTTGATGAAAACATCCCATTTAGGGATGAGTCTTCCAAGGTCTCTGACTCTCTGCTTAATGTCTGGTTATAGGTGCGCTGGCTAGATTTATGTCAATTCGATGCCAACTATAGGCAGCCAAAAGGAGGGAATCTCAACTGGGAAAATGCCTCTATAAGATTGTGCCGTGGGCAAGCTTGTAGATAATTTTCTTAATTAGTTCTTGATGGTGGAGGGCCCAGCCATTGTGGGTGGTGCCATCCTTGGCTTGATGGTCCTGGCTTCTGTAAGAAAGCAGGATGGGCAAGCCATGGAAGCAAGCCAGTAAGCAGCTCCCCTCCGTGGCCTCTGCATCAGCTGCTGCCTTCAAGCTCGTGGTTGCCAACTCAATTAGATAAAACCGAATCTCTGTGCTAGAAACTTCATTTTGCAACAAGAGCCGGCCAGTTGGGACTCTGTCACCCCATCCATTATTTGGCAATTTCACTTAGGAAGCTTCTACTGTATTAGGCTTTCATACCTCCCCTTAAAGGCCTATTGATTTTTCTGTATTCCCCGCCTCAACCTCCTTTTCCCTCCCTTCCCATGTCTTCCTCCTGTTCCAGGTCCTCAATCACTCATAATCATCTATTCTATTTCCCTTTCCTAATGAGATCTAGCTGTACCGTCTAGTCCCTAACTCTATTACTAACCTCTGTGGTTCCACTGACTATAGCTTGGTTATCATTGACTTACCAAACACCTAACATTTACAGATAAGCAAACCCATTTTCTATTTATCTTTTTGGATCTGGGATACTTCACCAAGAATGATTTTTTTCTCTAATTCCATCCATCTGGTAGCAAATTTCAGGATGTTGTTATTTTTGTAACAGCTGGGTAATATTCTATTGTGTAAAACCACCACATTTTTTCTATCTCTTCTTCTGTTGAGGGGCATCTAGATTGTTTCCAATTTCTAGATATGTGAACAAAGCAGCAATGAACATGGGTGAACAAGTGTCTTTGTGATAGGATGAAGCATCTTTTAGGTATATGCTCAAGAGCTGGATCATGAAGTAGATCAATTCCCAATTTTCTGAGGAACCACCATATTGATTTCCATAGTGGCTGTACAAGTTTGCATTCCCACCAGCAATAGATGAGTGTTTCCTTCTTCCACAACCTCACCAGCATGAGCTGTTACTTGCTTGATTCACTTTAGCCAAATCTCAAAGTAGTTTTTGGCTGATGGCTAAGGATCTTCAACATTTCTTTAAGTGTTTCTTAGCCATTTGAGATTCCACTACTGATAATTCTCTATTTAGCTCTGTACCCCATTTTTAATTGTATTATTTGTTTTCTTGATATCTAGTTTTTAAAAAATCTTTGTGTGTGTGTGTATGTGTGTGTATATGTGTGTGTGTGTGTGTGTGTGTGTGTGTGTGTGTGTGTGTGTGTGT
>OU015743.1:79304475-79335439 GCA_907169655.1 Acomys percivali | reverse complement strand
TGTGTGTGTGTGTGTGTGTGTGTGTGTGTGTGTGTGTGTGTGTGTGTTTGGATATATCCTTCTATCAGATGTGTAGCTGGTAAAAAAAAAATCTTTTCCCATTCTATAGGCTGCCACTTTGTCCTTTGCTGGGCAAAATCTCAGTTTCATGAGGTCTCATTTATTAGTTGTTGATCTGAGTGCTGGCGCTAATAGTTTTTCTGATAAGATCTTTTCCTGTGCCAATGAGTTCAAGGCTATTCCCCCACTTTCTCTTCTCTCATATTCAGTGTATCTGGTTTTAGATTGAGGAATTTGATCAATTCGGAGTTGCTTTTTGAAGAGTTATAAGTATGGATCTGTTTGGATTCTTCTACATGCAGCCATCCAGCTTGACCAGCATGATTCGTTGAAGATGCTGTCTTTTTTGTTTTTTTGTTTTTGTTTTTGTTTTTGTTTTTGTTTTTGTTTTGTTTTTTTTTTGGTTGTGCGTTTCTGGCTTTGTCAAAATCATGTGTTCATATGTAGTGGTTTGAATAAGAATCACCTGCATAGGCTTATATATTTAAATAATTGGTCATTAGGGAGTGTCATTACTTGATGGGGATTAGGAGGTGTGGCCTTGTTGGAGTCCGTGTGGCATTCATGGAGAAAGTGTGTCACTGGATGTTGGCTTTGGGGTTTCAAATACTCAAATCAGGCCCAGTGTCTCTCTTTTCCTGCTGCCTGTGGATCCAGATGTAGAACTCTAAGCTCAGTTTCCAAGGTGCTTCTTTGCTAAGCTCCCCATCATGATGACAGAGAAGTAAACCTCCCCACTTAAATGCTTTCCTTTATAAAAGCTATTGTAGTTATGGTGTTTCTTCACAATAATAGAACGTCAACTAAGACATCATAGTGTGGATTTATGTTTAGCTCTTCAATTCTATTTCATTGATCAATGTGTCTGTTTTTGAGCCAATACCATGCAGTTTTTATTGCTGTAGGTTTATAGTACAACTTGAAATGAGGAATGGTGACACTTCTAACAGTTCTTTTATTATTCAAGATTGTATTAGCTATCCTGAGTGTGGTTTTTTTTTTTCATTTTTATATGAAGCTGAGAATCATCTTTTGAAGATCTGTGAGGAATTGCATTGGAATTGTGATGGGGATTGCACTGAATCCTGTTTTTGGCAGGATGACCATTTTTACTATGTTAATCCTACCAATTCATGAGCATGGGAGCTCTTTCTCTTCTCATATATTCTTCAGTTTCTTTCTTCAATTAACTGTTTTGTTTTGTTTTGTTTTGTTTTGTTTTGTTTTGTTTTGTTTATCATACAAGTCTTTCACTTGCTTGGCTAGAGTTACCCCAAGATATTTTATATTATTTGAGGCTATTGTGAAAGGTGCTGTTTCCCTAATTTCTTTCTCAATCTGTCATTTGTATATAAGAGGCTACTACTATTTGTGAATTAATTTTGTATGCAGCTACTTTGCTGAAAGTGTTTATCAGCCATACAAGTTTTGATATTTGATATTATCATATCATGTGAGACTAGCAATACTTTGACTTCTTCGTTTCCAATTTGTATCCCCTTGATCTCCTTCAGCTGTCTTATTGCTTTAGCTAAACTTCAAATACTATATTCAGTAGGTATGAAGAGAGTGGACAACCTCGTCTTGTTCCTGATTTTAGTGAAATTGCTTAGTTTTTCTCCATTTAGGTTGACATTGGCTCTCGCCTTGCTGTAAATTCCCTTTACTGTGTTGAGGCATGTCCCTTGCATCCCTAATCTCTCCAGGACTTTTATCATGAAGGGGTGTTGAGTTTTAGCTAAGGCTTGTTCTTCATCTTTTCTTTAGCAGTGTCATTATTTTTATGGAACAAAAGCCAGGAAAGAAGCATGTGGAGATTTGGTTGGGAGGCTATCGGTTCTTTGCTGGGTGAGGGCAGCTCTCCATTATGCCCCACCTCTCTCATGTCTCCACCTTAGCACAGCGATAGGACTTGGTTACAGAAAGGACTGTAGGAGAGAGGGGAAAAGCAAACACAAACAAGGAGAGTGTAGCCAGAAGTCTGTGGCTGCCTTAAGCCAATTGGGAGAACTCATTGCTATCATCTTACACTACAGGGCTTTGGTTTTTCTCTACACAGTCTCTATAAAACACTTTGTAACATAATTACAAGGACCTAAAACATAATAACAGGTCTGTTCCCCAATAAGAATTGCTTTTCAAATTGTTCTTGATCTGAGTAAACAGGTCTCTTCATCTGAAACATGTGGTGGTCTGGACTCTGCACATGAGCCCCTTTGGCAGTTGGCAGGCCCTCGGAACGGTAGGCTTGAAAAGGGAGAGGCTCTGCTGGTGGGTGTCTGCTCTGGTCCCGGCAGGGCTGTGGATACTGTGCACCTGAAAGCAGCACATACACACTATCCGCTCTCAACAAGTTAAATTTGCCAGAGCCTTGGATGCTAAGTGATAAGCCACAGGGTTGTGCTTCATCCCAGGGAGATTTAAGGAAGGGCAGAAAGCTCCGACAAGGACCTCTTTGCACATGCCTTCCCTGTGTGTGTAATGAGTTTGGCTCACCATCTCTCAGCTTCTTCGCATCACTTTGCCTCTCTTGGTTTGGCTCTCTTCTCGTCATACTTGCTTTAAACATCTGCTTCCTCAGAATACACCTGCTACCTCAACTCTCTATCACAGTGTCTATGATTTATTGCTTTATGTTTTACTGAAGTGCCAAATAGAACAACGTTGCTTTTTATCAGCACCGCCCTCCCACCAGCACCAACTGTCACAAAGTCAGAGATGAGGTTTGCAGTGACATAGATGTGGAAGAGAGGAGGGCCAGACACAGGCTCCAGAAAGCATCCACTACGTAGGCAGGAGAGGACAACATCCCAGATGCCAAGGATAGAGGGTTTCAACTGGTAAGTATCAGCATCAGGTGTCAGCATTGTGCAGAGAGGTGAGAATATAACCCTGAAATGTTGATTGTAAGCCTAGCCTTTAACAGTTGAACCATCTTTCCAATGTGTATATGTGTATTTTGTGCCTTTTTAATATATTTTTTGTTTGCTTTGTCCTATTCAGGTTTGTTTGTTTTTACTTTATCTTATTATTTTCTTCTCTTTTTAGCTTTTGTTACTTGTCTCTGTTCTAACAAGAGAGAGCAAGAAAAGTTGCAGACTTGAGTGTGTGGAGATGTGGGGAGGAGCTTGGAGAAGTTAGAGGATGGGGGAACCATAATCAGAATAGATGGTATGAAGAAATGTTATTTTCAATTCAAAAAAGAATAGAGTACTGCACACTTAGAGGCTCTGCTGATCTTGAGTGAAGTTTCATCCAGATGGAAGGAATGGAGACAAGCCACCAAGATGCAAGGACGTGCGTTTGGGCAGCCTTGGGTAAACAGAGAACACAAATGGATTGTGCTAAGTACAAAAGCAAGAAGGATGACGGGCAAGAAGAAGACCAGAGATATTGGCCAAAGCCGTTTTACTGGGTTCTTAGGGTCAAAGACTGGCCCTATGGTTCAGCCACCCTCCCGCAACTGGTCAAAGAAACAAGCAACAATGAAAAGCAAATAAAGACTTCTTCAGTGCGGCCTCATCAGAAAGAGGAAAGATAAGGCAGCCCAGTGACATTCAAGTTAATGTTCAGGATCCTAGCATGAGGTTTAAGTTTAAACAGAAGGTAAGAGTTATAGATAACCAGGCCATCCTGGTCACAGCGCGGCCCTGCCCATCTCTGACCCGTAGTTCCCGTCTCTCTTACAAGGTGGTCTGCCTAACTCCTCTGCTGGCTGCCACCAGGCTTCTACCCTTTTCTTCTCCCAACAAGAGACTTCTGGGGAAATCCCAATTTTGTGGGAACCACTGTTTCAGGAGTCCAGTACCAAAAATGGCAACAATGTATGTTTTCAAATCTTCATTTTTGGGCTGGGCGTGGTGGTGTACACCTTTAATCGCAGCACTTGGGAGGCAGAGGCAGGTGGATCACTATGAGTTGGAGGCCAGCCTGGTCTACAAGGCGAGTCCAGGACAGCCATCGCTGCACAGAGGAACCCTGTCTTGGAAAAAAAAAAAAAAAAAAAAACCCTAAACTAAATCTTCATTTCTGCCAGGGTAGGTTCAGAAAGAAAGCTGGTGGGATTGAAGATGGGGGCAGGATGAATCATTTAAAAATTATTACTAAAGGAAGCTTTGGAGCATTCCTCAAACAAACTGTGGAGATTCTTGAGCAGCACTTAGCTCCACATGCACCTTTTTATTTTTTTATAGGTTGACCAATGCCAGGAAACCATGAAAGAGATGGATCAGCAATGGGCATGTGATAATTAGACATTGAGTAATAACCAGGAAATCAACTTGTCATGCAGGTGGCTATACTACAGAGCCAAATGCCTTTATCTTCTCCCAATGTTTAGTAAAATAAATCTACGTGCTCTTCTGTGTATGCTTAAGGTGAGGGTTGGAAAATATCTCCCTACCCTCCCCACCTCCACCCTCATTCAGTTGCAGATCTGAAGAGATGTTAAAATTTATCTAATGATCAATAATGGGCCCAAAGCAAGGATAACATCTTCCTTTCCCAAATGTAGCTTCCTTTCCTTCTTTGCAAGGCAATTTTTCCTTTAGTAAAGTTTATTCTTCCACTAAAATGACAGAAGCATAGCCAATAAATAGCATTTCTCATCTTACCACTTCCAAATCCTCAATGAGTTTAATAATTCACTCCTTCTTGGTGGCTTCAGCAATGCAGCTTTTATCTTTGAATCCATCTATAGCCCTATTCCCTTCTCCTCCCACTTGGTAAATGGACTTCATTTATCACTCATTTTACGGGTGCTTATCTGCCCCAAGAAAAGGTTGATCAGATAACCTGGACCTTACCAAAGCAGAGGAGATCTGCTAGGAATGGCTTCCATTGTTTTAGAAGGTCTCTTTGATCTGCAGTGTTTAGTAAGGCTAGAGGATGTCTCCTGGGTCTCTGCATGTTTTCGTGGTCCAGCGAATGGTTCCCCTGGATTCAGAGAAGAGCCAGCCCTGTGCAAACCATGCTTTCTGGACCCAATCCTGCAGAATGGTTTGAAGATGACTTTAATCTTTAGTCAGACACTGAACATTCCTAGTTTAATGCTGTGATATAATATGACAGATTTATACATTTTTCTGACATAATGAAATGTAGAGAGATGAAGTGTTTTATTTACACAGTAACCTCTTATTTCAACAGGTCACTGGCTTCGTATAGGCTTTCTTGGCCTCATCAAAGAAGTTTCAAATATCATTCTGAACACCACCCCGTCTACCAGTGTAAAAAGAACAGTGTTAGGCACTGAAGTCCATAAGACACACAACACACACACACACACACACACACACACACACACACACACACACACACAGTAATACCAGGAGATGCAGAGATCTAAGGAACTTCCTGTCCTCAAAGGCATCTGCTGCCTAAGTTATCGCTCCTCCACCCAGATTTGGGCCTGGGAGAACAAATGTTTGTCGAGTGAATCTCTTCCCAGGTTCATCAATCACTCATCAAATGTTGCCGACTCCTGCAGGGGATGTGGTTTCCCTCTAGTTAAGGTGTACGGTGTTTCCTTCATACAACAAATGGCATACAACTCTGTGCTTAGGGAGAAAAGCAGTTTATGACGCAACCAGACAAAATTCAACAGAGTGAGTCCCGGAGCAGAAGAATGCCCAAGTTTTAGGAATGGGACACAGAGAAAAGTAAGTCAACTAATTCGGGGAGAATTTGAAAATGCCAGAGAATCATTTTGAATGAAGATCACCTTGGCTGTCATGAACCTGAAATTAACCCTGTCAAGAGATATGGGGGAGGTCCATGCTTCCCCCACAGCAGTGGAGAGTGTAGATGTTGCTGGCAACTTGACAGGTGTGTGAGTGATTGGGTGAAGTAAAGAGACCCTAGCCCACTCTCTTCTAAAATAGTACCAGTGCCTCGCCATGAGGGTAACAGGCTGTGCCCTCACACCCTCAGAGCTTAGAGCAAAGCAAAGCCACAACGTGGGGGTTTTGTGTGAACAGAAGCATGTGGCTGCAAAGAAATTTCAGAGCCAGCTCCTTCACTACAATCGTGGGAAATTTCCAGCAGGAAGTGGCTTGCTCCAAGGTGCCTTGACTAGTGTCCCCTACCCCCACCCGACAGTCTAGAGAAAGAAGAAAGAACAGAGGCCCGTTCTAAACTTAGCTTGCTGCTACTCCAAGTATGATGGGGGGGGTGCCTCGAAACACCTTATAAACGCCAGAATTTCCTGCTTCAGAATGATTCAGTACTTTTTATGCAAATTTTTTGAAAAGCCCTGCTGTAGACCAATTTGGTGTCAGAACACTGGAGTCACTGAGAGAGCTTGTTATGTGCAGAAGCATGCACCAGTTGCACCTGTCTACACCCACGCCCTTCAATACTGGGATTACACACCTGCACCCTGGGGACTGGCCTTTACCCAGATGCTGGAGATCTAGACCTAAGTCCCACACGCCTGCCCAGGAGGCACTTCACCCACCAGGCCACTTTCCTAGCCACTGGAGGAGCTTTTTCTTTTCTTTTCTTTCTTTCTTTTTTTTTTTTTTTTAGTTTTTCTTTGTTTCTATTTTTTTATTTTATTTTTAATTAATTTATTCTTGTTACATCTCTATGATTATCCCATCCCTTGTATCCTCCCATTCTCCCCTCCCTCCCATTTTCCCCTTATTCCCCTCCCCTATGACTGTTCCTCAGAGGGATTACCTCCCTCTGTATATATGCTCATAGGGTATCAAGTCTCTTCTCAGAGCTTTTTCAACGACAGATCCCTTCCTTCTGGATTCTGATTGAAATGATCAGCCTCCCTAAATGATTCCAAATGTGCAGCCAAGGTCACAAAGCCCTGGGAGGCCTTCTAGTCCTTCTAGAAACTATACAACAGCCGCAGACGGAGCCACCACTGGTGCAGAACGAATAATGAGAGCTCCTAGCAGCCCAGCGAAGCTTCTGCTTGCCTGGGTATAGCTACAAGCCAGAATGAGGCCAGCTTCTCACATCCAGGTGTCTAACCCTCCTCCTGCGCACGTGTTCTCTGTAGCTCTTCACTGTGGTTTTCCATCTGGGAAACCTGTGTGGAAATCTGTTGCGGCAAAACAAACCATTAAGCCTGGAATGCTCCCTGTCAGCTTGCTGGACTCATCTCCTACATAGTGTTGGCAATTAAGATAACGTCCCTTTGCTATAAAGGTGGCAAAGGAATAAAGGTTGTACAAAAGACTTACTGATCTCCAACAGGCAAACAGACAAACCAAAACCAGAGAAGGGTTACCCACAGGCTGTAGCACCCTGCAAAGCTCGCCTGTGAGTCAGCTCAGGGAGGCCCAGCCCCTTCAGGAAAGCCTGATTTAGGATCAGCCCCTGCTTCCAGGCTGGGCTGGGCTGCTGCGTCTCCTCACAAGATCTAGTCTTAATAGCAACCCCCCTTCTCCTGGGGCTGCCTAAAGTGTCCTGTTTTGCTCATTCCCAAGCCTTCTCCCCCACCCCCTTCCCAGACAACGTGCTGGTGATCAGGGGGCTGTTGTAAGCCACCTCCAGCTTCTTGCTTTGGTAGCTGCTGTTAAACAACTTTCAACTCCTCTCCTTGAAACATAATGAAGTTCTTCAGGAACCCCAGGAACCACACGGCTGCTTTTTTGCCTCTTTGCTGGCTCCTGTTGAAGATTCTGCAGCCAGGGCACTGCCACCCTTATGACAACCGCTATGCTGGGTAAGTGGAGCCAACTTTGTGTCCTGCATGACTTTGACTTGTATGAGGGGGTCGGTTAGCTCCCAAGTGCCTCACTATTTTGTTGTTGTTGTTGTTTGTGCTTTCTGTATCTGAAGGATTTCATAGCCCCCTTTATGAAATGTATAAGCCACATTCAGCATTTTGGTTCAGATGGATGAGAAAGTGCTGTAGGCAAGAGTCTGGCTATCATATGGTGTAGGGTATCCCAGCCCCAGCCATGGCCTCAGTATTCAATGAGAACGTGTCTCTGGGGTGCTGTGGCCAGTATCTTCGATATCTGCCTTGGTTGACGCTCAGAGTAAAGGATACTGTTCTACCACGTGTGTGTGATCTGAAAATTAAACAGTCTCCTTTAGAACTCCAGCAGTGGGCTAAAATCCACCAGTGACTAATTTAAGAACTGAATATGATGTTTAAAAATGTTAGCTTCTGAGTGATTGTTGGATATTTCAGATCTAGGCAGTTCAAATACTTCAACACAGAAAATAAGCAGGATTTTTAAAAAGCAGAATAAAAGTGGCTGACTGTAAAAAAAAAAAAAAATGCTGGTATTTCTAAGAAGGAGAAACAGAAGAAAAGCGTTCTCTCTGTAGTTAGCAGGTTCTGAGATGACAATCAGGAAATCCCAGAGTGGGGGACTAAAACAGTGTAGTGCCGAGCACGCTCTTATTATCCCGAAGTCTTGCGGTGGTACAGACAGCATGTGTTTGGCTCAGATTTACAGAGTGCTGTGCCTTGAATCTGAAAATTATGGAACGCCTGCGTTTTAGAGAGGAACGTTAAACAGATGCTCTAGTTCAGTTACTTAAAACCATGAAGGAGAAGCGGTCACTGTACCACTCAGGTATCTCCAGTGAAGAAATTTTTACATCCCAAAGAAAACGTGCTCTTTTTAGAAATAGTATGTGGAGCTTGTGAGAGCCTGGGCACACGGAATGGTGTTTCCCTTTCTCTCCCAAGGATCAGGGTACCGGTCTTAATGATCTTCCAAATACGGGATTTACAAAGAGACATTCACACACATGATTTTAATTGGAGAGGACGCAGGATCTGGGGTCAGGGGTGGGGGCCTGTTTGGTGAGATAGAGGTGGGAACATAACCTTAAAATTTCCAACTTATGATTTCTTTTTTCTTGAGGCACAGAAGGGCATTTACATCCACGATGTTCTTTCTAGTCTCCCGCACAGCAAGGCCCAGGCTTCACATCCTGTAATTTGTCCTTGTGCACACAACACTTGTTAAAGATGTGGGCAAAGAATGCTTAATGTCCGACCTGCAGCCTAAGGTTGTGGAGGAGTTAATCTGACCCTTCGGCTGACGTCAGACCAGACGATAAACATATATCACCAGTTTAGACGTGTTCCATGCGATACACGGGCTCACTCCTCCACTCAGCTGTGGCCCTGTACATAATTAGTTCCATGTGTGGCACTCATTAATAATAAGTTACCAAGTTTGCTTTGGCTGAGCAGGTGTGCAGCCTTGCCTAAGCACCACCGGGTGTGGGAGAAGGAGGGCCAGCAAACATCTTTTCCAGAAAGAAATTTAAGCTAACAGAGCCACTTCTGGGAGAGAGCATCTTGCCTCCTTTCTTGCTGTGCACAGAAGACAATACTTGCCATTTCTCCCAGGCTGCAACATAATAAGATCATCCCGAATGTATATGCCAGATGTCTGAAAGTTGTAAGGACAGACAGTGGGAAGAAAAATGAGAAGCTGAAGACTTTTTCATTACCTGTCTATCATAATAGGAGCTTAAGGCCTCTCACAAGCCAGAGCTATCCTGTGTGTTCTCATCACTGAGGACTTTAACTCACCTTCATAAGGCAAAAGGTACCCTCCTATTACCAAGGACAGACTTACGCTTCTCAGATCTGGGAGAGGCTCCCTTTGTTTACTTAGGGAACCGCTTTGTCCTTGTTTAGCTCTTTAGGGATCAAGAATCTGGTAGGAAACGGGTCAGATGCCATCTAGGGCTGTCTTTGTCGTTGCCTCTGCCTGTTTACAAGGTCTGTGAGCTGCCTCCTTGTTATCCCTTTGTAGTTCTGTTGGTTTTCTTGTTAATAATTATGGGACAGCCTTATTCATTGCATTATCGGAAAGATATTTGGCAGGTCTTGCCCCAGAGCAGTACTCTGTGTTTGTCATCTGCAAGACCCTGAGCATGAATAAAAATTACAACATTCTGGAAAAAACAGTTTGCCCCTTCAGAACAGCTAATGAGCAGCAGGTCCTCCCTCTACAAACAATAGCTCTTGAACAGGGCCAATGTGTTACAGGGGCTTCTTTGAAGTGTCTCAGAAAATAAGGTTTAAAATGAGTTAGAGAAACTACAGTCCTCCGGGAAAATCTGAAGACAAAGGCTGAGACCTTTTTGGATAACCATAGAAGGTCACACACCTACAAGGGAGATTTAAAAAGACAGAAGAGAAGAAAGCAAGGCCAACAAATTGACTTCCATCAAAGGACACTCTGTAAATAAGACCCCTGCACAAACAAATGTCACTGCATCTTCACTTCTTTTTCCTTATCTTGTTTTCATGGAAGGACTTAGTTATTTACTATACTGTGAGCTTAGAGCAGAAAGTTAATGATCTACACCAGAGGAAATCTATCTGCCCCCCCCGCCGTGTGTGTGTGTGTGTGTGTGTGTGTGTGTCTGTCTGTCTGTCTGTCTGTCTGTCTGTCTGTCTGCCTGCCTGCCTGTATGTCTGTCTCCACAGTCAAGAAGCAGAGAAAGATGCACACTGGTACTCAGCTGACTTTCTCTTTTTGATCCAGTCTGGGACACTACTAGCCTGTGGAGGCTTGCATGCCACAATCAGAGTACGTCTTCCCTCCTCAGCAAATGTTCCTGGAAACACTCTGACAGATATGCATGCAGGCACAGACTGGGCAACCCTGGTTCAGAGATAACTTACCAAAAGTCTTTGCAAGGATGTATTTGGGGATCTTACCCAGCTCTGCCTAACTCCTCAAATTGGACCTCTCAATCTAACATTCATTTAGGAAAAAGTAGTGATTTCATTTTGTTTTGACAAATGATTATTTCAATAATAAAGGAAAAGTATAGATTATGAAGGAGACATTGGAAGTTTAATCTCAGCTACCTTCTCTCAGAGGTGGGGGACAATCATTGTTTGGGGTGCAGGTGGATCCCATAGAGAATGGAAAGCTGAGTAGGGAGAACTTTAGATGCTTTAAAGATGAAAAAAATCATATTGAAAATATCTTTAGACATGGCCCTTCATCTTTATAATAAATGTTGTTTGAATGCTCATTGTGTGCCAAGAGCACTGACCAACAATGAGTGCCCTACAAAGGTTGCAGATCAGTGAAGAGACTGGCCGTCACACAGAAACCGTCCAGGGTGTAAGTGCTGCCTAGGATAAGCAGGCTCTGATGAGGATCCATATGGCATGCTCAGTGTACCAACATAGAGGGCTAGACATCTTTCCTCAGGCTCAACCCATTCTCATCTCCCAGGACTGTTGCATCCCCATTGGTGGTGGAAAGAGGGCTGGCTTCTTACCAAAACTGCATCTCGAGACCTGAACCAAGCAGGTTCTGGCTCTGCTCTGTGAGGTCCTCTGTGCAGTTCCCTTTATTGACATCTCTTCATGTTCAATGCAGTTTCTTCTGCTCCCCTTTTCCTATCTCAAGGGAACAGCTGTGATGATGGTGCCTTCTCCTTCACGGCTCTCAGTATAATCGGGACTGCTCATAGCGGCTGGTATGTTCTGATGTGTCATTGCTGAAGCCCTTGCACACCCCTCAGTTAGTGCACGTCTATTCACAGTTCTATAACCACGCGTGGAAATAGGATAAGGGATTCCAAGAAGAAAGAGGGACCTTGTAAAAGTTCGTTCCTTAAAATCCTATGAGGCCTGAAATTGGGGTGTGGTTGGTCAAAGAGAAAGCAAGTAGGAAACACTGAATCAAGAGAGTCGAGCAGTCCCAGGGGCAGGCATGGTTTACGTGTTCCTCCCTCCCCTCCCTGGTGGTTCTGTTTCTTAACAGTCCTTTTACAGCCTTTTGTGCTTCTTTGAATGCTCTGATATTTAGAAACCTAGGGCTCGCATTGCACGTAAGATGTCAGGAACCTGAGAGTTCCTTCTGGGTTGGTGGTTAAAAGCCGTTCTAGATTGTAAAGGCTCAAGTCTCCACTTCTCTAGGAGCTCGCCAGGTCAGTTTCATTTGTACCTAGTATTCTGACATATTAATTGAGTACGCCCTCTTTCTGTCACAGAAGAGTCCCGTTGGACAGGAACTCATGCATCTGACAGTTTGGTTCTTACAACATTAGCTTCTTTAATGCGGCTACTTGCATTCCTTCAACTATCTTCTCATTTTCTTTCTAAAGAACAAATTTGCTCATAATTATCTCATTCCGGTGAAAAGCACTTATTTGTTCCTTTCTCCCTGGGTATGGCCGTCAGCTACTTGCAGAACTACTTGACCTCAGTCTGCAGTAATCTCCCCCACAGCCGATCAGCCTCTAGTCCTTCCTCGTACTAATGACCTGACGAAAATAACATGTATGTTATTCTTTTGCTCAAAGGCCAACTTTGGATCGCTAGCTCTGCCTCTGTCAAACCCAGATTTCTCTGCCTGGCTTTCAAGGCATCTATATAATGAGGCAGCCTCTGCTTCACTCTTGTTCAGAGAAGTGGAGTTGTAGCAGTGCTCACTTCCAGCCACTGAAGCAGGAAGACCTGAAAGCCTAACACAAGGGCAGCTCTCTCAGCTCATGAGTAACCAGAAGTGTGCTAGCTGGCTGGGACATTACAAAGCACACATGGTGAGTCAGCTGTCTGGTTGGCTTTGAACCATTCCCCCACAATGAAGTGCATGCTTAGTCTCCAGTACCTTCTGAAAGTGCCTTTTACTCCCTCTTAGTTAGGGTTTCCATTGCTATGAAGAGACACCCCGACCAAGGTAACACTTATAAAGGAAAACACTTAACTGGGGCTGGCTTACAGTTTCCTAGGTTTAGTCCATTGCCATCATGGTGAGAAGCATGGCAGTGTCCAAGAAGGCACAGTGCTGGAGAAGGAGCTGAGAGTTCTACATCTTGATCCACAGGCAGCAGAAGGAGACTGTGTGCCACACTGGGCATAGCTTGAACATATAGAAGGCATCAAAGCCAACCTCCACAGTGACACACTTGCACCAACAAGGTCACATATATTCCAACAAAGCCACACACCCCCAATAATACCACTCCCCAGGGGCAAAGAGCAAAGCAGTCAAGCACGAGTCTATGCAGACTAAACCTATTCAAACTATCCCATTCTCTGTCTATTAATGGTAGAGTGTTTTTAGTTTCCCTATGTGCTGGCTCAAAGCAGAGCCCATAAGAACTGATTGTTTATAACTCATATAGCAAAATCTTTCTCACTGCAGTATGCTGGCCGTTCAGGCCTCCTGCTTTGCTTGCTAAAGATGTACAAGGCTGCAGCTCTCTCATCTTCTGAACCAATCTGTGGGTCAAGCATTGCATATCAGATATTTTCAATTCATAAGAGAAGTAAAATTACAGTTATGAAGTAGCAATGAAATACTCTTATGACTGGAAGTCACCTCCACTTGAGGGACTGGATTTTAAAGGGTCACAGCATTAGGAAGGTTGAGAACCACTGCTCTAAACTGAACTCACAGGCAGAGCTCTTTCTGTTCTCACTCAGCTAGTGGAAAGAGGAATGTATCTAATACTCGAGAGCCACTTTTTCCTCAGAGCCCAATCTGATATAGATCCTTTACTTTGTGGTACTAAGACATCTTCTGGGTGACAGCAAGAAGCTTTCCACCTCTATCTCCTAAAGCAGTAACAGAAGAGCCGATGTCTCATCATTACATAGTTTAGCTTGGACTGGCCACAGTACACCAATGTTTCTGTCTTATACAGCATTATAAGCAGAGAACCTGGACTTGCAGCAGAGAAAATACAAGTTCTCCTGGTGACTTGTTTCCTAGAGTCTTCATTATGATCAATTAGTAGGTAACTAGTTTATTTGCTTAGAATTTGCTTTGCTAAGGCTCTGCCATTCCATCCTACCAAAGGCATCTGTTGCTTCATTGTAAAATGGACTGCAAAAGAGAAAGTTCCAGGAACATGGTCTGGTTACTGTCATAAATTCTCTAAAATTTATTTCACTGCATTATGAAAGTTCTAGGTAGTTTCCTTCAATGAAATCACCATCTTTGCTCTTTTTTTTCAATGTTTTGAAAAGAATAAAACATTTTCTTTGAGTATCTATTTTAATATGTTGTTGGGTTGCCTTGCATTTATTTCTTTGTTGCTATAGCAAAGAACCACTACTCTTAATAACCTAAATAAATTCATTTTGCACTCATATGAGAATCCAGAACAGTTATGCCTAGTTGGCAATGCCAGAGATCCAGGGCCCCGTGGTCTTGCAGCTTTGACTTGATTAACTCCCAACTTCCAAATATGGTCCATGAAGGGAGCTTTTCTATCACAGTCCATCCAACAGGAGAATGGAAAGGAAAAGTCAAAGTCCAGACAGTTGACCTGTCCTCCCTGTGGACTAGAACTGGGCAGATGGTATAGGTATAAGTGAAGCTGTGATGTCATTAGCTGAAGGCCAGCTCTGAAAACACTGGCTGGGGGACACAAGCAGGTTTGCAGCAGTCTCCATGACATCTGGTGATCACAGCCCATTCTCCCTTCAACTTGGTTCTCTAGATGTAGAGCTTCACACTTTAAAGTGATGAAGATACTTTTTTTTTTATATGAATGCTCTTTCCAAGCCGTAGGATGGCAGAACTAAAGGAGATAGAAAAAAAAAAAAAAAAAAAAAACAAGTCATAGCACAGTCTTCCTGTTTAACACCTGAGAAAGTGGAACTTGACAAAGATAAAAGGATTTGCAGGTCGAGGGTGACATAAGGACTAAAGCCTAGGTCAGTGAGCCCCCAGCGTTCCTCACAGTTGATAGCACAGCATTTGGTGACTCCAGAAGTTATCTCAACCTTTCCTATTTCCTTGCATTGCTGGGGATTAAGCCATATGACTTGGTACCGCTGAGGAGTCTACCACTGAGGAGTCTTTAAAGAGTGGATATTTCATTTCTATAAATATTTGTAAGCTGCCTGCCTGTCGCTAGTCTCAGACTATAGAGATGAAAGAGCAGCTCCCTCACACACACACTGCATAATGAATAACTCAAGTAGGTAAACAGAGAGTTCCAACCTAGAATCCCTGGACCCACAGGGAAAAATCCTCTGTTCCCAATGAGTGCACGAGCAGGTCAGCTAGTCCAGGCTGAAGGATGGAGAGAAGGTCAAAAGTTGGCTTCTCAGCTGTGAGATGTTTCTCGAAGGACAGACAGACATTTGGGTGGATTATTAAATGTGTAAGGCATGCCACCTTTTCCTTTTAAATGGTTGGTCCTGAGAGGGCATGGCCTCATCTCTCATTTAAAAAAAAAAAAGAAAAAGAAAAGAAAAGCCAGTAGAAATGTGAGGAAGGCTTTCTAGGCACAGAGAATATTCAGTTTCAGAGAGCTCCAAGATGAAGTCTAGATAACCAGAGTGATTTTGGTTCTTGCTCTGAAAGCAAGACATACGCTATCTAGGGCTTCAGCTATAGGCGAAGGAGTGACATAGTTTGTGATCTGTCACACACAGTTCTAACCTCACGTAATGTGATAGAATACTAATGTATTTTCATCAGGGAATTCAGACAGATTTTTAAAGAGAAAGTTATCTCTAGAATCCATGAGAAGGGAAGCTGTGGTGCACAGGCTGATGGGTGTCCACAATACAAACACGACAGCAGTGGCTGCAACATGAGGCTGCTGCAGTGACAAGGAGGGAGAGGTGGGGACCAGTTAAGGAGACATTCAGGAGGTAGGTCTATTACAATTAGGTACTTAGGTAGATAAAAAGAAGGAAAAGTGTGAAATGATTCACATTCAGGTATGACTGGAGAAAAATCTTTATAGGGAAAATACACTTAAGATGCCCATTTTATGCCCAGTTGACATATAGGTTTGAATCTTAAGTGAGAGAGACAGAGACAGAGAGACAGAGAAATAAACTCTACTAAATGATATGCAAATACATTGTGAACATCTAGTAGAACACCCAGGAAGTATGCACGGACATGAAAAGAGAGCCAAAACCTATGGGAAATGTCAGAGAAGAAACTAACAGAAAGGTCAGAAACTAAGAAATACAGAAAACGACAATCAAAGGAAATGAGTGTTGAGCGTCAAGAAAGAGAAGTCATCACAGCCAAACACTAGGGGAAGCCAGAGAACCCTGCAGAAGATGGGAAGAAGGGGTCTGGGAGCCAGATGGGTACAGGACACCATGAGAACATGACCCACAGAATCAACTAGCCAAGGCTCTCAGGGGCTCACAGAGACTCAAGTAGCAGTCACAAAGCCTACACAGGTCTGAGCTAGGTCTTCTGTATGTAAGCTGTGGTTGGATAGCTTGATGGTCTTGGTATATAGCTTGCTAGGACTCCTAACAGTGGATGTCAGGGCTGTCTCTGACACTTTTCCCTGTGCTGGGACCATTTTTCTCCTACTGGGTCACCTAAACTAACCTTGATATGATTTGTGCCTAGAATTTTTTATAAGTTGTTATGCCATGTATGATTGATATCCCTGGGAAGCTTGATTTTTTTTAAGGTAAATGGGGGAGGAATGAATCCAGGAGAGGGGCAGGGACTGAGAGAAGTAGAGATAACAGAAATTGCAGTCAGGATGCAAAGAATAAATTTTTTTAAAAAATTAAAAACAGGTCAGTTACCACAGTTATTGCCAGGTGGTACCTGTTGGTTTTCATAAAGGAAACCATGTGTGATGTCATCAAAGATACTTTGGTCAAATGGCTGAAAAACTAGCGTATGTTGAAGACTGAATGGTATGTGAAAAAATTATCATGGAATGTGAAGAATACTTTCAAGTGGCTTGTCTCTGAAAGGAAGGTGGGTGCAGGGAGTGAGGGGAGAGCTTTGCTATTTTGATTTTATTTAAGGAAGGAAGTCTATGCTCTTGTCTCTTGCCCGGAGGTATAAGGAAGAATGAGAGACTGTAGGTGACTAAGAGGCAGAGGGAAAGTGACGGAGCGAGACCTCCTGGGGACAGAGTACAGTTGTCCCTTCTTTTTTCTACCTAACTCTGGGACGGTAGAGTGACCAGGAGATCTGGATAAAGGAGCGAGGATATAGGTTCTGGATGTTCCTGAGGGAATGACATCACTGCTTCAGAAGGATCACCGCTGATGGTAAAGATGACTCCAGCCCATGAATTTCCTCTGGATAGTTTCATGTAACATCACATGACAAGTAGCATTACCTACAACCTATCCTTCTGCTTATGGAATTTTCCCAGAAGGACAAGGATGTGTGTTTAAACACACCAGTATGATGTCACAATGTAAGTCAAATAAGATGAGTGTCAGTAGCCACCCCGTCACCACCCATTCTCTGCCTTTCTTTTCTCTGTATCTGGGCCTCTCACTATGTCTGGCTCCTTTCTCCATCAGGCCACTGGAGGCAGGAAGAGAGAACGGGGGGAGTATTTCGTCCTTGCCTCTGCTCTCTTGGTGCCACAGTCTGATGGTAGCTGGGTCTACTATGAGCACCTTTTGCTAGAAGCGGCCTGCCAGAGTCCAGCTCTCTCTTGCTTCTAGTGGTCCTCAGACCCAGGGACCACTCTTGTTTGGGCACTTCAGCATCCCTGGACCGTCCACTCCTATCCTGCTTCTGCCAGTGGTCATGTTATTAAATAACTATAATTGAGCCATCTGAGCAGAATTCCCCTCTTCTGGTAAAAATATGTGGAGCTGAAGGTGCACGTGCATGCACGCACACACACACACACACACACACACACACACACACACACACACCAAAAAACATGTTTAAAGGTTTGTATTAGAGCAGTTTCTGGGACTCTGAAATGGAAAAAAAAAAGAACAAGAAAAAGAAAAAAAGAAAGAAAGAAAGAAAGAAAGAAAGAAAGAAAGAAAGAAAGAAAGAAAAAGAAAGAAAGAAAGAAAGAAAGAAAAGAAAAGCCAACAACATAATAGCAAGGCAAGAAGGGAAAGGAGAAGACAACCACTAATTTCCATCTTTCTCCCACAGGAGGAATGGCAGAACCTTTGTAAATCAGCAGAATGCATGGTATTGTAGTATTAGATGGTTATGTTAATACTAATTGGAGAGGCTTGGCTCTTCTGCAGCCTGGTTACATCTGGTTACAAAATTGACTGCATTTTCTTCCACCTCTCTGAGACATCAAGGAAGAGTCAGTGAACATCTTTATTTCTTCTTAGGAAGAACTGGAAATATCTTCTGCTAGTCTACCTCCCAACTTCCCATCCCCCACCCTGCCACCTTCCATACCTGACTGCTGATCACAATGTGGCCACCATGCCTTAGAGCACATGGGGTTAAGATCTTTAGTGTGTCTGTTTCTGTCTTGCAGAGAGGGAGGGAGGGAGGGGGGAGAGAGAGAGAGAGAGAGAGAGAGAGAGAGAGAGAGAGAGAGAGAGAGAGAGAGAGAGAGAGAGAGAACACTTATGTTTCAATTCAACAGTCTAGGTGGAAGGATAAAGGAAGGAAAGGAGCGAGGGATGTAGAGAGTGGGTAACACATTATGGGCAAGTGATCCAATCAACGGAAATGCCCGATCACTAGGAGACCACATATGCTCCCTGCTTTGTCTCTCCTGTTGTTTTCCCAACAAGCCCACCTTGGACTTTCAAGTTACTTTAGTCTTAGGTTAGCACCTGCCAACAAGGGAGAGTTTTGGGGTGCTGCACATCTATTACCAGATAAGAACCTGGCTTATTTTTGTGCATATGAAACCTTCAACTGTTCGAATGTGTGATCTCATAGGTCATATTTTTATTACCCTAACTTGTCTTTCAGAATTTCTCTATCTTATGAGACTAATTCATGAATTAGATAAAATGTTACTAGGTTCCCTTTAAGTTTTATGGATTTGTAAAAGGTGGCTTTCTCCTATCCACCATGACCGATGGGATGTCTGATGGTGTGATAACAGCACATCTGGTGTCAAAATTGCTAACACCCTGAAGGCTAGAGTTCTTTGAGATCTGCCAGGACAGCTGACTGTTTACAGCTGATGGGGTAATTCCTATCTGCAAGTTTCTAAGCACTTAGCTTATTGGGAAGTAAAGAAGAGGATGTAGGAGAACCCAGTTCTTCTAAATGTTCCGACCTTGGAAAGATACAGAGAGCTGACAATAAGTAATAACTAGAAAATCAATATAATACAAGATTAAAAAACATATCTGAACATTTTTACTCATTGTGACTTTTCACCTAAAATGAGACTATTTTTCCTTTCTCCTATAAAAGCCTGAGTTGCTGAGATAGTGACTCTAAATATCTCCAATTACTTCCCCCTTCCAAGTATCTCACCTTCTTATATTAGTTACTTTTCTTGTTGCCATAATGAAATGCCTGGCAAATGCAACTTAAGGAACAGAAGGTTTGTTTGGTTTGACCAAGGTTACGTATTTCTGGCAGGGGAAGCGTGAACCCAGACGCTGAGGAAGCTGGCCACACTGTGTCCCAGTCAAGGAATCAGAGACAAATGAATTCTGATGTGCTGCTCACTTTTCTTCTTTTAACTCTTTCTGTCCAGTCTACAGTCATAGGCCACAGGACAGCATCTGTACATTCAACCCTGGTTCTCTTCGCTCAGTTCAACCTCTGCAAATGCCCCACCCCCAAGCATACCATAAGTAATTTTAAATGCGAGCAACTTGACAATGGGAATTAACTTTTCTTCTTCCCATTTCAGACCCCAGACTTTCTACTAATAAAGGAAAAGAAGGGGAGGGAGCTGGGGAGGGAAGGAGATAAGGAGGGCACAAGGGGGGAGGCACACATAAACAAGGAAGGGGAATGCCAGTACATTAGGTCAGTGTGTACTCTTGACTGACAAGATGGAGAGCCGAGCCGCAGCATCTTTCCCGTGCCATCCCTCCTGCTATGAGCTATAGAGGTGCTTTATCTCTTCTCTTCCCTCCAAAGCATCACTTATCCTTTCTGTCAGCATTCCTGATAGACAACCCCCACGTAACAGACTGATTTAAAAGGAGGCCCAGAAGTCAGATACTAAAAAGGAGCCCTGCTTCAGGTACTCGTGAATAAAACAAAGTCTCTTGGGGGATTTACATTCTAAAAGGATGATTGAAAATTAATAAACCATGGTGTTGAGTTCTGATAAGGGCTAGAGAGAGAGAGAGAGAGATAAAGTACAGAAGGGGGATAAAGAATGTCAGGAGAGTTGATGGGAGGAATAAAGAGAGAAGCCAGGAGTCATGCAGCTAAAGATGAAGTTTCTAGGCGTAAGGAAGTGTTGAGGTGGGAGTCTCCTCCGTGGCACGACCTTGAACAGCGCACCTCTGCAGCCGGCAGCAGCACCTGGGAACTTGTTCGAAATGGAAGTTGCCACTTTGGAAACCTTCTTTCCAGCAAGGAAAGCTGGGAGTGGTGCCAGGCAATCTGCGCATAAAACACCTCGGGCTGTGGTTAAGGGAAGGTTTGAGAAACACTGGAGAGAAGGAGAAGGACAGGACCTTCCATTTAGGGGGGCTGTACGTCACTCATCTTTTGTTACCACTGCTGTTCACTAGATAGCTGTCTTTTTTTTTTTTAAGTAAGTTGTTCAGATTACATCTCAATTGTTATCCCCTCACTTGTATCTTCCCGTTACTTCCTCCCTCTTTCACCTTATTCCACTCCGCTAGGTCTGTGACAGAAGGGAATCTCCTCCCTCACCATATGATCACAGCCTATCAGGTCTCATCCTGGTAGCCTGCTTACTCTTCCTGTGAGTGTCACCAGGCCTCCCCACCAAGGGAAAGTGGTCAAATAGGGGGCACCAGAGTCCATGTCAGTTAGTCCCCACTCTCCACACAACTGTGGAGAATGTGCTGTCCATTGGCTAGATCTGGATTGGGGGTCTAGGTTTACTGCATGTATTTTTTATCTGTGTGAACTGCCCAGAACCACACACAGTTCTCTTCCTTGGTGCTATTTTCTCTTCAGCACACTTTGGTCAACTCTCAACCATCTAAACCAACCCACCACTCATGATGCAGCTCACACATTTCGTCCTCAGCCAACCAAATCTATACTGTCTCCAGCTGGCTATGACTGCTCGTACCCAAGAGTCCACAGCACCCTCTCTATCCTGCATGCCATTGTACTACCTGGGGTCTTTATCACTGTGTCCTTGTGCTCTACATTCTGTTAGGTGAGAAGCAAGTGGGGCCTGAGATGCTGTCTCTGTCTCCTTCTGTGAATCTGTATTCCCACAGACTCCAAAGCGTATTTGGCATGTTCAATAAAAACTGGGATGGATGCATGGATGCTTGGATGCATGCATGGATAGATGGATAGGCAGATAGATGGATGCATGCATGAATGCATGGATGTATGGATAGATGGATGGATGGATGCATGGGTGGATCTCTGGATCCATGGATGGAAAGGAGAGAGAGGGAGGGAGGAAAACATGGTTATGAGCTAAGGAAAGAAGCAAACTTGGAATCGAACTGCAGACACTGCTAGGTGAGCTTTTGTGGGTGAGCAGCAGTGAGAACCTGAAAGCACCTGCCTCTTAGCCTCAGAGGAGTGTGGGAACCCAGAGCTGATGATGCCTCTCTGAGCAAAGGTGTGGTGCTCACCTACCTCCTGACGCTGGTTCTCCCTGTCTTTGAAGCCTTATACTTTTACCTAGATTTAGCCTTGGGTAATTTTCTAAGCCCCTACACACCCTAAGATTGCTTGAGCAGCACTCTGCACCTCTGGGAAGAGATCTCTGAAGCAAAACCACTGTTCCTGGCTGAGGACCTACTGATCAGCATGTGGGCAAACCACTGCCTTTGCTTCCTTTGGGCTAATTTGGCTTCCTCTTATGTTTTTATTTCCACATGTTAATTATACATAATAGTGGGTTTTATGGCAATTCTAGACATGTACCTATAATACGTTTTAATCATACCCATTCTCTGATTTGACTTTCTTGAGATAAAGTTTTAATATGTAGCCAAAGCTTTTATTCTCAGTCCTCCTGCCTCAACCTCCAGACCATTGGGATTAGAAGCATTTAGACTGTACATGGCTTTAGCCACTGCCTTTTACCGGTGTAGAGAAATACACATTCTTTTGTCATCGAAAGATTGTGTACGGCTTCATCTGAAACTGTAGACCACTGCTCGGCCAGTTCATTTTGAGGATCATGTTTTTTTCTCATTCTAAAACTAAGTCTTATTAACTAAAAGTCTTTTAAAAGTCCTTCAGAAATGTATTGTCTGCAGTCTACTCTTCATTCATCTTTTTCTATTTCTTCAGATGCCCTGATTCTGGAAGAACAAAGCTTGCTTGCAGGCCTACACTCAGCTCTCTAAATTAGATCCATGAATTAACTTCAGGTACCACAGAATTAGGATTGTTCTGAAAATACACGCAGAGTTTCTGTATAATAAGCTTAGGGTAAGAAACCAAAGAGCTGATTAAAGAGCAGGCTGCGCATGTGGTACAGAGGCCTAGAACGATGCTGCTCTCTGACACTAGCTCCTTACTGATACTCAGCATCCTTCCGGTGACAGTGGATCCAGACAACCAGAGATATCCACTGGCTCCCTTGAGAAAGGTCTTATGGGAGGAAAGGCTACAGGAGGAGAGGGACTGAAGACTGGGTGGGTGACCAATAGCCAGTGACTTAATGTCACGTCCACATAAGCAACACAAGGCCCCATTCCAGCATGTGAGACTAGTGCACTCGAAGTGCTGTATTGCTCCCTACCTGCTGTTACCATTAAGCACAATGACAGGCTTATGCGAACTAAGCAGCAATTTCCAACTTCTATACTATATCAAACACCAGTGTAATCTGTTCCTTTTATCTGGCTCTGAGCCAAGGATATGGAAATGCCCATTGAACAATTTGGCTAGGCCTTGGATGCCCACCTTTCTTACCATTGATAGCAGCAAATGATCATTTCATCTCATGACTCTGTCAAGACATCACTTAACTTCCCCCCTGAACTCTCAGAATGTTTCGCGTGAGCACTCATCCCTTTGTTTGTTTGCTTCTTCTAACTCTACTGTGTCCTCTTTGAGAGAAGGGACCGCATCTCATTTGCTCTCAAGTGCAATCTGTCTAAAGACTGCCAAATACCTGTTATTCTAAGGTCTTCACTGGTGTTGAATTATAATATGTTGCGAATACATATGTTTTAAAAATCTGTTTCAATAATATAGCTGTTAATTCTGAATAATGAGAACATATTCTCTGGCTGTGGAAATGCTAGCAGCTTTTTTTCTTTCATTAAAATAGCAAAGATCTATCAACTGTACAGAGCATACTGCTAGAGCTGCTCAAGGTTAGGTATGTAAGTGAGGTCTGGGGACTCTGTCAGCAGTGCAGGTTGATTGAACTTCAGGACTTAATAGCAGAACCAGAGGCCCTGCATTTCTCACAGTTCCCAGGTGATGCCCACACAGAATCAGGCTTTGGGCATGTTATTGGGCCAAGAAAGAGAAGTCTAGTGTTCAATTCCAGCTCTGCCGCTGACTCGGTGACATCGATGGGTCATTTGCCCTTGCTGCACACAGCTTTTTGTAATTTCTAGAGCTCACATTAGGCAGGTAGTCGCTTCCAAATCCTGTGGCCATGATCCACCTCCAGTCTTGCCATGCGTGACATGTGGTTAGAATCCATGCAGCAAGAGAAACACCCTCAAACAGCCTGCGTTCATGCCTCGCTCTCTCGCTGACTGCCAACGTGACCTTGGAAGGAGCTAATCTCTCACGCCTCAGTTTCTGTATTTGTAAACTTGAACTATTATTGCGTGACATGTTGACTGATGTTTAGCTGTTAACCCTGAATAATGAACGCATTTTCTCTGGCTGTGGAAACACTGGCAGCTTTTCTTTTTCTTTTTTCTTTTTTCTTTTTTGAAGTTAAAAAAAAAAGATTTTATTCATTTATAATATATGATGCTCTATTTGCATGTACACCTGCACTCCAAAAGAGGGCATTAGATCACATTACAGATGGTTATAAGTCACTATGTGGCTGCCGGGAATTGAACTCAGGATCTCTGGAAGAGCAGACTCTTAACCGCTGAGCCATCTCTTGTTTTTTCATATGTCCTAAGTGCTTAGGACAGGCAGAAGACTGGCATTTGTAAGTTGACAAATATGAACTACTCTCTGTATTAAAATTCTCTGTAGTTTTATTTGTGAGATGCTTCCCTATGGGTGGACAAATATTTAGAGCACATAGAAAGATGTTCACCACCAACATATGCACTCTATCAGAACATGTTATGGTTTATGTTCATTAATAAAGCCAAAGGTCAATTGCAGTATATACAGTGCAATCTATTGTGCCTATTGTAAATGTCTGCAAACAACCTTTCATGGTCAAGATATGAAACAGAGAGAACATGAGATACAGAACAACATTGGTCATTCTGGTTTTACAGCAAATTACTTTTATATACGCGATTGTATGTAAAAGCTCCAAAATAGTGTTTTGGTTTTTTTAATGGCCATGTGATTTCATTACAGATTTTTTTATCCCTATACTTTTGTCTCCAATTGGCTAATTGTTCTCTATGAAGTATAAAAAAATTCTATATTCAAAGAAAAAATAATTTCAAGCATGTATAAATTCTCAAAACAAAGCAAAAGCTTAAGGCAAAATTTTACCTTCTGGGTATCCTGTGCCAAAACTGTGCTAGAAACTGCAAATAAGAATCAGGAGTCACTGTATTTAATAATACAACAGCTTGTGCCAAGCTAATGACTGAAAAGAAAAACAGGCTTGTCCTTTGCTATTCCTTAGTGCAAATGAGATTGCTGGGCGTGCCAACAAAGTCTTAAATCACCAAAGCGGCTGCCTCGGTGGACTCCACTTAGATCCCAGGGAGATGTGTAAATGAGCGAGCAGGGCTCAAAGCCTTCCAGCTCAGAGTGAAGCCAGAAGCAGCCACACCCTGCTGATACACTTATTTAAGGAGATAGTTTTCAAATGAGTCTTCAGTGGTCTCCATGCAATAGCACTACAATCTACATTTAGATTTTTGTTTGGAAGAGAGGGAAAGTGCTTGAAATGACTACACAGAAGATCCAATCTAGTATATGCTTTCATGTTTCCCTTATAACACATATTTTCCCAGTCTGAGCTCGTCCATTACACTTTAAGAAGAAATACAGGGGAAAAAATACTTGCCAGAAGTTTCACACACCATCAATTTATTTTTTTAAGTTGCAGTAATAGTGACCATTAGAACATAGTACAGGTGATGGGATAACAATTGAGTTGTAATCTGAATCAATTAATAAAATAATAAAAAAAGAACATAGTACAAGTTGAATGTCTTGACTTCCACAAATGACTTGAGAATCATTTTGTTCCTCCTCTATGGATATGGACACAGAGAAGTTTGCCTGAACACAATTTCTATTGTTGGTCCAGGTCTGATTCTTTATCATTTTGAGATTCCACTCTGGTTTGGTGTTACGAATGGTCAGTGGCTATCTTACTAGATCCCTAATGCAGCAATCACTATCTGAAAACTACAAAGACATCATCTGGAGATTGATTACAACCCCTGTACTTTATTTCTTTGAGTTAAAGAATGTTGGAAAGTATTTATTATATTTTCTCTTACTTTGTGATAATTTTAATATAACTCTAGACAATCCATTGTCACCTAGAAAAGAAGGTACAATGACCAAGAAAACATTGTATGTGTACATTTACTTTGTCTCATCCTCACTTTACTTTTATATGTTTGACAAACTAATTAATACACGGATGGGAGTCATAATTTTCTGTCATAGGGCTCTGAAAACAAAAAGAATAGGGTGAAAGAGATGGCCCAGTTAGTAAAGTTTTGCATTCTCAAGAATCTGACCTGAATTTGTTCCAGAATACACATAACAATCTGGCTGTGGTATGACAGTCTGGTGTGGTATAATAATCTGGTGTGGTGTTATAACCTGGTGTGGTGTGATAACCTGGATGTGGTATGATAATCTGGGTGTGGTGTGATAACTGGTGTGAAAACCTGGTATGGTATGATAACCTGGGTGTGCTGTGATAACCTGGTGTGGTATGATAATCTGGGTGTGCTGTGATAACCTGATGTGGTGTGATAGTCTAGAAGTGGTGTGATAGTCTGGGTGTGGTGTGATAGTCTGGGTATAGTGTGATAACCTGGGTGTGGTGTGATAACCTGGTGTGGTGTGATAACCTGGTGTGGTGTGATAACCTGGTATGGTGTGACAGTCTGGGTATGGTGTGATAGTCTGGGTGTGATCTGATAACCTGGGTGTGATGTGATAACTTGGGTGTGGTGTGATAGCCCGAGAGTGGTGTAATAGTCTGGATGTGGTGTGAAAACCTGGTGTGGTGGGATAACCTGGTATGATGTGATAGTCTGGGGGTGGTGTGATAGTCTGGGTGTAGTGTGATAACCTGGGTGTAGTGTGATAACCTGGTGTGGTGTGATAGTTTTGGTGTGGTGTGATAACCTGGTATAGTGTGATAGTCTGGCTATGGTGGTGTATGCCTGCCATTTCAGCACTGAGGAGGTGGACAAAAGAGGATCCATGGACTCAGATCCAGGAAGCCTGCTGACTCTGCAAACACCAGACAGTATGAAAATCAGCTGAAGACCTGAGGTTGACATAACACACATTTAGACATGTATCCACACATATATATCACAGTTCATGAACATGGACACCTATAACCTAAAAAATAGAGATAATGATCTCCAAGCTCCATTAAATTAACCAATAGTAGCATATCATGTCCCATATTAACTTATTCTTTTTGAGCCTCTGTGTGTCCCAACATGGTTATATATTCAGTAGATAAAGTCCTAAAAACAAGGAAGACAAAGACCTTAGCATTGAGTCCTTTTCATAAGGGGAACTGTTGAATTTAGCTGACCTGTGTAGATTTTCTCTGATGGACCTGGGATCTGAGGACCTGAAAAGATGGTGCAGACTACAGTATGATGCTGTAGACAGACTTACTTCAGTTTCAATGTATGTTGTTGTTGTTTTTCAACACAGGGTTTCTCTGTGTAGCCTTAGCTGGACTAGATTTGTAGACCAGGCTGGCCTTGAATTTACAGAGATCTGCCTGTCTCTGCTTTCCTGAGTGCTGGGATTAAAGGCGTGTGCCATCATGCCTGGCTTCAATCAAAGATAACAGTGGTCCAAGGAAGATTGTTTTGAGTTCAGAAAAACATGTTAAAAACAAAAAACAAAACAAACAAACAAACAAACAAACACCAGTAAGCACATATTAAATATTATCAGACAGCCCTTTCCCAGAATTTTCTCGGGGCAGAGCAATTTAAACACAATTGCCTGGCACTAACTGTAGGTTATATATCTGGGAAGACACAGAAGCAAGGCAGAAGGCCATATCCAGATTCAGGGTACACTGACCAGATTGGCTTCCATAGCTATGTTGTGACAGCCAACAAGAGTAAACATATCTTAGAAATTGAATGTAAATGTTTGTCACAGGAGGCAGGAAATTGCATGCCAGAACAATCCAGACAACAAAACGCATCTGAGGGAAAAGGCCCTTTGCGTTTCCCTGAGGCCTCTCTCACAGTTCCTCGTGGCATTGTTCACCATGGATTTCTTTTGACCACGTTCTGACAGAAAACAAAGATAGGGAACAATTATAGTCTCTTAAAATAGAGATGAGATAAACAAAAAATTTACTTATTCATTGTATTTATTCATCATCTGTGTACCAGACACTACTAAACATGCAATACAAATTTCAACTGTTCTGTGTTTTTGCTGAGTTTATACTTTGGGCTAGGAGTCAGACATTAACCTCAGGTGTAATTGGCATGATACAAGAGAAACATGGCAAAGTGCTGATGACTGGGGGGTGGGGCTGTGCAGAACTACATTAACTGCTTTTTCCATTGCTGTAACAAACTAGCCAACAAGAAGCAACTTAGGTTTGTCTCCTGGATTCAGGCCAAAAGTGGAGAAGACATGGCCGTGTGTGACTCTGTGATGGTGGGAGCTACAGTGTTGGCTTGATCTCAGAAGACAGGGAGCAGCCAGTGGATCTGGGCTCTAAAACTCAAGGTCTGCCACCCCAATGACACACTTCCCCCAAGTGGGCTCCACCTCCTGACACAGCGGTCTCAGCCTTTCAAATGCTGTGGCCCTTTAATACAGTTCCTCATGCTGTGCTGACCCCCAACTATAAAACTATTTCTGTTGATACTTCATAACTACAATTTTGCTATTGTATCGAATTGTAATGTCAGAATTATGGGAGATAGAGGTGTGACAGAGGGGTCGCAACCCATAGGTCGAGAAACGCTGTCCTAAAGGTTCCACGATCTGCACAAGCAGTACCAACTGGGGACCCAAGTGTTCAAACACATTAGCCTGTAGGGGCCATTTGACATCTAAAAGGTGAGGGAATTGGTCATCAAATTTGGAGGATGAGCTACGGAGGGGAGGGGCTTTTCTCGTGATGTTGTCTTTAAGGCAGAGCCTCACAGAAAAGCTATTTGCTGGATATAGTTGTTGCAGCAAATGAAATGCTGGCTCCCTCTTAGAAGACAGGAACAAGAAGTACGTGATGGGCCTAGTGATCATTTTAAATTTTGATTTTAATGGGAAACCTGGTTTCAGAGCTTATCCTCATGTGTGTACACGAGTAGCACCCTAGGCTTTGCACAGTACCCTAGATGTGGTGATTTGAATAAAAATGGCCCTCATAGGCTCACGTATTAAGGGTTTAGTCACTAGGAAGTGGCACTATTTGAAAGGATTAGGAGGTGTAGAGGAACTGTGTCCCTTTGAGGATTCAAAAACCTATGCCAAGCACACTGTCTTTCTGCCAAAGGGTGAGGGCCAAAAGTGGCCCTCAGCCACTGTGCCAGCACTTGCCTGCCACCACCATGATCATAGACTGAACCTCTGAAACTGTAAGCAAGCACGCAGTTAAATGCTTTCTTTTATAGGCGTTGCCTTGGTCTTGGTGTCTCTTCACAGCAGTCAAATATGACTAAGGCTTGAGGTATCTTGCTCTCCACTCATGCGGACAGCATACAAGTAAGTAGTTGATGGATTTGAAGGCCTCTTGTTTGTTTGTTTGTTTTTTTTATTTACCTGATCTTCCTATTGCACACTTGAAACTATCACAGCCCTTGCTGCCGGAGCCTCTGCTTTGTGTGCAGAACATGCTGAATGGAAGCTAATAGCTGCAAGAGGCAGTGAACTCCTGGGAGTTGGCTGTCAAGTTAAAAGGAAGAGTACAGAGAAATTCTAAAAGGAAAGCTAAGAGATGGTTATTAGATAGGCAAGATTGGCAGAAGGCAACATCTGACAGGAGGAGGTCAGATCTTAAATGCCAAAGGGTTCTCCAAGGCAGACCAGATGTGGAAGAGCATGAATTGAAGCAGGCTTGGGGGAGAAAACAACACCTTTAAGACCCAGAGCTCTGACCCCGCAAGGACTTAGTTTGCACTCAGATACAGGGCAGTGAGGGGCGGGGACAGCAAAGAATTTGTATTTTTGCTTGTTTTCTTTTTCTTTCATTTTTCCCTTTGCCTTTTCTTAGCAATTGTTGAGAGACCCATGTAGTAGGACATTAGTCACTTGTTTTTATATATTATACAGGCTTGCTTTTACTCATCGTTTTTCCTTTAGCACTTCTGCAAGGCAGTGTAAATGATGTTAATGGTTATATATCCACCTACCTTCATTGTCCTCCTTTGTGGAATTCTGATGTACCTTGTTTAAAAATATAAAATATCCCTTCTACCCAAAACTATACAAATGTTCTAGATTTTTCATTTTATTTTGAATTTTTGTGTTATTTTTCCTTATATATTTATATCTATATAAGAACTTTGTGTTTGTGTGTGCATGCATGTGTTGGTGGTGGTGTGGTGTGTATGTATATGTGTGTGTGCGTGTATGGTGGTAGTGGTGGTGTGGAATATTGTGTATGTATGTGTATGTATGTGTGCTCTTATGCGTGTATGGTGTGGGTAAATGTATGTTGTGTGTTTGTGTGTTTTGTGTATGTGATGTGTGTTGTGTGTGTGTTATGTGTAGTATGTGTATGTGTGTGGTGGTGGTAATGCTGTGGTGTATTGTGTATTTGTATATATGTGTGCACTTATGTGTGAATGGTATGTGTATATGTATACCATGTGTATGATATGTGTTTTGCATGTATGATGTATGTTGTGATGTGTGTATATGGTGTGTGTGTGTTGTGTATAGTGTATGGTGTGTGTGTATGTGTGGTGTATGTGTGTGATATGTGTGATGTGTGTGTGTGTGTGTATGTGTGTGTGATATCAGAAACAATATAACTTTCTTTTATCTGAGAGGATTTTTCAGGAGAGAACAGCTAGAAAAAGATAAGTATTTCATTGCTACCTGCCACATTTTGCTCCCAGTGGAATGAATGCTACTTTTTCCATATATCAAACTGGCAAAACTAAAAATTGCAAAGAGTCAGCTGGCAGGGATGTGGAAGAAGTTATGACTGTACTTGGTGCTGGAAGAAAGATGAAGTTGCTGTAAGATCTTTGTAAATTTATCTAGAAGGTATATTGGGATCTTTATAACCCCTTGCAGAGAAATCATATAAAAATTACCTGTCTAAAAGAATTATTTTTATTTATTTATTGTTTTTTGAGACAGGGTTTCCCTGTGTATTCCTGGCTGTCCTGGACTCATATAGACCAAGCTGGCTTGGAACTTACAGATATCTGTCTGCCTCTGCCTCCCAAGTGCTGGGGCTAAAGGGATGTACCACCAAGCCCAGCTAAAAGAATTATCATATGTGTTAAAGTGCTTAATATAGTATCAAATATAGTGATTTTTAAAATGTTAAAAAAATCCATCAATAAAGGACCAATTAGGAAAATCATGATATGTCTATAATATAAAATATTATGAAGCTATTAACAAGGAATGAGCTATAAGCATATATTTACCTAGAATAATATGCATGATATAAAATTTAAAATAAAAAGAAAATATTAAAACCATGTGACCCTATTCAAGATGTGCTAGATATTTCTTTGGAATCTCATTTGTGTGTGTGTGTGTGTGTGTGTGTGTGTGTGTGTGTGTGTGTGTGT
>OU015743.1:79272383-79294642 GCA_907169655.1 Acomys percivali | reverse complement strand
TAAGAATGAAAAGTAAAGGCAACTTCTCCCAGTCTTACAGAAGCCAACAGTGCCCAGTCGGACCTCTCTACTTTATATTCCGTGGCACTAATCCCCACTTTCCCTTTCATCCAGCTCAGCTGCTCCCCTTCACTCATCTGTATAATTTGGACTGAAAACACACATCAGGCAATTACATCAACTCTGATTTGTACAGCTTCAAAGTCCCTGCTGCTCCCTCTGATGCAGGCTGGTTTTTCTTAATTTCCTTCTTCAAAGACTGGAGAAGTTTCCAGAAGGAAGGGAACCAGAAGAACAGGGTTTTTTCTTTTCTGGCCTGGTCTGTGAGATCATTTCCATTTTATTGCTGAGTTTCTCCTCCCTCTCTGTGACAGTAGCAGTATCCCATTAGCACCCAGGAGATGTGCTTTTTACTATCTGCAGAGGTTTGTCTTGGCTACATATCATTTTGTTAGCTGACGCCTTCTCAGCAGTTGGCTTTTTCAGGTATTGTTATGAGCAAGCTGTGAAAATGACCTATTCCCCAAAAGTCTTTAAAGTTATTGTTTCCTCTTTTTATCCTAACATATTGCTAGAGTCCAATCACAAGGGCCTAGGAGCCCTTCCTAGTAGTTAAGCATCTGCTCTCTTTCTTTGGCATCAGTTTCTTTACAAAGGCTCTTAAAGGGCTAAAGATTCCATACGTACATGGTAACCAAAGCTGACATTAGGAACTGGATAGGAATGGCATATCTGTCTAGAGGCAGCATTACCATAGAGTACCCATTTGTAAACTGTAAAGTATGTGTCCTTATCATGTCATGTCTGTCTAAACCAGCAGTTGTGTAGCAGAGAACATTTTCCTTTCTTTTGGTAAGATGGCCAAGTGCTTTTACATGTATATATGTAACCAGGCATTTAATTAAGTCAACTTGGCTTGGCTTGCTCCTAAGTGTACTTACTGTACTATTTACTATGGAGATAAACACAGCTGCTACGCCAATGTGGCTGGAACACTCTAGAAAAGTGGGAATGAAAGATCTGCTAAAATTTTCCAGTAAAATCGTCCTCAGGAGCTGAGGTGGTGGTTCAGTGGCAAAGTGTTTCTGCACAAGCATGAAGACATGAGGTCAGATCTCCAGTGCCCACCTAAAACCAGATGTGTCTGTGATGTCAGTGCTGGGAGGGGCAAACAGGAAGATCCCAAAAGGGCTCACTTGCTAGCTTGCTGCAGGTTCTCTGACCAACTAGTCTATAGGAAACCATGAGTTCCAGGCTCAGTAAGAGACAGTAGCTCAAAAACATAAGGTGAGTAATGCAGATAAAACTCAAAGTGGACCTCTGGCCTCCACACAGGCAAACACATCTACATACCACACACACACATACACCACGACACACACACACACACACACACACACACACACACACACACACACAGAGGCACCCATGCATGCATGCACACACATGCAAACAATCCTTCCAAATGTAGTCTAGAGAAGGACTAGTTTTCCCTGAGAACAAGGCAGATTAGAATCGCTAAAAAATGGGGGGATGGGAATCACCTAGGTAAAAAGAGAAACTGAAGAAAACATATGGAGTAAAGCTTCTCAGACTTCACAGAAATCACCTGCAAGGCAGAGAGGAGAGGGGAATTCTTGTCAGAATGTAGATTCTACTCCATTTAGTCTGGCCTGGGGACTGAGATTCTGCTTTTCTACCCCTGACCCCAAGACTGCCATTTCTGGGTCTGTCTTATAAATTAATGAAGCAGATAACTAAGAACAAAGGTATCTTTCACCCCCATATTCTCCTGGGAGCCTACCCTGTCCCAGGTCTCCAGCTTGTCCCAGAGATGCCCCCCTCAGGACCATTTCTCTCTCCCAGCCCTCTCGCTTCCTACCCCTGCTTTCCCCACAGCTGATCCCCACCTTCATTCCTCTCCCCACCCCGTCTCCCACCCAGTTCCTTCTCTTCACCCATGCCTGATGTCTATTCTACTTTCCCTTCTGAGTGAGATTCAAGCATCCTCCCTTGGGCCCTCCTTGTTACGTAGCTTCTTTGGGTCTGTGGATGGTAGCATGGTTACACTGTACATTGGACAGCTAATGTCCACCTACAAGTCAGTACATACCATGTGTGTATTTCCGGGTCTGGGTTACCTCACTCAGGATGATCCTTTCTAGTTCTATCCATTTGCCTGCAAATTTCATGATTTTCTTGTTTTTAGTAGCTGAGTGGTGTTCCGTTGTGTAAATGTACCACAATTTCTTTATCTACTCGTCAGTTGAGGGACATCTGGGTTGTTTCCAGTTTCTCTATTGGGCTGCCTTACCTGGCCTCAGTGGAAGAGGATGTGCTTAGTCCTGATGTGACTTGATGTGCTGGGATGGGTTGGTTCAGGGATGGAGGCTCCCCATTTCTGAGGAGCAGGGGAATGGGGGGAAAGGGAGAAGAAGGTAGGTGGGTAGCACCAGGAGGAGAGGAAGAAGGGCCTTTGATTGGGATGCAAAGTGAAATTTTTAAAAGTAGCTTTAACTTCCCCAAGGTCACTACTGTTGTGAAACTGAAAAAAAAAAAAAAAAAAAAAACAATCTACGGCTTAGCCTTTGGCTAGTTGTGATCACAATGCTTTCTGATTTTAGTTGGCACCATATAAGAAACAAGTATTTGGGCTTCTTCCCTGGCTTCTTTGTTTTTCAAGAATCTTTTATTTATGTGCATGTGTGTTTGCCTGTATGAGTTTATGTGGACCATATGTGATGCTCTGAATGAACATGGATCCTATAGACTCCTATAGTTCCCAGTTGATGGAACTATTTGGGAAGCATCAAGAGGTGTGGCCTTGGAGGAGGTGTGCCATTGGTGTCTGACTTTGAAGTTTCAAAATGTCAGGCCATTTGCATCGTCACCCCTCTATCTCTTGCCAGCAGCTCAGATGTGAGCTTTCAGCCACTACACCAACTGTTTGCCTGCTTGTTGGCCTGCCAGTCCGCTCTAAGCTCCCTGCTCCGATGTGAAATGGACTCATCCTCTGGAGCACTAAGCCCCTTTAAAACACTTCCTTTTATTTGTTGCCCTGGCCATGGAATCTCTTATAGACAAATAACAAAGGCAGCATGCACACAGGTGCCTGCAGAGGCCAGAAAGGAAAATGGAGTTATAGTCCGTGATGAGCTGCCACACAGATGCTAGGAACCAAACATCTTTCCTCTTCAACAGCAATAAGAACTCTTAGCTGCAAGCTGAGGCACCTTTCCATCCCTGTCCCGGGGTTCTTGACTTCTAGAGGAGCACATAAGCTGGGGGTTGAGTTTATCAGGAATGGCTGAATACTTTAACTAGCTCCGCCCATGTAGTGAAGTTTCCATAGAAACCACTAAGTGGCTGGAGAGCTTCCAGGCAAGTGAGCACCTGGAGGAACTCAGAGGTTGTGCAAGGACACAGGCTCTGCAATCCTCACTGACCCTCCGACGACCCTCCCTGTTCTTTCTCTCACTGGTCCGGAGTTGAATGTTTTTATAATGTTACTTCCTGAGCATTGGATGACTATTCCAGCAAATAATTAAACCTGAGAAGGATGTCAATGAATCCCTGATTATAACCAGTCAGAAGTATGAGAGGTCCAAAAATTGTTACGGACTGGGAGAAGCAGCAGCCTTGAAGGAGTGGGGGCTTAAACTGTGAAGTGTCTGCCCATTCTGCAGAATACCATTGCAGCGGGGTTGAATAGTGAGCCCCTCAGTTGGTGTCTACAGAATTGGACAACTGGCTGGTGTGGGGAGAGAGGCCTCATACATTTGACGTCACAAGTATTTTAACAGAGGTCAGATGCCAGTTTCCAGTTTTGGTAACTTAAAAGAGGATTTAGTCTTGAGGAGGAGCCTCCGCTGCCCTCCCTGCAGCCTTTATTTAGTTGCTTGACTTAGTCAGGGCTTTACCAAGCACATGGATTTTAAGATTCCTGGATGATACTGTAGAGCCATCGAGAGTAGAAAGGGATCCCAACAGTGCTGGGATATGAAGTGTTCAGCCAATGTGTCTGTAATTGGATATGACGGCTCCTTTGCTTCTAAAGTCTGTTTCCAGTCAGCCTAATCTATGAGCTGTGCTTTTGCCAGTCAGATAACCAGCACTAGGGAATACAGCAGAGCCTAGGTTGGACTAAGTTTAGCATTACAATACCAAAGAGCCCTCTGGTCTTTGGGGTATCTGCCTGCCCAAGCATCATAAACTCATGCTTCTAGCCTGCCATCCCACTCCCCATACACACAGGAATGAATTCCCTTTTCTATCACTCCCCATGCTTCTGGTACCCTCCATGCTGTGTATCATTAGAATGGAGGCAGATGGTGGTCACATCATGGCTAACTGGTATACCATCACCTACTACACAAAATAAACATAAGTATTACCAACATTCAAATTTAAGGATAGTTTGAACATTTTGATGACACCCTGTCAATGAGCCTCATTTCTGGGTAAAACTTTTAGCCTTGAGATTTTAAACAATGTTTTTACATTAGTTCTGATACTAGGTACTTGAATTTGGAGCTGTATACAACTAGGATTAAGTTTTATTTGTAGTATGCTTTTAACAGTCACCATCATAACACATGTTGCAGTTTGTTCCTGTTTCCCGGAAGAACAGGAGAAAGCAAACAGCATCTGTGAATCAGAAACATACACCGCAGTTAGTTTAATCTAGAAAGCTAATGTAGCTTTCTATTATCCCTACTCTGTAAAACCAGACTTCTCTTGGAGTTAGGCAAAAAAACTAAATGACATCATTAAGAGACAGGGCAGAACTTCAGAAATTCTCATGAAGTCAAATTCCTGTGACGGACATTGGTGACTTAAGCCCAGTAACTCTGAAACAATATGTGGACTTCCCCAGGCTAACTCTAAACCGTCTGGGCCACTTACCATGTACTTGCAGGATAAGAGAGTGTGCCTCCGCCAGGTCTCACCAAGCTTAAGCTGCAGAACAGAGAAAAGTTTTTCTACCCCAGTTAAAAACCTACACCCAGGAGCTGAAAACTGGAAACAAGGACACCTTGGCCATGCAATTGGAATGATCCATGTGTTAAACTTTGGCCAAATGGTCTGACATCTCTCTCGAAACCAGCCTCTCTCTGTTCAGGCTTTCTTCCTTGACTAAAACAGAGCTTTATGTGCCCTTGGATGGCTGAACAGAGAGCATGGCTTTGAAGACCTTGATGTCCCCAGGAAAGGAGCAGGCCTCTCAAAGGAATTTACCCTTATGGGAGAAGGCTTTTCAGAATCCTAAGCCTCTGTCTGAATGCTTCTGGAAGGGATTTGTATCCTTTCCAATGGATTCTTGATGCTATCAGACCCTCCAGAAGGTGAGGCTGCAGACCCATGGGTCTAGATGCAGTTTCTAGCTATGCCAAGCTCTCGGTGGCCTCTCAGCCATAAATGATCACCCTGCAACTCAGCTGTCCCTGCACTAGGTTATCTGGGCAATCCTAACGTGTACATCTCAGTGGGAGTCCCTGCAGACACACCAGGCCAAAGGGGCTATTAGCAGCAGGGTGGGGTAAGGGTGCAAATTCTAGTGATTATATGGATCTGAGTTCTACTCAGTGGCAGTGGTTTTGATTCTAAAGTTTAAGGCAGCACTGTGAATCTGACCACAGCTGTTCTTGGAGTAACCAGGCCATTGCCATATGGATGAGGATGGCACCAGACTCCCAGATCTCAACCACTACTTTCTTCCTGATATCAAAACACACAGCTCCCTATTCTTAATCCCCAGGTCTCCAACATGAGGTCTAACTTATCTTCCTAAGAATAGTTTATGAATTTTTCAATACTACTCAGCTATTAAAAACAAGGGAATCCCAAAATTTGTGGACAAATGGATGGAACTAGAAATGATCATGCTGAGTGAGTTAACCCAGAAGCAGAAAGACTCACATGGTATATACTCACTTATAATTGGGCACTAGCCCAAAAGGCATGTCCCATGAAAGTCTTCACTTACCAGGAGATTGGGATAGATGTGAGGACATCCTACTAGGACTCTAGGTAAGAGAAATATAGGAGATGGGGAAATAGAAGGACCCAGAGGGTCCTAGAAACCTATAAGAAGATCATCATGATGGGTGTATCGGAGCCCAGGGGGATCTGCTCAAACTATTATACTAACCAAAGACAATACAAGTAGTAAACATCGAACCCCTACTCTGATCTACCCAATGGACAGGACATTCTCCACAGTTAGGTGGAGAGCGGGAACTGACTCTGACATGAACTCTGGTGCTCCATGTTTGACCACCTCCCCTTGGTGGGGAGGCCTGATGGCACTCAAAGAAAGAATAAGCAGGCTACCAAGATGAGACTTGATAGCCTATGACCATACGGGGTGGGGAAGGTTCCCCTTGGTCTTAGACCTAGGGGAGGGGAGTAGGGTGAAAGTGGGAGGGAGGGAGGAATGGAAAGATACAAGTGATGAGATAACAGTTGAGTTGTAATCTGAATAAACTAATAAAATTAAAATAAAAAAAGAATGGTTTATGAGATGTGCATGCCTGTCTTTCAAGCGGGTGTATTCTGTATATGCATACAAACACACTGTTGTTGGAGACACCCCTCTCCACCGCCAACCAGAAATCTTCTCGGCCATTCAGTGAACTGATACAGATACACAGCAAGAAGGTGGGTGGCCACTGCTCGGACTGGATTTGTATGGCTCCGAGATCAGGTTCCAGTCCCACATCCTGGGGTCCTGGAAACGAGTGCTGTGACAATCAGCCAGTTTCTCGGACTTCAAAGAAACCCTGGATGCGCCTGATCTCTTCTGCACTGTTTACCAGATAGTCTAGGTTTTCTAGAAAATTAACATTTGAATCGTGCATTTGATACGGATTTATTGTTCTTAAGTAACAGAAACCAATCGCAGCGGCTTTAGACTGAAGCGGGTAACTAGTTTCGGGGATTCGGGCCAGGCTCTGGAGACTTTGAGGCAGGATGTTGCCTCCCCTTGATCTCTGTCCTTCTAAACTTCCCTTGCAGTTTCTTTGTATCACAGTTCAAATCTGGGATTTCGAGCACAAAGAGTCTAGTTTCTGTCTGTTCGTGTTTCAGTCACCTAAGGATAGGGACCGTTTCAGGGAACTCAAGCCAGACCCCTGGCACTCAGCCCCAGCGCAAGGGGCTGAGGTTGGGAGCTCTGTGGATAGGGCTCCAAACGCATACCTGCCATCAGAGCATGGCTTCATTTTTGTTAAAATAGCAACCATGGCCAATGACAACTGAGGATTCATGTAAGGTGGTGTATATGTTTTGAAGATAGAAAAAGTGATCTTGAAAATAAGCCCTTTGGTTTTAGACATAAATTCCCTGGGCCCCTTATAGGTATGTAAAAGATGGGGTGCTTGTCAGTTATTCTAGTAGGCTAGAAAGATCCTTGTTTATTTTCCCTGATAAAGCCACAGAAGACCACCAGGACTTTGCTTTGGGTGCTCCTTGTGTCTTCATAATAAGTATCTGTTGCATACAATATTCTTGAACAAATCACTTAGATGTTATCTGAACTCAGTGCCGTGGCAGTAGGACCCTGTTAGGCATTGTTTTGTGTATGCCCACACTCTCCTGAGCAATGCAGAGATGACTGTGCCAACCTGACTGAGGCTTAAGGAGAATCAGGAGCGACTTTAGTGGCAGAGATGGTTGGGAACTCTGAGCGGGTACAGAGCAGATTTAACCTCTGCAGTCACCCAATGCAGAAGCAAGAACGTTGCACTCTGAACAGGGAGTATGGTGCTTCCAGGAAGAGCTCATAAACCAGCCTTCTCCCGCTGACTGCCTCTGAATTTGGTGCGTGCCACAGTCACACACATCCGTAAGTTGTAGTTTGGGTCTGTGGGGGAAAACCCTCAGAGTCTTTGTATTCTGCTGCTATAGAGGGCATCAAAACCTCTGTTCAGATTTCCCACTAGCTCTGTGCTATGTCGGTGAAGCCACGGAATGGATGGGGTGGCTGAGGCGAATGCAGTTTAGCAAAATGGCATAATTGCCAGACTAGAGCATCCTTGTGAAGTCATCATGGCGGGAGGGGGCACTTGGACTCTTTTGTTCTTCATGACTCTGAAATATGTTCTCTGACCTGCCACACTATTTCCTAGCCATGACATGTTCACTTCCTTAAAGCTAGGAAATAGCAGCATAGTAAAAATTCAGATCACAATGTTGTGATTTTATTTTATTTTGAGACAAGGTTTCATCATTATGTACACTGCCTGCCTGTAACTTGATATAGAGGAGGCTGGCCTTGAACTTGCAGCCATTCTCCTGCCTCTATCCTCCAAGTCTTAGACACCAGGTGATGCCAGCTCTCTCAGTCAGGTTTTAATGCTACATTCTGCCTGTTTGTTAGCTATTGAGCCAAATACTTTACGACTGCACAAGATTCTAAAGTGAAGCAACTGCAGTTCAGCAGAATTCTACAGTTTAATTTCTGGGGAGATGGCTCAAGAAGTAAGGCATTTAGATCACAGGCCTGAAGACCCAAGTCTAGATGCTCAGAGCCTTAAAGCCAAGCAAGGTTACACAAATCTATAATCCTACTGCTCCTATGGCAACGTGGGAGGCAGAGACAGGAGAATCCCCTGACACCTGCATCCAGCTACCCTAATCGGGGCAGAAGCAAAGGACAGAGAGACTTAAATAAGGTAGAAAATTAGGACCAATATCCACAGTGACCCTCTGACTTCCATGGATTGCAGAGCCTACACTTGCCGCTCACATTGCTCTCTCTCTCTCTCTCATGATAAAAAAATAACTTAACATTAACAGTATTATATATTATAATATGTTATAATACACATTATAATTACAAGTTATATTACAATGTTATAATATTATTAATAATTAATGATAGCAATAATAAATAACTTGATCTATATGAGCTTGAAACTGAAGCTATCAAGTTCCAGGCAGTGAATTGTATCTGAGCTTCCTGTTGTATATTTATAATCATCACAAAGCCAGCCTGTGATAAATATGTAAATAAGGGTTAGTGAATGAATTTCTCTAGTTTCTAACTTCCTGCTTTCCATAATGCCATGCTTCATCTGAGATTACACTGGATAAAAAAAAAAAAACTGTAGCAGTGCGAATCATATGTGATAGAAATATAGTGCATGCACACAGCCCTCCACTTGGCAACAGTTCAACATACAGTCTCTCAACTATACAATGGCATGGATGCTATAGGCCATCCTATAGGTAGGATCACTTGAGGTTTGAACATTTTCCAGGCCAGCAGTATGGGGTAAGCTACTCTTCTGTAATGTTGGGTGGTGGTGGCAGTAACCAACCCTCAACTCTTAGGACTCAGCCACTGATGAGGGGTTAAATAAGCCAACATCCCCTCAACATAGCATGTGTTAATCCTTGATGTTTGATAGAGTCAATTAAAATCAATGACGTCTTTTAGCATATGGTGGCTCGGTCAGGATGCGTTCCTGTTGCACACTGGGGAGCGTCTCTACCCCTCCCCCCGAGCCTGTGTCTACCACTGAATGTTTCTGGCAAAGAGGAGATCACATTGAGAGTGTGCAAAGCAATCATCACAAACCCAGAATTAAGAGTCAGCACATTGTTTGAGTGTCAGCATGAAGCTATTGGAAATACCAAAATAGAGTCATTAATTCTGGGTTATGTTTTTCCTCAGAAAACAATATACAAAATGCAACTGCCCTAAAGCAAAAATTTTAATGTCCTCCTGTCGATGTGTGTCTAGTTGAAGTTTACTTTCTGCAAACCTCAAGCAAAGTTGCTGAAAGGAAAAATGGAGACAGACAACCCCCACTATAAAAATCATCCTTAGGGGAAAAGTGCTTTCAACTTCCCCATTCATTTTGTTATAGCCTTGGAATTCGGGCCATAATGATTCATTTGTCTCTTAAGACATAACAAAAAAAATTACAATATACATCACATCCAGAGTCCCTCACTAACCTGACAGCTACAAAGCCTTCTTATGTTACTGATCAGAGAAATAGTGCCCAGGGATTGCTGGGGAAAGCGTTTGCATTGACTAAGAACAATGGCTTACATTAGCTGAGCAAATACAAATTGGAGTCAGCTGCTGGATAGTAGGAGTTCTCACAATGTCTATAAACTGCCTGGTATTTATCAAAGAATGTGTGAACTATTCATCTTTAACTGTGATTACTCAGTAAGGTACTTGAAGCAAATATATAGACATCTGGCTCCAGAGACTGGCAAAGACATCACAGCTTCAGGTCTGTAAATAAAAGGCTCACTGGAGAGTTGAAAGTAGACTTTCAAAAAATTTGTTTGGAGAACTACATAAGAAAAACCTTGTTTTTTATAAACCTCATGATTGTATGAGCCAAATATAACATTTATACCCAAGATTGATACCCATTTGAGTCAGGATCCCTTCTGGTTCTGATGAATATTAAACATCTGTGTTCCGAAAAGGGATATGCATGCAAACTTTTTCATACAACTTGAAAGGGTGTGAAATCTTCATAGTAGTCAAATAACACATCGTAGTCAAGAATGTAAATCTCACTTTCATTTTTTTTTTGATACAAGACTACTGGGATTTAAATTATATGTAAACATGACTTATTTGTCTGGTTTTCTCCTTAAGCATATTTCCCAACCAAAGCACAAGTGCTCAGACCAGGATTATATAACATATGAGGAAAGTTATTTTGACAATATTGAATTTGATGCCATGCCATTCTTCTCTGTCTTTTTCTTCTTCTTTTTAAAAAGATGTCTACTATGTATGTATTCATACTACTCATGTTGTATAGGTGGCCTGAAAAAGTTTCTAGACTTTCTATTATATGATTGCATCTAGAGCCTTACATAAAGTTGTATTTAGAAAGCAGAAAGGTATTAGGCTAGAATGTAGAATTAAAATTTTGAAATATCATTTTTGCTTTTGCCAACTAATTCTGTCAAAATATCAGTTAAACATAGCTTGTGTGACCACCTTCTCCTTTCCTAGTCAGGTGGCACTTATCAGGCATATCCTGTATGAAACAAAATCCTCATGAAACATACGCCTGTCTTTGGGAATTCACCAATCCACTTGCAGAGAGATCTGTCCATGATATAGGCAATGAAATTAGAAAATGCTGGATTATTCATTTTAGATACAGAGTAGAGGCAAACCTGTTGATATCTTCTGATACCGACGTCAAGAATAAAATAGGTACAGGTGACACTTAATTATTGTGTGTTCCCAAGCTTATCTGAACACAAAGCCACTTATATAACACACATCAACATGATGGAAAGTAGACCAGGGAGTCCAGAACTAGAAGTTCACTGGGCATTTCTAGAAACCAAGGGCCTTGAGAAATAGACGTGGTAGTGCATGAACAAGGGGCAGCATAGTCTTCTGCACCACAGTTCCAGGAACTGCCGAAATGTACTGAGCCCCACCCCTCTCCTAGGAAATCAGAGATTTTTGGATTGAGGACCTTTTGCAGCAGGCTATTTTTATGCACAGTATGTAAGGTATTAAAATCCCCATCTCTACAGATATGATCAAGAGGAAAGGCATCCGTCACTACCTGCTCAGATATTAAATAATAAATTGCTTTGAGGTCTTTGAGTTCAATCTCAAACTTTAACAACTTAGAAAATGTGTTCCAAGATTCTGTTTACAGTGGCAGTTTACCGGGTTTACGTTTGCAGTCATCAGAATGAGCAGTTGATGTTTAATGATATTATCACCGAGGATCCCATTGCGCAATGCTGAGCAAATGTTTACTTAACAGCCGTGACTCAAGCTTTTACATGTACACATAGGTAACTCTGTGCTTATCAAAAAGTAGAAGCAGAGGAGGTGTTTTACCAAGGACTCCACAGAAATGAAGCAAGAGAAAACTAATGATGAAAGGGAGTGAGTTAGATTCCTGCTACAATTACCATTTGAAAATTACAAAGCTAAAGGGGCATGTCCCATGAAAGCCTTCACTTACCAGGAAACTGGGACAGAGGGGAGGACATCCAATTGGGACTCTAGATGAGAGAACCATGTGAGAATAGCATTGTAGAAGGATCCAGTGGATCCTAGAAACCTACAAGTAGAACATTATGATAGGCAGATTTGGGCCCAGGGGTCCCGCTCAAACTAAGGCACCAGCCAAGGACAATACAGGCGGTAAACTTTAAACCCCTACCCAGATCTAGCCAATGGTCAGAACAGTCTCCACACTTGAGTGGAGAGTGGGATATGACTTTCTCATGTACTCTGGTGCCTCACATTTGACTATGTCCCCTGGAGGGGGAGACCTGGTGGCACTCAGAGGAAGGACAGCAGGTCACCGAGAAGAGACTTGATACCCTATGAGCATATACAGGGGGAGGAAATCCCTCTGAGGAACAGTCATAGGGGAGGGGAATAAGGGGAAAATGGGAGGGAGGGAAGAATGGGAGGATACAAGGGATGGGATAACCATTGAGATGTAACAAGAATAAATTAATAAAATTTAAAAAATAAATAAAAAATAAAAAAATAAAAATAAAGAAAATTACAAAGCATAATTTTTGCCTCCAGAACTTTCTAAGCTTCCAGTCCGACCTCCCACAGCTCTGTCTGCCTATTATATTTGTATCTTTTAATTTCCAGTCCCTTTGTGTTGTTGGATTTAAATGTGTCTTTCCAGAGAGTATTCTTGATTCTAGTGTGGTGCTCTGAATAGGAGTGGCCCACATGGACTCATGTGTTTGAATGTTTGGCCCATAGGGAGTGGCGAATATGAGGAATATGGCCTTGTTGGAGGAAGTGTATCACTGTGGGGGTGGACTTTGCAGTCTACTATGCTCAAGCTATGCCCAGTGTGGCACACAGTCTCATTCTGCTGCCTCCAGATTGAGATGTAGAACTCTCAGCTGCTTCTCCTGCACCATGTCTGCCTCTCTGTCACCATCACCATGTTCCCCGTCATGATGATAATAGGCTAACCCTGTGAAACTGTAACCCAAACCCCCACCCCATCATGAGGTCTGTTCATAGCAATGAAACCTGAACTAAAGTACACGTGTATGGATATGTTATACACATAAGTATACAGACATATGCAAATAGATATATAGATTTACATGCTTATATATCCACACATTTTGGCTTTGGTTTTCTCTGGACAGGATTTCACTGTGCAGTCTTGGCTGTCCTGGAACTTGTTCTGTAGGACAGGATGGCTTCGCCTGCCTTTGCCTCCCAAGTGCTAGAACTAAAAGGTATGTGCCACCATTCCTGGTACATATCTACACTTCTGATAACAACTATTCCTTCATCTGGATTGCATAAAACATGTGGTTTCATTTCTTATAACAAAGATCCATTAGCAATTAATTTTTTCAGTTATTTCTTTATCTGAAAATGGCTTTATTTACCTTTACTTTCAAAGAATTATTTCTATAGAAAGAGTTCTTGACTAACAGGATGTTTTCCTTTCATATTTTGATATAATGCTGTAATTTCTCACGGCCTCCATTGTTTCTAATAATCAGCTAGCCATTATTCAATCATTGTTTTCCTATATGTGAAGTTATTTCAATTTCATGGCTTCAAGATTTTCTCATTATCTTTTTTTTTTCTCAATGGATTAGATTGCTTTCTATGTTTTTTCACATATGCATTTATATTATTACACATATATACAATAAACTACATACAGCAAGAAGGACAACGAAACAATAGGAATTATATAAATGTTACATTCATAGTGTTTTGCCTATTTGTATTTGGCAACCTTGAAAAAAGCATCTTTCCTATCTTGGTGAGTCTACAGCTCTGAATGTAAATCAATATATATCATATCTTATCTCTATCAATCTAAAAACATCTTAAGCCCTAAACAACTAAGCTTAATTGTAAAACTAAACTACCTGATCTTCAACCCCATCAGAGACTTGAGAAGAAATAAAATTAATTATCTGAGTAAACAGGAAGTGCAAGTTAACAGCTTCCAAAATGAGAAAATGACAGCGACAGTTCGCTACCTGATCAGCCACCCAAAACTCTCTCTTTAACACTGGAGCATCATCTTCAGCCTTCTGGCCCAGCATATCTGACATACATGTTTGTGAGGCAGGAACTATGAAGACTTGCTTACCCTGTCTTGGCAGTTTGGCCATTGATTCTGCCTGCGTCCAAGGTTGCCCACTTTTAAGCAGAATTCTGCCTGTAGCAGAAATGAGGACATTTTGTCCAGAAGCTTGTTTGCCACATTTAAAGCCATCTCCATAAGGAGGTTTTTTGATGCTCATCATCTTCTTTGAGGTAGGCTGGGTGTTGCCAGAAGTTATCTGTCTTATTGTCAAAGGATCCTTAAAATCATAAAAAAAAAAACATCTTTAGATGTCATATTCTGTAGATCTCTGAGGTTTTTGAAGATGTTATCTGGCTATTTTACATTATCTTAAAGAAATGTGACTGTTCTATATTTTGACTTCCTATATTAAAGTGTGTTTCCCTTGGTTTATCATGCTGTTTATTTATTAAACCTCTTGGGTGAGTAAGTTAATACTCATCACCAAATTTTTTATGCTTTGAATCATTTCCTCAGAAATCTTCTGCCACTAAGACTTCATTTATTTACATGCCACACTACTGGATATTGGGCATGGATATTTGAGCTCTGCTCATTTTTCTTTTCACTTTGTTTGTTGTTGTTGTTGTCTTACTGGGCAACTAAATGAGCAGCCATCTTCACTAACCACTGTTCTAAGATGTCCCATCTATTCTGCACTTGTTTATATAAGAATATCACCACAAACTGGCATGCAGTCACTGATTTAAGTTTTATTTTAAATTCCAATCTTTTATGTGGGGTCATTAAGCTGGATTTTTTTTAATGTTTAAACAATAATAGGGTCAACATGTTTTGGCTAAATCATTATATGTACATGCTGATCTTAGTCCCCAAAAAGTGACATTGAAGTCAAATAATATGCGCTTTGTTTAATTTCCTTCCATTATATTCAGAATATGTACACCTTCCATTGTGATATGAAAATCCTTATTCACCAGGTGCTTACCAATGCATGGGCTTAATCAAAGACTGATTTTTGGAGCTTTTCCATTTTAGTGGTGTAGAAATTTCTAAAGTACGTTCTTGGAATTATCTGAATGTCTCTAGATTTTCTTGTAATATTTTCTTTTTTGTCTCTAATTTTATTAATTTGGTTGGTATCTCTGTTTCTTTTGTTATTTTTTAACTAGGAGTTTGTCAAAATTCTGAATCTTTTGAAACTACCAACTCTGTTTCATCATTTTTTTGTACTTTTTGTTTTCATTTCTATTTCATTAATTTCAGCTCTGATTTTGATTATTTCTTCCTGTCATTTTTTTAAATAAGTGTTGATTGTTTTTGGTTTTCTGGGACTCTCAAGTGCATTGTCAAGTTATTAACCAAAGATTTAATTTTATGTGGGCACACAGTGCTGTCCCACAGATTCTGACATGTCATTTTTCATTTTCATCCAGTTCTAAGACTTTAATTTTTTTCCTTTTTGATCCTTCACTTGCTTTTTTTTTTTTTTTTTTAGTGTGATGTTTAGCTTTATATACTTTCTGTCTTTTTCTTCTGTTGTTCATATAGAGCATTAATCCATGGAGTTTGGTAGAATGAAGGATGTGATTTCAATTTTCCTGTATTTTTTTGAGGCTCATTTTGTATCCTAACATATGCTCTATCTGTGAAAAGTTCCATGGCATGCTTAAAGAATGTATATTCTCAATTGTTTGAGTGAAATATTTTGTAGACCTCTGATACGAACATTAGATTTATGGTGCCATTTAACTCTCACATTTCTCTGTTTCTATTGTGAGACTGAAGTATTAAATTCACCCACTATTACCATGTTGGGGTCAAGCTGTGGTTTTATGTCTAATAGTGTTTCTTTTATGAAACTAGGTACTCTTCTGTTTAGTGCATACATATTGAGGATTATAGTAGTCTGTTGTTGGACTTTTCCTTTAATGAATATAAAATAGCCCTTCTCATCTCTTCTGGTTAAGTTTTGGGTTGAAGTTAATTTTGTCAGATAGTAGACTAGCTGCACCTGTTTATTTCTTGATTCCATTTTCTTGGGATAACTTTTATCTTTTTCCTCACCATGCATTTTACCATAGTAGTGGGTTGTGCTTCTAGGAAGCAGAAAAATAAAAAAGGCTCCTCTTCTCTGATCTCTGTTACTCTGGGTGTCTCTTTATTTGGCAGTTGAGACAATTAATATTAAGAGTTATTACTGTACATTGTGTATTAATTCTTGTCATTTTATTGGCTTCATGGTGTTCTATTAGACTTCTTTTGACTCAGGATTCTGAAGGTATTTATCTTCCTTGTGCCTTGTGTTGGCTAGTCATGCCAACTCAAGAAGCAGGGGCAGATGCTCCCTTTGTAAACTTTATATACTTTGTAAACAAGGAATAAAACATGGCCATCCTCCCAATTGAGGAGCTCTGGAGGCCAGGTCCCACCTCCGGACTTTCCTAACAGCCATATTGGCTGTAACAACCATTCTAAAGCATCAAGGTGGAAAAGTAGCCAGGCCCTGCCCCCAGACTTCGCTAATGGCTCCAATGGCTGTTTTCTAACAACTGTAACATCTGTTTCCAGCCCCAATTATGAGAGTGGCCATAGCAGAAAAAATAAAATCCAAGAAATACCTGAACTTGCCCCAAGATCAAGCCATATAATCCCTCCAATCCCAGGCTACCCTAGAAATGTCCACCACCTCCACCCCCAATAACCCCTATATAAACCCTGTGTTCTACCCAGTTCTCTGCTGCTTCTTTCTGAGCGGAAGCAGCCACCCTCCTGGGGTTTTCCCTCTCAATAAATGTTTCGGGTGAGACTTGTTGTGTAGTGTGACTTTATTGTATTCCTTGGCTTCTGACTGCCAGGATACCTTTCCCATCTGAGCTGTGAAACTTACACCTTGGACATGTTTAGACCTAGGATATTCTTCCTAGCATCTTCTGTAGAGTTGGCTTAGTGGCCATAAATTTTTTAATCTTTTTTATCATGAAAATTTTTCTTTTATATCTCAATTATAACTGATAGTTTTACTAAACATAATAATAGTCTGGGCTGGTATCTTCAGTCTTTCATAATTTGCAAAACACTGTACAGTCCCTTCTGGCTTTCACGGTCTCCACTGAAAAATCTATCATTCTGATGGGCTGGCCTTTGTATTTTTCTCTCTTTCTGACTTCAATATATTTCTTTGTTCTGTACCTTTACTGTTTTGCCTATTACATGGCGTGAGGAGTTTCTTTTCTGGTCTTATTTGATGTCTCTTGGATACTGATAAGCATTTCTTTCTTTAGGTTAGGGATATTTTCTCCTATGATTTTGTTGAAAATATTTTATTTGCCTCTGACTTGGGTCCTTTTTCCTTCTATACCAATTACTAATGGGTATAGTCTTTTTATAGTGTCCCAGAGTACTTGCATGTTCATGTGTTGTGATTTATGAACTGGTCTGACCTTTTATTTGATTGACTGATCCAAATCCTTTAACTTGTCTTCAAACCTGTTATTCTCTCTTGCTCATCATCCAAATTATTGGTGAGGCTTTCTTCTAAATTTTTGGTTTGAATTTCTAAATTTCTCATTTTAACTTTTACTTCATTTTGGATTTTTATGGAGATTTTATCTTTATTAAATTATGTTTTCATATCTTAAGTTGTTTGGATTATTTTGTTCAACTGTTTGTGTTTTCACCATCTTCTTCCTGGCATTTATTCATATCCTCTTTGAGATCTTTTATCATGTTCATCATTTTTTTTTTTGAAATAATTGTCTTATATGTCATCCAAGTCATTTTTCTCAAGGATGATTATTATGTAAGGACAAATTTTGTGGAAACTTGTTTTCATTATTCATGTTTGTGTATTTGTGATGGAACTTGCACATCTGGAACTAGGTTGGTATGGAAATCTTATCTTTTTTCTGTTAAGTGTGTATTTGAGTCTTAGTTTCCTGTTATCCTTACTTGCCTGTGGTTGACCGCTGAATGGGGTTTATGGCTCAATTTTTGGACAATGCATTATTGGTGTTTAAATGGGTTTTTAGGTGCAGTCCCAGCTCAATTCAAGCTAAGAGAGGTTTCCAAGCCTGGAAGCAGGCTTTCAATAGACTTAGAGAATTCTCACAGCCGATCTTCAGGAGTCTACAGGAGTCTCGGGTGGCTCTTAGGACTTTTTCTCAGGTAAGGGGTAGTAGTGAAGTTGATAAGTATCTGGAATTGTCTATCTAACATGAGGTGGAAGAAGGCAGGAATGAATCTTCAAGTGAGTTTAAAGTGATTAGAGTTGCCAGTGCGTGTCCCTACCTAGAGATAGGAGCAGGGACACTCTGGTGGGTGTGGATGGGGGTTAGTAGAGCGATCTGAGCATCCCTATCTGAGCACTGTATGTGGGAAATTACACACAGAGGTGGACACTGTGACAGCACCCCTAACTCAATTCTACTCATCCTGTCAATTCCACCCATCCCTGCTGCATATACTGGATTCTGACACCAGACTCCCACAGCCATTTATCCCCTGACATAAAGATCACCCCTATCCCAGAAAGGGCACTAGGCCCACACAAGCAACTTCATCCACTCCTGTGACCTGCCTGGGCACCATGTGTAGAAAAAAGCACTGCTCTGTGGGTAATATTGCACTCCCTTGCTAGGGATGGGAACAAAAGTGCTCAGGCAAGTGTATATGGCAACAGTGGTATAGGTTGGACCTCCCTACCTAACTGCTGGTATATATGTAAAGAGACACAGAACGCCAGACAGAACAGGTGGTCCTTTGGAAGATCCTAATTAATATACTTTCTTGTTGAATTGATCCTTTACTTATATATAATTACATCTTTGTTTCTTGCACAGTTTTTGTTGTTGTTGTTGAAAGTGCTTTGTCTGGTGTGAATATAGGCACTCTTGCTCATTTTTGGTTTCCATTTATGTAATTTATGTTTTTCAACTCTTTCCTTTCAATCTATGCACGCCTTTTGACTAGTGAATTAAACCACCTTAATACACACAAATGTCCTCTTGCCAATTCATCAATTCTGCTTGTTTTCCTTTCTAATATTTGGGGATTTTGTGATGTAACAGTTTTCTGGTGTGCTAAGATTTGATTCTTTTCATGCTATATGGGTCTGTTCTTCTAAGCTTTGGATATTGCCATAATTTCATGATGATTGTTATCAACATTTGTCTTCAACAGAGCATTTCTTATACATTTGGTCTGATAGGATGGTGCTTCTTAGTTTCTTCTTACCCAGAAAAGGATTTGTTTTCTTTATTTCTGAATAAATTATTGCTGGATATAGCCTTGTTTGAAAGTTTTGTTATTTCAATATTTTGAATGTACCATCTTATCTTCTTCTGGCATGTAACATTCCTGCTGAGAAATTTGCAAAGTCAAATGAGCATCTCATGTGCATGACTTAATGTTTTTTTCTTAGTGATATTTTTAGAATTTTTGTCTAGTACTTTTGACATCTTGACTATAATATATTTTGGTGAGGTTCTTTTATTTTCACTGAATCTAGTTAGAATCCTTTGAGCTCCTTGGATTTGGTCATTTCCAGCCCTTTGAAGATTTAGAAAGTTTTCAGCTATTATTTTATGGAATAACGTTTCAATATCTTTCATCTCCACTAGAATTCCCATCATGAAAGTATTTTCTCACTTACTGTGTCTTATAAACTCTGAAAGCTATTGATATGTAATTGACATTCTAACTGAATCTGCAAGAGGCCCTTCTGCCTGTATAGAAAGAGCAGTGAATTCAATGAGAATGAGCCCACTGCTGTACTTCTTTGTCTATGAAGCAAGTTACTTGATGATAAAGAATACCTTTTTGTGTTCAGGATGCAGTAATAACAAATAAACATTATGGAAGTTTACAGATGAGAGTTTTGCTGAAGCATTAAATGCAAAGAAGGGAACTCTGTGTTCTAATAAGGACAAGGTACTGTCCCTTCAATGAGAAAAATGATCCAGTTTAGTCCACTTGCCACCAGGGGGTTGCCTCTGGGAAATGGTATCATATCAGGAATTCAATAGTTAATCTTCACTGTAGATGGAGCACTCACAGGCATGTTTTGGTAAACAAATATCTATCATCAAGCCCATGCATAGCCTCCATCAATGTCATCATAAACACTTTTTGAGCCCACTGGGCAGTAAGAAGAATGACTGTGGCTTTTTGTTTTACAGGTCATCTTCTATTTAGGCCAGTCTTTACACATCTGCAAATTCTTTTGTATTATGGCAGCCATCAGAAGCTAACAATTTGTTATAAATAGATGTTGTGTGGTTTTTAATCATTTTGGAGTTTTTGCTAATTTTTCTCTTCCCACTTTCAATAAAGTCCTTTGTACCTCAGGCCTATGTGTCCTTCCATGTAATGATTACATATGAACTACTTTAGGTATTAATCTGCAAAGATTATCTGAGCTTTAATTTGAAGCAAAGAGACCAGTGCTTTTACACAGACCCACAATTTAGTGGTGAAGAAATAACAATAATTTCTTCCTAATGAGTATATGCTTTCTGCTACCGCCAACTAAAGGTCAGCATTTCTATATGATATGGTTTTAATGCAAAATATCTACTATTGCCAGTTCTGGAAATAATATAACTAAAGAAGACATGTCTTTTATTTCTTAAATTATGTCAAGAAAGATAAGCTTCGCTACCTGTCTAAGCATCTTACTTGGAAATTTTTATTATCATTAAAAGGTTTTACAGAGAAGTTTTGGTTTAAAAAAAATACTGTGTGGAGTATGTCCTGTTAGACTCACAAAAAGGAATTTTATTTTCAACATCTGCCAGCTCATAGTTCACTCATGAACAAGTGAAACATGCCTTTCTCACATTCAAGTTCCACCACTCTCCCGTTCATTAAATTTGGTTTTCACCTCTTTACAGGCAACTGCTAAGACAAAACACGATGTGCTAATTAAACAGCTCCACTATATTTCATAAGGGAATTATTCTTTACAAACCAAGAGCATATCTGAACTGCTACTACAGTCCATGTTTGATCTAAACTTTTGTTTTGTTGTCAGTCAGCTAACCCCTGCAGATAATAGCTTCCTCCTAAAACAGGATTTGCCCCTACTCCTTCATTACTTTCCCTGAAAGTCAGCTCTCTGAAATCCAATGAACACCTTTAATACTATGTAGACAAAACACTAGATGCATTTTAAAAGTAAAATTCCATGGAGTAACTTAGCAAGCTATTTAACAGAGATATTCATATTTGAATTTAATTCCAAAAGCCTTCATAGTCACAGCAATAGATAAGCACCATTAGAGGTTTGTTGTGGTTGGTAGTTCGGTGAGACTTGAGATTCTGTGTTTCCATGGGTCCCTGAGGATCTAGGCTCATTTCATCTTTCTGTCATCTTCTTAGACCTCAGAGTTTTACAGTGAACCATCTTCACCCAACAACAAAAGAGAAGGTGAAGAAGTGCTTTTGTGAATTTTCCTTTTGTACTATTAAGTGGCAGAAAGGCTAACAAATGCTTAGGGTTATCAGAATGTAATTTTTAAGTTAATGTGTAGGGTTTTATCAGCCAGGAAATGCCATTTAGACAGTAGTTACTCATTACTTATGTTTATTTTTTAAAGCAATTTTTACATAAATTCTATTGTAGATAAACTTGCATCCTGATAACAGTGTTAGACAGTTATATAGTCAGCCTTCCATAGTTGGAGGTTCTTCACTTATGCATTCTTCCAAACTTACATAGAAAAATATTTGAGGACATTATATCTGATCTAAACACAATCAGCTTTTTTCCTCATCATTTTCCCTAAAGTTTAACAATTATTTATAAATTATTTACATTTTATCAGCTGTAAGTAATCCTGAGATGACTGTACATGGGTCATAAGCAAGTGTTCTGAAATTTTACAGAAGGGATGTGAGTCCCTGTAATGTTCATGTCTAATGGGAAGGCACTAGTTTCGATTCTCATGGATATTAATGGACACCTGTATTTGCCATGACATGCTTATATTCTCTGGTATTTTACTGTCTTTTGAAACATGTTTCATATTTGAATATATAGTATGCTATGCTCTGCTATTTACCCAAAAGTTAAATATGCACTGAAGTTGATGTTAACCTCATTGATCTATTCTTTAAAAATCCAAATCCAATGCGCCTCTTCTTCTTCTTCTTCTTCTTCTTCTTCTTCTTCTTCTTCTTCTTCTTCTTCTTCTTCTTCTTCTT
>OU015743.1:79225107-79271748 GCA_907169655.1 Acomys percivali | reverse complement strand
CCAAGTGGAGAGTGATTTTAGCTGGGAGTGAAATAAGATTATGGGCTAACTTCCCATCACTGTATTCAAATACTTGAGACAGTCCACCAGTACTTTATTGTGTCTCTCTGTGTGTCTTTCTGTCTGCTTGTCTGTGTGACATGAGTGCAAGTACCCAGAGAGGCCAAAAGAGGGTGAGCCACTGGAACTGGGGTTACAGGCAGCTTTGAGTCATCCCACATGCATGCTGGGAATGGAGCTCAAGTTCTCTAAAAGAACAGAAAGTTGTCTTAACACCATCTCTCCTGCACCTTGTGTTACAGTTTTGAAGGTCCTGGTCAATGATCATCAGTTGGCGCTGTTGCTTTATATCTTTGGAGGAAGTAAATCATGATGAGCAAAACTCATCACCTCCTCATGATCCATAATGTAATAAAAGCAAAGCCTGTCCATAAATTCCCTCCATGTCTCTAATGCCCCAAAAACTCCCCCAGGCAGTTCCAAACCTTACACACTCTACCAACTCTCTGTGGTCCCATCTGAGAAACCAAGCTTTTAGCACATGGACCTTTGAGTGACATTCAGAATCCGAATAACAGCATTCTACTCCTGGGTGCCAAAGCTTTATGTCTGTCTCACAATGTGATACACATCACATGTCTCCCCAGTGATCCATAGAATCAATTCTTTTAGCATTGTTCAAAAGCCAAAGTTCAAAGTCTCTTCTGAGATTTGAGGCAAATCCAGTTACAAGCCCCTGGGAGAACAAGCAACAGAAGAGATGCGCTTCCTAGACACAATGGAGGACAGGCATAGGTAGGTAGAGAGTCTCGTTTCAAAGGGGAGAAATGGGATGCTAGAAGCAAGAGACAAAAAGAAGATGAAAGCACAACAGGGCAGAGGACAAGCCCTAACTTAATAGCATGTGAACCCCAAAGGTTAGAGAGCCCCATCTCTAAAGGTTTGTAGCTACAAGCCACATGGCTACTCTCCTAAGCTAGTTCTGAAGTTCTTGAACATTTTTCCAACAGTATATCCCACATTCCTATGCCTTAATTCCTGGATTCTATACTGCAGCTCCTACTTCCTCCTCACAGCTCCACATACCATCACTTAAGGCCTGCCTACTGTAATGCTGAGCCTGCCACAGACTGCCTGACCTCTGAGACATTCCCTTGAAATGCCTATGGATGTGACTGTGGCCCATTACTCTGATATTCTCAAACCAGTGTCATATGGATGATGCCAGGATGCTTCAACATGCGCATACTTGCCCCCTACAAGACACTAAGAGAACCTTCCTGATCTAAATGATACCAGAGGGTGAGCCATGGTTATATTTGTGAGCGAATTTGTGATGACTAATCTTGGTTGTCAGTTTAACACACACCTGTGAAGTGGGAACCTCAATTGTAGTATTACCTACATCAGATTGACCTTTGGGCATTCTATAGGGAATTGTATTTCATTGCTAGTTGATGCATGAGGGTCCCCAGCTCACTGTGGGCAATACCACTCCCATATGGATGAGCCAGGGCTGTATAAAAAGGTACCTGATGAGCCTGGAATCAAGCCAGTAAGCAGTGTCCTCTCATCCCTGATTGGTTCCCGCCTTGAGTTCTGCTAAAGGTGGAGTTGGAAGTGTAAATCAAACAAATCCTTTCCTCCCCAGGTTGCTTTTGCTTATGGTGTTTGCTGAAATAATAGAACTCAAGCACAGTATTCTCAGCTGAAAAAATGGCCAACCTAGAGGGACCACCAGTACCTATGGTTTCTACAGGCTCGTGTGATGCCTCAAAGAGATGCTGCAGCATGTTGAAGCTCAGAGCTAGGTCAAGGTCATAAGAATGACAGTTCTAAGCACTGTTAGCAGCTGCGTCATCAGGCTGCTCAGTCTGCTTCTTAGAACCAAAGCCAAGTGGGGCTCACACAAAAACCCAGGTTTCTGACTTGACTGCCTTTCAGACATGATTTTCACAGACACCCCCTCAGCCTGCCTTCGAATCAGTCAAGATGTGATGCTCTCGTGAGTTGTTTTTGAAGGCAGGCACAGGGCAAGGAGGGTATGAGCACAAAAAGTCCCCTTAAGCTTAGTGGGCTACTGGGCTATCAAGGATAAGGGCCGTATACCTGCATTTTTAGTGAAATAAAATGGAAGGCGCAAGAAATGACTGTGAAATACATACTGAGCCCCCACAGGGTGTGCAGCACATAGAGACAGTTCAGAAGGAGGCAATGTTTAGGTGTCAAAACATCCATAAACCATCTGAAGGGGGAAATGACTTACCTTTGAAAAGCCATTCTTTTTACCTATTTTTAATTGTGTGTATGGGAGGGGGTGGCATGCATGCAGTGTGCACATGGGGACCCTCACATGCATGAGTGTGTATAGGAGCCAGATGTGGATGCCAGCTGAGTTCCACTATTGCTCTTCACCTTACTTTTTGAGACCTGGTCTCTCACCTAACCTGGAACTAGCTAGCTGTTCATTTCAGCTAGACCAGCTGGCCAGTGAGGGCCTGGGAGCCACCTGTCTCAACACCCAGACCCTGGACCTCTCACACTAAGGTTTCAGGCTTATGCAGCATGCCCGGCTTTTACACAGGTATTCAGATACACACCCAGGTTTCAGTGCATGCAGAGCAAGAGCTGTGCCTACTGTGTCATTTCTTCACCCCAAAGAAAGAGGCAACTGGGAGGGGAGCCAGTAATTATGTCAATGAAATCCCAAACCATAGAAGCTTTTTGAACTTTCATATTAAAGAAATGGTCCATGTATATTTCTTCCTTAGGGAAGGCTCTCTTTCCCTGGTTTTAGCATCCCTTGGTTGCCTGTAGTTCTCTGTGCAGGGGAGTCCTGCTAGTCTCTCTCCTGGTGCATGTTTCCTTTCTGTTGCTGTCCTTGTTCAGCTCAGGTGAAGGCAGTTCTGTTGGTGACAAGTTATGGGTGTGACTTCTGAAGTTACCGGGAGATACAATCACAAATGTCCTGATTCTCTGGCTCTTAAATTTTTTACACCTCCTCTTCTGCCATGTCCCCTGAATGTTGTTTTATAGATGTACTCATTGGGACTAGACTCCATAACTCTGAATTTTGATTGGTTGTTGTTTTCTTTAACAGTCTTATTTGTTACAAAGGGAAGTTTCCTTGATGAGGGGTCAAGACTATACTTCTTGGTGAGTATAGGACAAATATTTAGAATGTAGTTTGGTTCTGTTGGTTTTTTAAACTGGTAGTTGTTGCTTATTCTCCAAGATCCACAAATCACTAGCCCTGGGTAGTCAGCTAGGTCTCCAGTACCAGGCATGATTTCCCTCATGCTATGTAGGTCTTCTGTCCAATTAGAAATCAGCATGATTGTTTAAGTGAACTTAGTGATTTAAAAATTCATATAGATCCTAGGTTTAACAGATAGATATGCTTCTATAAATAGGGTAAAATAGTTAAATAAGGTCTTCAAAAACCTCAGAGACTTACAGAATATGACATTTAAAGATGTTTTTATTATTTTAAAGATTCATTGACAATAAGACAGGGTAACTCCTGGCAATACCCAGCCTACCTCAAAGAAGATGATAAGCATCAAAGAACCTCCTTATGGAGATGGCTTCAAATGTGGCAAACAAGCCACTGGGAAAAAAATGTTCTGATTTCTACCACAAACCTAAAAATGGGCAAGCTTGGATACAGGCAGAGTTGACAGCCAAACTCTGCCAAGACAGGGTAAGCAAGTCCTCAATAGTTCCTGCTTCACAAATGTGTCTGTCAGATATATTGGGCCAGAAGGCTAAAGATGATGCTTTAATGTTATATAGAGTTCTGGGTGACTGCTCAGGTAGCAAACTGTCTCTGTCATCTTCTCATTTGGAAAGCTGTTAGCCTGCATTCCCTGTATACTCAGGTAATTAATTTTATTCCTTCTCAAGACTCTGTTGGGGTTGAAGACCAGACAGTTTAGTTTTACAATTAACCTTAGTTGTTTAGGGGTTAAATGTTTTTAGGTCTAGATAGATATTTTAAGTTGATAGATATAAGATATGCTAGACATTGGTTTACGTTCAGAATTTTAGACTCACCAAGATAGGAAAGATGTTTCTTTAAGATTGCCAAATAGAAATAGCCAAAACATTATGAATGTAACATATATAATTCCTGATTGTTTTGTGATTCTTGCTGTATGTAGTTTATTGTATCTATGTATAATAATACAAATGCATATGTAAGAAAAGAAAAAAAATTCTTAAAAAACATATTGAGAGAGAGAGAGAGAGAGAGAGAGAGAGAGAGAGAGAGAGAGAGAGAGAGAGAGAGAGACTCCCAGAGGACATCTATGTTGGGCTAATACCCACTTATATGTGAGTATATACCATGTGTGTCTTCCTAGGTCTGGGTTACCTCACTGGGGATGATTCTTTCTCCTTCCATCCATCCATTTCCCTGCATGTTTCAAGATTTCCTTCTTTTAATACCTGAGTACTATTCCATTGTGTAAATGTACCACAGTTTCCTTACTCATTCTTTAGTTAAGTCACATCTAGGTTGTTTCTAGATTCTAGCTATTATGAATAAGCTGCTATGAACATAGTTGAGCAAAAAATTCATATAGAATTACTTTGTGTATATGTACCATATCTTTGTTATTTATCATCAGCATGTTTAGGTTGCTTCCATTCTCCAGTATTGTGAATAGAGCCGCAGTAAGCACTGCTGGACACATATCTGAGGAGTACAATGTAGAGCATATGCCAAAGAGTGGCCTAGCTGGGTAATGTATATCTATTTTAGCCTTTTGAGAATTCTCCACACTGATTTCCACAGTGGATGCATCAGTTTGCAAGCCCCCCAACAGTGAATGAGGGTCTTTCTTCACTCCCATCCTTGTCAGCATTTGTTGTAGGTTGTTTTCTTGATCTTAGTCAATCTGATGGTGGTAAGATAACATCTCAGAGTAGTTTTAATCTGTATTTTCCTAATTTCTAATAACATTAAACATTTCTAAAGCTATTCCCTAGTCATTTTTATTTCTTCTTCTAAGAATTGCTGTTCAGATCCATAGCCTATTTTTTTTAATTGAGTAGTTTGAGATTTTAGTTGTTTGGCTTTTTGTTTATTTATTTTATTGGGATATATATATTCAGAATATATGTACATATATATATATGTAATCTGGATAATAGCTGGTAAAGATTATGCCCCATTTTGTGGAATTCCTCTTCTTTTGTTGTTCCTTGTGCTATACAGAAGCTTTTTAGCTCTATGAGATCCCATTTGTCTATTGTTCACCTTAATTCCTGGGCAAATGGACTATTTAGAAAGTCCTTTCCTACTGGGAAATGCCTAAGTTCTATTGTAGCAGTTTCAGCATTTTAGGTTTCACATTGGGGTCTTTGATCCATTTGGAGTAGATTTCTGTACAATGTGATAGATACATGCCTAAGTTAATTCTTCTTCATTGAACATCCAGTTTTCCAGTACCAGAGTTGAAGAGACTGTCGTTTTTCTAGTGTTCACTTGGGGGTCTTTGTCAAATATCAGCTGGCTGTAATTATGTGTATTCATGTCAGGATCTTTTATTTTGTTCTATTGATCATGTCTGTTTTTGTGTCAATACCATGCCAGTCTGCCTATCTGTCTCTTTCATTCTTTCTTTCTTTCTTCCTTCCTTCCTTTTGCTATAATTCTATAATATAGCTAAAATCTTGCATGACGACCCTCCATCATTGTTCTTTGTGTTTAGAACTACCTTGGCTACCAAGAATCTTTTGCAGTCTCATATGACTGTTGAGATTTATTTTCAATCTCTGTGAAGAATATTGTGGGGATTTGGGATGGAATTGCATTGAATCTGTAGATTCATACAGAAATAAAAGAACAACAAAAGTAATTTTTAAAAGAACAAAGTAGAAGGACTTAAAAATACTGATATAAGATTTGCAATAAAGTTAATTCATTCATTGATGAGTATATGGAGATAAATTAGGGCACAGTACAGAGCAAAATAGCTGACATAGTAGTGTACCACCTTCAGCTGTCAGGAAGTAGAGAAGGTAGGAGCATCAGACATTCAAGGCCATCCTTGGCTTCATAGTGACTTCTAGGAAAGCCTAGGCTACTAGAGATGCTTAAAAACAAAAAGAAAAATGGAGAGAGAACTATAAAGAAAGTGAGAGAGAATGCTATGTATCTTGTACCATTTATAGCAGACAACATATACACAGGCCTAAATGAAAAACAAAACTATAGAACATCTAATAAAAACCATTAGGAATCTTGGGAAAGAGGACAATTTCTCAAGATACAAAACCTAGGGTAGACACTATGGAAAGAATACTCTAGACTTTGCTAATAAAAACTTCTCTTCTAAAGCTACTGTTAGAATTAAGCTGACAGGGCGTATTTATAAACTACATCTTTGATAAAGAACGTGTGTCTGAAAAATATAAAGAACTCTCAACACTCATTAAGAAGAACGTTACAGGCTATCCAAGAATAATATTCAAATAATATTCGAACAGACAATTTGTCAGGTTAGCACATTGGAAGAAAGGGTTCCACATAAATTAGTCATGAGAGAAATGCAAATTTTAACTACAGAGAGTAAAAAGTAACTTCCAGGTTGGACCTGGTACCAGAAAGATTGACAGCACATCTAATGATAAAATGAGAAAGTCTGTTAAAGACAGAGACAAAGAACCCAACTTTAGACAATGGCCCTTTTGAAAGGACAGAAGGAGCTTTAGGGTGGAAATACACACCAGATAGAGGAGCATTTAAGTCCAGAACTTGGAAGATATGTCATATCAGGATATGTGATTGTTAAAATAGGACCACACAAAAAGCATCGTTAGGCAAAGATGTATCTCATGTATGTGTATGTGTGTTTGTGTGTGTGTGTGTGTGTGTTTTATGTCTACCTACATAATGTGTAGTCATAAAAAATAACAACAACAACAAAAAAAACCAAAACCATCATGTCATTGTCTCAAACAATACTAAGCATTTGATATTTGCCGAAATATTATATTTGGTTTGGATAAGAAATAGCCTTTTCAAATGAGATATAATATGAATTATTTTATTTTTCAATAAAAATGTGTAAAAAAACAAGAAGAAAGAAAGAAACAGCCTTTTCAATAGCTATCCCTTTGTTCAAAGTGGTATAAAGACAGAATCCCTGAGGGAAACCCAACTGAGAGGTCACCTTTAGAGGAGAAGTACAGTGTGACTTGGCAGTCCTCCCTGTGACTGGCTGTGGGGTGATCCCTCTCCCCTACTGTAACACTGTTAAACTCTTGGTAGCTCCTTCTTTCACTTTGTTTGCAATGAATATAGTAATAATATAGTAAAAAATTCTAATAATTTTAAGGTAGAAAAAGTTGGTCAAGAGTCAACTACCTCTTGTGTAGGATAAAAAGACAGGACAAGCCTTGTAGCAGGTGTTTAAGAAACAATGTGCTTCTTGTAGGTTTCTAGGTCCTTCTATTTCCCCATCTCCTGTGAAACCTACAAGAAGAACATCGTGATGGGTGAATTGGGGCCCAGGGGAGTCTGCTCAAACTATTGCACTAACCAAGGACAATACAGTAGTAAACATCGAACCCCTACTCTGATCTACCCAATGGACAGGACATTCTCCACAGTTATGTGGAGAGCAGGGACTGACTCTGACATGAACTCTGGTGCTCCATATTTGACCATCTCCCCTTGGTGGGGAGGTCTGGTGGCACTAAAACAAAAAATAAGCAGGCTACCAAGATGAGACTTGATAGCCTATGATGATATAGTGGAGGAGGAGGTCTCCCTCGGACATAAACCTAGGGGGAGGGGAATAGGGTGAAAGTGGGAGGGAGGGAGGGAGGAATGGGAGAATACAAGTGATGGGATAACAATTGAGTTGTAATCTGAATAAATTAATAAAATTAAAAATTTTTTAAAGAAACAATGTGCTAACTACAATAATTATAGAGAAATGCTTAATTATCAGGCCATAAAGTTGAATATCTGCTTGAAGAAATAGTGTGTGAGAAGCAACTCATTAAAAAACACTTCAGAGAGTTGTTATCTGATTTTCTTCAAACATGTTTGGGAAAATAAGACTAAAACTGTATCTTATGACTTTGAAGTGAAATAAATATCAAGAGGCTCGTCATATTCAGGGCCATCTCCTCAACAGCAAGTTGGTGGTTCTCCTTCATTGCACCAACATCACATCTCTGTGCTTGGAGTCTTTGAATAGGTCGGAGCTGGACTCTGGCAGAGAAGAATGCTCTATAAGCTAAATCTGTATATATGACTTCCTCCACAGCTACCATCAAAACCAAGGCATCACCACAGGCACTCTCCATCCCCAAGACTGTGTGATGGATCGCCTTCAACTGTAGCCCAGAAATAACAAGTTGCACCACTAGGAGGGGAAATAAGGTGACTAAATACTAGAACCCTGGAGCCAAGTCTAATCTTAGATTGAACTTTGAAAATGGGTTTCTCAGAGGCCAATAGCCATTTCCACCAGAACAAACCAGACCACGATAACTTGGTTGAGGGTGTTTTGGCCAGTGTTCTTTACTTGGCTGTAGCTTTCTATCCACTAAAAGCATGCTCGCTAAGGGTACTCCTGTGTATCTACAGCCTGACTACTTTCCATTGGAAAGACATCTCTATGCTGACATCCCAAGTATTAGACTGATCCTTCATTAAAATGCACTGCAGTATTTGAGTCACTTGCATGAAAGTAAAAAGCTAACATGCTATTGTTTACTATGGAAAGACTTCTGGAATCATTGAAACCCATTCAAAGCAGAGGTAAACCTTTTGCCTCTATGGTGGATTTTTTTCCCCAAATAACAAATAAGCTTTCAATACAGACATGCCTAAACGGAGAGAGAGAGAAGTAATAAAACATTCCTTTAAAAATATCAGGGTAGTTCTGATGACTTCCTAATCAGTGAGTATCCAAGCATAAAACTCATATAATATGCCTTTTCTTCTGAGAGTGTTTGGGATGTTATTTACCATCTGTTTGGTTTTGTTTCTTTGATACATGTACTCACTGTGCACCTCTGGCTGTTCTAGAACTCACTATATAAACCAGGTTGGCCTCAAACTCAGAGATCCTCCTGCCTCAGCCTCCTGAGTGCTGGCATTAAAGATATACATTGCCATACTCAGCTGGACTGTTATTTTTTAATGTGAATTTTTTATTCGCTATTGCATACAAAACAATACACAAATTAACTATTTGGTTATTCTCAGCATTTGGGCAGGAAGAGCAACAGTTTAAGGTCACCTTCTAGTAATGAGCTCAAACGCAGCTTATGCATAAGACCTTATCTTTTTTAAAATTTTATTAATTTATTCATATTACATCTCAATGGTTATCCCCTCCCTTGTATCCTCCCATTCCTCCCTCCCATTTTCTCCTTAATCCCCTCCCCTATGACTGTGACTGAGGGGGACTTCTTCCCCCTGTATATGCTCATAGGGTATCAAGTCTCTTCTTGGTAGCCTGCTATCCTTCCTCTGAGTGCCACCAGGTCTCCCCATTCAGGGGACTTGGTCAAATATGAAGGCACCAGAGTACATGTGAAAGTCAAACTCCACTCTCCACTCAACTGTGGAGAATGTCCTGTCCATTGGCTAGATCTGGGTAGGGGCAGATTTGGGCCCAGGAGTCTCACTCAAACTATGGCACCAGCCAAGGACAATACAGGCCATAAGACCTTATCTTTAAGAAGGAAGAAAACTAATTAAAAAGTCTCTCAGAAGGTGAATATACCATGTGCTTGGGCACCAACCCAAGACACAGATTATTACCAGCACCAAGTTTCTATTACTCTTCTCCCAGTCACTTCCCATCCCCGATGGATAATGGCCTTCTAATTTTACTACCACTTCTAAGTTTTATCCACTTTTCGATATCAGTGGACCATATTTGTTCTGTCTGGGTTCTTTTCACTTGCTGTTACACACAGAAGATATGCTCATATTTGTCCATGAGCTTTGCTCCATTCATTCTCACATCACAATAGAGCCAGTCTACTTCAGAAATGCACTGAGTTGTATCCAGATTGAAACTTGTGATGAATATAAACAGCTATAAACATTTGTGAGAATTTCTTCTGGGAAACATCTGGGAATATGGATGTATTTCTGTTGGGCATAAATACTTCTGTGAATATGGAATTTATTTCTGTGGGGTATAAAATAGGGATTGCTGAGTTTTAAGTGGTTTCAGTTGATACTACCATAAAGAGTTTTCCAGATGTTTGTACAAACTTATCCTCCCACCAGTAATCATTCCTGTGCTTTAACAGAGGAGCTAATTCTTCATAGTAATGGTCTTACATTTGAGTGATTCCCCCAATGATATGGTAGTATTGCAATGTTTTAATCTGCATGTCTTTAATGAGTAATGTACCATTTTGCATGTTTACTGGTTACTTGAATATCTTCTTTGATAAAAGCACATTCATATACTTTATTCATGCATTTCTTGGTTTATCCATTGACAGGAGTCTTTTATATATTTTGAATATATATAGCATAATCTATAACACATTGTGAATATAATCTATTTCATTATATCTTCATAAAGTAATTCAATAATTTTAATGCAACAAACTTCAAGAACATTATGATTAGTATTTTTCCTGAACTTGGAGATAATCTATTTTTTTTTTAAAGATTTGTTGTTTACTTTCCCCATTTAGAGCTACAATCCACCTGGGATTCATTTGTGTATATTGCACAGAAAATAAAGACTAACTTTGTTCTGTGAGCTCTCCTTTCTTGCCTGGATCTTTACTACCCTGGGCATTTGATTATTTGTAGTAGAGCAACAGTGATAACTCCCAGAGGCAGCGTGTGAGTTTATATGTGTCCACATCTATTGATATTTATACACACAGAGAGAAAGGGGGGCGGAGAGAGAATGGAAGCAGCAGAGAAAGAAGAATAGGGAGAGGGAAAGAGAAAGAGAGAGGGGGAGAGAAAAGAAGAAAGAGGAGGAGAAAAGTGTGAGGAGAGGGGAGGAGAGGAAGTATGCTACAAACCTTTATTTGTAGGTTACATTTTGCTCCTACATACAATGTCATTACTGGCGTATTGATGTTTGCTCCTAAGGCAATTTGCAAAGGTTTCCTGGCAGCTAGTACTCTGCACCAATATAGAGGAAAACACAGGCAAATTCCAAGTGAATCCTTAGGAAGCATCTTTTTCACTGACAACAAGAGAAAATGGTTCTCTGGGAATGAAGCTACGCTTCAACAGGAGTGGCACTGAAGGGGTGGAGTAGCCACTTTTGAGTTGTAATAAATCATTCTTATGCATAACATGTCTTGTTCTGTCCCAGTATTCTAGCTGAGAAAGAGTAAGGACTTCCCATGACAAGGCAAGAAGTACCTTAGAAGATTGCAGACCCCTCATCAAAACCTGGTGGATCAGTTGGGCAGGACACTAGAGTAACAAGAATTGAATTAGAAGAATTCAACTACAGGAGAAATGGTAGGAAGACATTGGGATGGAAAGGAAAATAGCTAAACCATGTCAGGCAGGCTCCCTCAACAACTCCCAAAAGACAGGTGGCATTAACATACCTACCTGTGAGTGGTATCTGAGGTTGTACAGCATAATTCAGACAGAGATGTTGGTAAGACACACACACACACACACACACACACACACACACACACACACACACACGGGAAAAAGTTCTTTCAGGTGATGAGGAGGCATTTTTGTTAGAAGTGGAATGTCAACATTTTCTGGTTTTAGGTATGGCCGTGCTAATAGTTATATAGCAGGCTACCAAGAAGAGACTTGATACCCTATGAGCATTTACAGGGGGGGAGGAGGTCCCCCTCAGTCACAGTCATAGGGGAGGGGAGTAAGGGGAAAATGGGAGGGGGGAGGAATGGGAAGATACAAGGGATGGTATAACAATTGAGATGTAATATGAATAAATGAATAAAATATATTTTTAAAAGTTATAAGTAAAGATTATAGAATTCAAAGCCTTTATATATTTTAAATAATATACTTTTGTAAGAGAACAGACTTCACAGTGTGCTAGAATGCTTAATGAAGCACAAGCATCTTCATTTCATTCTCTCTAGTGCTATAAAGGGATGTCCACCAGGCAGGTCAAAGCCTGTCGAAGGGGAAACAAAGCTCACTATGGTCCGCGCTGGTTATTTCAACACAATTAATCATAAAAGTCATAGAATGCAGTTGAGTGTCTCAAGTTGAAAGCTGAACAGCAATGCACTAACTGTCTTGCCGAAACAGAGTGGTTTGACACAATCTGTGCCTTTTGAAGTTGTGACAGAGTCCCTATTATCAGCTTAAAGCATGAAGTAATCCTACATGTTGAAACCATCACATGCAGTAATTAAGACTGAGGGATTTAAAAGAAGTCGCAGACTTGCCTGGGCCTGATCATTTCCTAAGTGAGATCTATTTCTATAAAGCATCATTTGAATGAGGGCTGAAATGTACACATGCAGGCTCTGCTGGATGCCACTTGGGAAGGGAAAGTGCAGCTGCCAGTCAGTGTTTAGGAGCAATCCAAGGGGGCCATATCTGTGCAGGTGAAATAACAATGGATGTCTTCACATTCCTCCTGCCAACTCTCCTAAAGCCTTTTAACTAGGCAGGGGACTCTCCTGGTGCTACAGTTCACCTAGGTGAAGTGTCTCACATAGACTGAAAACACTACAATGTAGGCACATGTGGCTCTCAGCAGAAAAACAAGGTCCTGCTGGTCTTAAAGTGAGCAAGACCTTGGGCTCTGTGATGCATTCTAAAAAAACATTGGCATTGTGCAGTATCAGTGTTATACACAGACATCCCTTAGGTGGTACAATATAAGGATTAGCATATAAGCCTCTTCTGTATCCCTTCAAATAGTTCACACATAGCATTGCATAGAAACAAGTCACTCCATGGGGATGAAGGACCGCCTTCTTTAAAGGGCACATCCATGCCCAAGAGAGGAAACCTATGGAAATGCTGAGTGCATTAGACAATCAGACCCTCCAGAGAATTAGTGGCTCTAATGCTCTCTAATTAGTGGGAAATGGGAGTATAAAAGGGCAGGGTACTCAAGGAGAAAGAATTTAATTAGAAGAATTCAACTACAAGATAAATGGTAGGCCAACAGTGGGATGGCAGGAAAAGAGCTAAAGCCATGCCAGCAGCATAGCTTTTCAGATGCCAGGCAGGAGGCAGCGAGGTTGGGAAGGAAGGGATGGGGTCCCAGCATGATGCACAGAACAGCTGGCCAGCATTGAGACCGTCTAGGTCGCGGGGAAAGGAGCCCAGCATCAGTCCTGCTACAGGTACATTTTGGTTTAGGAAATTTACATTTTTGGCAAAATCTGCAGAGAACCCATCCCAGTCTCTACCCCATTCAGAAAACTTTATATAGTCAGTTTTCCATTGTGAATACAGTGCTGTGCAAGAATAGTTATTGAATTCGAGTTCCTTGACAATATTCAGAGTGCCTTAATTACAGCTGAGGGCTTTAGCATCAAAGGCACCACAGCTTTTTAAGCATAAATATGCACCCAAGGCAGACATTTTCTCTTGTTTCTGGAAAATGTTCCATTGGCTTCTTCAGGACCACTTTCCTCGCAAGCCTCTGGGCCACAGAATCAGACCTCTCAGTTAAAATTGTGAAGCTACCACATCCTAGATATGTGTCATTGAACTTAGTATCTGTAAATGTCAGATTTAAGAGAGCTTACTTCCAACATCACAGCATTGTTCTAAAAACTATATAAGACACTGTTTAAAATTGCACGGAACATGTATAAAAATGCCAAATAAATGGCTAGATGAGGTGTTAGGTACCTTCACTTATGTACCTTCCTTTAATTTATCTTTGCCTTATGAAACAACCTGTGATAGTATGTTTTATAAATAAGAATTATATTAAAAGCATCTTGGGGAAAGGCATTCACTGGTCCTTCCCTTCCATTCTAGTGTCTTTGTCCAACTTCAGGTGACTTCTGACACACAGTGGGTGCTTCAGAATTCCTTGTTAAATTAATTCTGTTTATGTCTATTCCTTTCTATCCAAGTATTAAAACGCTATCATTTTTAGGGAATAAAAATAGCAAACCAATTTTATCTTAAAATAAAAGTAATGCAAACTCCAAGATTCTAATCTAGATTTTGAAATGATTTTGTGTTATAGAATCAGAAAATGTTGATTTCCTCTGGTTGCTCCTGTAACATCTGTCAGAGAAGGAACCAAGGGTCATATTGCTTCCTATGAAATCCCTGCTTCCGTTGAGCACATCTCCCTCCTTTCCCATCTCCCTGGGCTACATTGGATTATCTGGGCAGTGCATATGCTTACCTGCATTATCCCCTGCAGGAGTTGGCTAGAGCTCCCAAGTTGCTACCATCAACCACTTTTGAAACTCGGATAAAGAGAATTGATTATTTTAATACATAGACATGATAAATGCTTGAGGATGTAGAAATGCTGACTCCCTTAATTTGATCATTACACACAATGCATATGTATTGAACTAGCCTGCTTATGTGTATAAATATTGTATCAATTCTTAAAAAATTTAAAATACGAGTTCAATAGTTAGCTTTGTAAATAAAGCTGTGCCTAAGGTGATGGTGCCCTGATTTGAATATAGTATGTGAAACATACTCTTAAATTTTTATATCCACTGATTTTCTTGATAAATATTTACTGGGTTATCATTTGTTAAGCAAACACTTACTAAGTAAATATTTTAAAGCCTCAGAAAGTAATACATTCTTCTACAGCGCCTCAAGTCTCCTAGAAACATAAACAAATGGGACAATTAGGGTTTATTGGTTCAAAAAAGATTCTCATTTGTCATTTCATCAATTTTAAAAGCAATAAGTACATTATGTTGGGAGTCTTTGAATAAAGTGCCTTAGTTGTGTTCCGAGCATGACTTCAGACTAGTTTAGTGTCTTTTAAAGTGTACTTGCTTATATACACCTAAAAGAATGTTGAAGTATTATTTCTTCATATGTTTTTAATGTGCTCTCCTGGTTCTTGTCATAAACTTGATAACAGTACTGGGAAGTCGCTCCAGTGTTTGCCCTTAGGATTTCATAGCAAGCCCCAGCTTCCTAACACATTTCCCAGAATCCAGCAAGCCCTGAAGGATGCTGATGAAGCATGATGGTATTGGCTTCAGATGGATGGGTTGAGTGAGGAGGAGGGAAGGATGGATGACTGCTAGGCTGCTACTCTGAGGACCTGCATAGGGAATGGTGCCATTTAGCAAGATGAGGGGGACAAGATGGGAACAGAACAGAGTTTGAATTAGATAGAAATGTGAAATGATCTGTAAAGCTTGTGTGTGGGCACTGGGGAAAATTCTGTATATGGAGTGAAATGAAAATGTGTTTAAAGAGTAAAAATGGCATAAATGTTTCCACTTCTGTGGCACTTAGATTCCTGTCAACAGAGTTGTAAAGAGTAATACATCTGTAAATGCCAATATTTACAATACGCTGAAATGCTGTTCCCATTGCTATTATCAAGGATTTAAAAAACACTCATGGAAATAATTCTTTAAAAATTTTTAGGCGCACACAAGCAGATGGTTGAAGTCTACTGCAAAAGAAATCACCATTAACAGTTTACTATAAAGAAGTTCTCATGTCAAATGGTTTTCTTAGTAATAGTGGAGTCAAAGCTTCTTCAATAGCTGTCTGTTTCTGCCCCAAACTATGTGTTAGTATGCTTTTAACTGGAAGACATCACACCCTTTGTTGACCTGGCAGAGCTGACCCCACAAATGTACGCAATGCCAGAATGAAGATCCTGTGTGCTATGCTACTTACCAAGCTATGTTTTTCCATGGTTTTTTTTTTTAAGCTCAAGTCTCTGAGCCTGCTTCCTATCCTTTCCACTAGCTTCACTCATGAGCCTCTACTGAGCAATGCTTGGCATTAGGGACCAAAATGTAATCTCACTGTTAGCATTAGACAGCTGTGCTTAGCAGCATGAGCCTGCTGAGCAAGCATTTCTCTGGGGAGTCCCCTTTTCTGAGTGACCTGCAAGGGATGAGGAGGAAGAACTGTTGTCAAAGCCTACATCAAGGCAGGGATAAGCTAGGGTAGAAACAGATGACTACAAACTACCTAAGTGAATGTGCAGGGAACTTGCTTCTTTGACAAGTACTTTATGAACCCCTATTCTGAGCTGGATGCCATTGTAGACAATCAGCTAGATTAAAATGGCTGTCTCATACTCTATCCAGCCACATGATGGGACATTTTTTTAAAAATAGCTCTAGGATTCATGCCACGTAGCTCCAGCACCAGGGGTAAGCTGGAGACTGGGACTAAAGCAAGAAAGTAGTAAGTTCAAGGCCAGTTTGGGCTACATGGCAAGTCTGAGGCCATTTTGAACTGTATGAGACCATTTCTGGGGAAAAAAAGAGTAACTCTAAATTCCCTGGCACTTCCTGGCACCTGCCAGGATAAGAATTCTTATTAGCATGCAGAAAATACATCATTTTGGGTTACCACATGAAACAGGATTTATCTAGAGCCGTGGTAGTAAAGTGTCCAAAAGACAAATGTTACAGCTGAACAAATGTGAGTTTACCTGTTTGTATGTCTGTGGGTTATTAGCGGAACACTCAGAATCACACCTGTAATACAACTAAAATGTGCACACTAGAGCTGGCATTTGCTTTTCATTTTTGGCATTTCCTATTAGGCTTCCTTGAATCTTCTGCCCTTATTGTGGAGTCCATGGAGGACTTTGCTGGACTCTCTTGCAGCTCACAGACCAACTTGGGTCACTTGAAGAAAAGAGTGGGTAGAGAGGTGTATTTTATGTTCACTGGTTTCTTTTACACACCATTGTGAACTGGTGATGGTAAAGCAGACAGCACCAGTATTTCTAGTGACCATTAAACCTCCTGTGTATGTTTCTCCCTTGATCTATTCCTGCTGTACTCCAAAGTCCTAGAAATATCTCAGTGTGAGGAAGGGGAGATCTGCCTAAACCAGTAATAAATGGCCTTCAGTTGTCTAGCCTAAAAATACCCTGGACTTTAAGGTAATTAACTTACTTGTGGTATTTAACTACTCATACATTTGCAGTCTGTGTCTTGCATGGGAAAATTCCTTAGCCCCATCCCTCACTCTCAGCCCTCCAGAGGCCCCATTCCATGTGGACCTAGTTCTTCAGGAAGCAAGATATCATACATGTGAATAGTTATATATTAACCATTTTGGTGGGAAATTATTCAGGAAGATGAGCATATCACTAACTGAACCCAAGGCTGATAGCTAAACCTTTTAATGAAGAGTGATTATGATCATTGTCAGCTATTACAGCTGCACTGCAGTGCTGAGGTCACTTGGTTTCCATAGTTATGAGGCTTCTAGATGCTCTGCTTGGTCCTTAGGTCAAGATTCTGTATTTTGGTTTTGCTCTTAACCATTCTCATATAGCATTTTCCTTCTGCCCATGGTCTCACTTTATACATTTTAATTACCTGTGATCAGCTACGACCCAAAAATAGTATGTGGAAAGCTCTAAGAAATAAATTCATAAGTTTAAAAGTTCAGTATATCATAACTATCCTACTTATCATTAATAGTTGCCTTTTAGCCTTTAACTGAGTCTGAGTGATAAGTTGAATTTCATGGAGGTATGTGCAGGGAAAGCTGTAGTGCACATTAGTTTGATTTCCTCCGGGACTCTGGGGTCTCGGAATGTATCCTTCATGAATAAGCGCTTAGTGCTGTATCATTAAGAAGCTCTGAACATCTGTGGCAGCCCATTCACTCCCTTCTGGATGTCTGCCCCTCTAAGTTCCTGTGACAGCATCAGGAAATGAGATAGGCTGCGGAAGGGAGCAAGGTGGAAGGAAGTTGCTATCTAGATTACTGAACTAATCACTAGAATGATCTCTCAATGCAGTAAAACTAAGTTCCCTCTGACTGCTTTGTTTCCCAGCAGTTCCTGGGACTGAGGAAGATTCTGTATGTGCCCGTCCATGTACATGTCTGATTGGACCAACCCTCAGACCACTTTTAAATTTCATTCACTTCGACTCCCCTGTTTTTTTCTCCACTGAAATGAGCTCCCAGAACAGTAGTAAAGAATTGCTTAGTAATGTTACCATGTGCAAATTAACATTAATAAGTGACCACGTAATTAAGGGCACTCATTGAAGAATGTAGTTATGGAAAGTCCGTTCATGACTAGCCGTGGCAGTAGCTACAAGTAGCTCAGTATCTTTCCAAGAGTATATGGCAAGAAATCTTTTACTCTCATGGGAAGAATAACTGCATTGGTTGATGACTAAGTTAGCTCACCAGAGTCTGACTCCAGTCCATCCTATTGTCAATCCGTGATCCTTCCTGTATGTAAGCAGACTCTGAGGATTTATTCAGTTCTGTCATAAGTTCCCTTCCCATAGGTGGCAAAGGACAAGCCCCATCTGTCCTTCATATCTGGGCTCTTAAAGAACTCCTCCCACAATTTGGATGTTCTTTCCCCATTTGCTCCCATGGCACTCTATATACATCACAATACACTTGAAGTTTGGCATGTGTCAGTTTCCTCTGTTAATCATGTGCTTCATGATCAAGGCTTTCACATTTATATATTTAATGCTTGATATAAGACTGGGTGCCTTGTGCTTTCTTGGTAGAGAGCTTACTTCGCATGCCCAAAACCCTAGTTTCAGGCACTCATCCAAGCACTTAGCAGATGGAGATAGGTAGATTGGGAGGCCTGCCTGTGATCGAGGAAATCCTGCATAAATAACACGTGTGTGTTTAAGTATGTATGTATGTATAAACATGTATGCATGTACATATATATACATTGCCCAGATATGAAGGACAGATAGAGCTTGCTCTTTGCTAGCTGTGCGAAAGAAAATCATGAAAGAACTGAATACATTCTCAGAGTCTGCTTACATGCAGGAAGGTTCACGTAGAAGGAGGGAGGATTGTGCGCGCGCACACACACACACACACACACACACACACACACACACACACATTTAGAAATCCTGTTTTGACTGTTTGAATGGCTAAATATCCAAAGTATTATTACTCCAGATGAGCTTCTAAAGCAGATCAACACACCTCCCAACAGGTGTCTCTTCTTACTATAGATAGCATTATCATCTGTAAAATATGTGTATAACCATTGAAAGAGTCATTAACTTTGAAATAGTAACTAAAGAGCAGTTAGTACACCATGAGGAAAGAGCTAGCTCTGCATTTATAAATAATCCAAACTATCATAATCCAGAAACATTGTTTAACTCGTTATAATTGAAGCCATTACTTCACATGAGCAAATCAGAAGAGAATTGCTTATATACTTAACTAACTAGTGAACAGATGAGGGACTGTGATTCCGAAGCCTTTACTGGGTGTGAATATATTTTCATCGTTCTGTTTATATGAATAGTTGCATGCAAAGAATGTAGATTTTATTTCATTGGATGCTATTGAAATTACTTTGACAAAATTTATTTTTACCACTTTATTATAACAACTTCTCAGCCATAAAATGAGTAACTAAACTGTATAATTACAGGGCTAATCCCTGTTGAGAAAAGCTATTGATCAGGTATGTGCATATACTGTCTTCTCTTCAAAGAGATTGCTTTGAAAAAAAATGAGATTGTAGCTGTTTGAAGAAAAATGTATGTACATTGACCAGCACCAGGCCCAACTCAAAGCCTGGAATTATCCTTGACATGCAGATTGGGACTGCCTTGTGATCTGTGGTAGCAACCATTGCCAGCTTAGATGTCTTAGAACTTGACAGTTTACTTGCACCCAGCATTCCAGAAGGCTGGGACCACTCCTCTTCTCCCTAGGACCAGCACCTAGCTATCACCCATGGAGCTCTCCAGAGAGTCACAGCCCAGCAAGGGAAGTTGGTAACCCAGGGAACATCTCCCACACCATGCAATGTCACACCAATGAAAACTGAGACAGGTTTTCTCATCAGCTGAGACTGAACTGATTTCAGGACCTCACCCAAACGGACTGGGAAAGAAGTCAGAGGGGCAGCTAGCTAGCTAATATCAGTGTTGGTTCATCATCTCAGGCTGATCATGGTTTGCTTTGGTAAATAGTTAATTCCTGAGGTTAAAAGATTGACTGACAGTTTTTTAGACGTCAAAATGAAATAAGAAATATATTGTAAATAATTGCAGTCGGGTGAACTAGCTCTTCCAAAATATTATTTCTCTGAAGTAAACAGTAGTGTTTAGCAGTGAAACGATGGTAGCCGTGAGCATGAATCACTGCAAAACAGCTGTGTGTGGGAAAGAAGTGTTAATGCAGGGCTGCTTCAGCTGCCAGGCACATGGCTTTCTTATTTTAGATAAGGAAGAGATAGTGACTGAATATCTATAGGCCATGCTTGCTCTGCACTGGAGGCATAAGATACGATTATGTTCAGGGAGCCCATAGCCTAAAAGGAAGGAATACAGGCATGAAAGTACTTCAGTTTCCACGTTATTTCCCAGGCATTCCCCAGAACCGGAAACCTCTTTCTCCTGCCTGAAGCTCCAAACAATAAAAATTCTTGGAAGAATCAAGAATGATCACGTCTCAACTAGAGAGTGTACATCCTGTCACCTGGCCCTGGTCCTTCCCTTGCCTCACCCCAGGGTCTCAGACACCAGGACTGCAGGCTTCACCAAGGGCTACTGGGTCAGACGTGCCTGTCCTCAATCCATGCTATGTGGAGGTTCAAGGTTCCTCTGTTGGCTGATGCACAGGATTCCCAAACAAAGCTGATCCCGTGCACACCCCCAAGATCTGCTCTTCTCTCTCACTTTCCTCCTTCTTCCTAGCCCCAATAAGGGCCTCTGTCCACTTCTAGGGCCACAGATCCCATGCTGTCTCTCCCTCCCACCCTGCTTGCCCAAAGGCTGCTACGGCCCTCCACTGGCACTGATGTCATTTGTTTATCCCTTCGTCACCAACCTGGACTTCAAACTCTCTTTGGACCTGTCTTCCTAAAGGTATGGGTAGTGCTGTGCTCTGAAGAGCTTCCAGCAAGTCTGTGGTTCTTGGCGTTAAGCAAAGGCTGAGGTGGTGTGTGTTCCTGTCCACGTGCTCTGCTACAGTCCCCAGAGTAGAGTCCCCAGAAATAGAGTAGATTATATTCAGGACGTACAATCCGGGCATAGGAGGGGCTGGAAACGGGTCTAAGCAAGGGAGTGACTGTTGACTGTGTCAGTCCTAGCTGAGATTTTTGGAAGGTTTGGGGGTATTTTTGGGTTTTCGAGACAGGGTTTCTCTGTGTGGACTTGGCTGTCCTGGAGTCACTTTGTTGACCAGGCTGGCCTTGAACTCACAGTGATCTTCCTACCTCTGCCTCCCTGAGTGCTGGGATCAAAGGTGTGTGCCACCACGCCTGGTGCCCAGCTGGATTCTTTAAAGGTGAACAGAACCTGAAGAGCAAATGACAAGCCTCATAACAGAAAGATATGGACCTAGAAGGATAGAAAAGAGGCACACACTCTTGCAAGAAGTACATGCCTGTCTTATTAATTACCTAGAAGAGGTTGTTTGTTTGTTGTGACAAGGTCTCATGTAGCCCAGGATAGGCCTTGAACTCACTATATAGTCAAGAACAATAGTGAACCTTTGATCCTTCTACTTCTGCCTCCCAATACTGGGATGACAGGCATGTACCACCATCTTCAGTTTCACGTGGTATTGGAGACTGGTCCTAGGGCTTCCTGCAAGCTAGGATAACACTACCAACTAAGCTGTAGTCCCCAGTTCCCTGTGGGAATTTTGACACTTTACAGGAACTTTAGAAGTTCAGCTCATCTCTACCACTGTGAATATGAGAAGCTGGAAAATAGCGAAAAGAACAGGGAGAGGAAAAGATATAATTAACTTGGCCTTTATTCTCTAGATAGTTAGAAACCTCGGTGCAAAGGACTAAGGAAAAATTGACTGTTTTCAAGTCATTGTTCACAAGCTGTATTTGCCCTTGTTTCATCCCTAAGAGCTGAGATGCGCCCTGGCTGCTGCCAGAAAGATGTTGATTCTTTCCCATTCTCATGATGTCATACTAAATTTCAGCAGTGAAAATTGGGGTAAAAAAATGAGAAATTACAATCCATGAGGAGAATGGTCCATGCAGGATCTGAGGATGGTGCCCACAGCCATCACTGCTACAGAACCCGGAAGGGAAAAAGCAGTGGGACCCAAGACTAGCTGACTTTTAACCTGGCTTGTTTCCGATTGAGGTGTATCAGTTGTTGTTTGCTGAGAAGAAGAGAAAGCATGTGGAATAAAGCCACAGAACTGGCATGGATAGTCTACTTGACCTTTGAGAATAAAAACTTGGCTGGATTGTTGAGTGGGAAGGACAATGATTAACTCCAAAAGTAAGAAGAAATATTTTTTAGGCTTTACAAAGTTATGGAGACCAACTTCTCCCTGCGTTCTCTTTCCTAGATAATAGGCAAGAACTCTTCACCTCTTTTGATCAGGGCACAATATGATGAGTGTGAGATTCCTTTCCTATTTGGGGATGTGACTAGCACGCCTTATAAAAAGGAGCGATAAAGTACAAAGTCCTCATTTTCTTTGATGCGAGAAGCAGCCACCCATCAAGATCTGACTGAGGGTGGTCTACACCTGGGCTTGTACATTACTCTCCTCCCCCTGAGTTGTGTTGTTTCCCAAAGAAATTCCTCCCACCCACTGATTGCCTTCAGAAACCCAGGGCCTGGTACCCATGCCCAAATAGTCTCAAGCTCTCTTCTCTCTGATCTTCTTGAGCCTTGTAGTCCTAGGTCCAAGGGGGTAAAGGGGTCAGGTGTGTGCCTAGGAGGGTGTATTTGAAGCATGAGTATATAGGCTGGGTATTCACAAAAGGCAAGAGAAGGCAGCAGGAGACAGTGGGCTAGGGCCACCATATTTCTTCACGGCAGTATATGTGGAATCCAGTAATTTTACATTTGAACATAGACTTCCAGGCTGTTCAGAAAGGAGGCCCACCAACATGGGAAAATAGATAATTTTGTCAATTATTGCCTTAGCTTGGGAATTACATAGTTATCATGATTGTGTCCAATAACATTCCTAGTCCAGGCCCTACAAACTGACAGGGGAATCTCTGGTTTACACTTGACCCCACGCTGCCAAACTGGGAAAGCTACAGTTTGCTTCCTGTTAGGCCCTTTTCTGTTACATTACTTTATGAAGACAATTACTTGCATCTCATTGTCTGTTTCCACCTACATAGCAAAAATGAATTGAACTCATTGCTTACTAACCCCAAACATTAAAACATTATGATGGAGATTTTTAATATTGTTTTTTAAATTATGTCTTCTGAATCAATTCAAAGCAGTTCAAGGAGTCTGGCTTGGTGGTTGTTCTAAGTAGTTAAAAAGAAGCTGGGAGGTTGTATCTGAGACTGTCCAAACTCCTGCATCTCCGTGATGTGCCTGAGCAAAGCTCTTCACTGATCTTCTTTTATTTATTTGTTTGTTTATTTATTTATTTATTTATTTATTTATTTATTTGAGACTGGGTTTCTCTGTGTAACCCTGGCTGTCTTGGATTCACTCTGTAGACCAGGCAGCCTTTAAATTCACCTCCTGCCTCTGCCACCCGAGTGGGATTAAAGGTGTGTGCCACCACATCTGACTATCTTCACGGGTTTTCAATTGTCACTTCATCTCTATTATGTTTGTGTGAAGTTTGGCAAAGGATCATTTTTACATTTCAAGATGTTAAAAAAAAAAAAAAAAAGAACTTTTCATATTCTCCACAGAAGGGCAGGTAGTATGGAGTGGCCGCTTCCCATCTGGAAAGGTTGTAAATCGGGACTCTGCCATCGCAGTGGCCAGCAGCCTGGCCTGCCTGCTCCTGAGAGAAGAATCTCTCATTGTGCACACACTCCTCTAGGCTCTCATCACTTCTGCTCTCCTGATTCCTCACATCTCAGCATGACTCAGTTCTAATTGAGATTATCAAGAAGCTGTTTGTTAGCAAGAGAGGAGAAATTCCCCTTTATGTTACTGACATCAAAGAGCTTTCCGAGATAGGTATCGCATAGTACTATGTCCCCTTGAGACACACTTTAATACAACCCAACAACAGAGTGCTTTATCTTAAAGATGGAATAAGAAACGAGCTGTTAGATGCTTTAGCCATGAACTCCAAAGATCTCATTGTTTCATGATTGTATTATGAGTCATGACCCAAAGACTAGTACTGGTACTAGAAACAGAGCTGCAGTAGACTGCCCAACGGGTCTGTGGCTTTCTGCCAGCCTCACAGACTAACTTTGTCATGTTCCAAGAGGAAACAAAAACAGAAAATAACAGTCTTCCAATCTCTTAAGTATAACCTTATAGATAGTCACCCACCCTGAACTCCTTTCTCCCTTCAGAGCAGGGAGGCAATTCTCACCGGCCTCTCTGAGTCTTCCTGCAAACTGTTGCCTGAGGATGTTGAGGTAATGTGCACAGATGAAAGAAAATGTCCAAGATAGTAAGTCTGGGCTGAAGGAAAAAAGTTTGAGTTGCCCACACAATGGAATAATATTAGAGTTAAGAGATTTAGTCTGACACATGCTATGACATGGATGGACTCTGGAAACAAACCAGCCACAGAAGGACAAGTGCTACATGGTTGTAAGCAGCCAGGTCCACAGAGAATGGTGCTTTCAGGGGCCAGAGAAGAAAGAAGTTGCTGCTGCTTCTCTCTACTCATGTTTGGTCTATTTCAACTTCCATTCTCTTCTAGAACATCTACTCTGCACTATATAACTTGCCTTCTTGCTTTTCTCTTCTGTACTTTAACTACACAGTTTCTACATTGGAATAGGTTTTAGGGACACAAAGTTTGCACAGGGCCCAAAGGAACTCATTGGATGCTTGGATTGAAAAGGATTAGCTGTGGGGCCAGACACTAGAAAAGCACGCTTCTGCCCGTAAGGATACCTCTGAAGGAAGGTTTTCACTTCACTCTGGTCACACACCCTTCTTCTTAAAACATTTCTCAGTGCCAGGCAGTGGTTTAATCCCAGCACTCAGGAGGCAGAGGCAGGTAGATCGCTGTGAGTTCGAGACCAGCCTGGTCTACAAAGCAAGTCCAGGACAGCCAAGGCTAAACAGGGAAACCCTGTCTTAAAAAAACAAAAACAAACTATATATATATAGTCTCAGCTTGCCTGCTCACTCAGAATCCTTGCAATGGTTTCCAAATCCTGTCACTCCAAAACCCCTCCATGCTTCTCCTCTTCCACAGACACACTGACCTCACTGCTCAGTTGCCATCTCTCAGCCTTGACACCAACTAGCTCTTCTGCCTGGAGTGTTCCTTTCTCTGGAGAAAGACCTCTGCAGTCTTTCCTGAAGTGTCTCTTTGGTGATCTTCTCGGGCCATCATGTTTAAGCCAGACCACTCAGATCTGTTCTCCCACAGTGTGTCTCTTAGGTTGGTCATCTCCATATCTTGCTCAGCATCTTGCACACTGGATACTTCATTCATTTGATGTGTGTATTTCCACCCTAAAAGAGATTAGGCTATTTTGTGGTTTTGATATGGTTATATCCCCTTTGCTTAGAATAATGTGTGATGTATATTAGACACTACGTAAATGGTTAAGTAAAGTGACTAGATAAAGCAATGAACTGGAGAGATTACAAATAACATATCTAGCTAGAAGACCACCATCCCTTTAAGCTAACATTACAAGTAAAAGCCATACAGGTCATGAGAATTTTGGAACTCAGTGGTACCAGGGCACAGTGATTCAGATCATGAGTTGGAGAGCTGATGCTGAAATTACTAAACTCTTAGTTGAACCATGACAGCTGTGTCTGAGAGATTCTGGAGTCAGGCACTGCATCCAAGAGCAGCCACTGCTGTTCAAACACCAAGAGCATTTGACATCTTCCTTTGTGAATAAATAAGATCAATTCCTTAAACTGTAGTGGTCATTCATGTGCCAAATACCACCATGGTGGGTCAGGTCACCTAAATCTCCCCACTTTACAAGTAGATGTAATATCCACTAGAGAAACCCAAGGCATGGGGAAGTTATCGCCCTAAATGCATGCTACCACAGTGATTCATACTTGGGTACCATGACTGTCATCCTCAGTAATCAAATCAGACCACTTGGGGTTTGTTTTTGCTGATTCTCAACTGTATTTGAAAATACCAAGCCTCCATAACTACTTTCTACCTAGATTATTAAAATAGTGGCTGCAGCAATGAAATTTTCCAACAGCAGAGAGAAATGTTTTAGAGGTTGCTATCTTTTCTAATTCATTTTTTTGGAAATCATTTTGGTTTATCATTGTGGAAAATCTCTAAGCAATAAAAGAAATGCAATAAAAGGAACAAGCAATGTATTATAAAGTATGCTTTGCATCTTGATAACAACACATGATTTATTTGTTGCTTATGATAAATGTGAAAATAAATTGCATTGGTGGAATTCATGAATAGAATGGTTAGGTAGTGTAAAGTTTTGCTTCCAGCATTGAGCTAGAATCAGCTTGAAAGGCTTGTTGAAATGTAGTGTAGGACCTCAGGGCAGTTTTGAAAATATAATTAGGTTTCCAGTTTATTAAAGTGTAGATTTGAAATTCTCCCACATAGAATATATTTTCAATAATAATCCATGGGCTTGGAAACTATCTGAGAGAGATGAAGAATAAAATGACAATGTTTTATTAGTGTGCACCAGAGCAGAAAGACTTATGTATCTTAGAGCAGTCAATGTAATAACTCCTTTTTTTTTTTTTTGCAAGATAAAAACCATCTCATAAATGACTCCAGTTAATTTTGACTCAGGCTGATATACTCCCTTTCCACCTTCAATGGTGTTTAATACTACTATGTATTACATATATGTTGCTTTGCTTTGTCTCTTCATCAGCAATCATACTCATTTAATAAGCAGTTATAATATAATCAGGTGAGTTCCAGCACCACCCCCCACAACTAGATAATATGAATCTAGACTTTTATCATACCTCTGCTTCCAATTGAAGGGGAAGATCCTGACCCAGGGCAGAGGTAAAAAAAAAAAGTGTGTATATCCATAGCATACAGAGCGAGGTGAAAAAGACCAAGAGAGCTTGCTTGGAGAAGAAGTCAGAGCTAGTGGGGAGGGGATTTGTATGCCACACTAAGAATCTAAAAGAATTCCACCTTTCATAATGGAAAGGTACCAAAGAATTTGAAATGAAGATGACAGGATAGTGTGTGCATTAAAGCAAATTTCTTGGCCTGTCTTGAGGAGGACAGACAAAAGGTAAGCAAGGTGAGGGAAGAGACCAGTTCCAAGACCCGACAGAGCAGCAAACTGTACAGACGATTGAAAGGGAGAAAGACAAATAGAAAGTACTGCATCTGGTAATGGATGAAGGACAAGACCGAGTGGTTGGTTTAGTCTTCCAAAATTCATGTTGAAATTTAATGACCACCATGACAGTATCGTGAAATAGAAGTTTTAAGACCTGATTTGTACAGGAGGCCACCACACAGGAGGAGATTAAGGCATTTTCTAGTTTCATTCTGTTGATGTATTGAAATTCTCTAAGCCAAAACAAATGAGGGGAGAAAAGGATTGATTTGGTCTGTTTATAGGTTATAGGATAACTGTTATTAAGGGAAGTGATGGCAGTAACTTGAAGCGGAAACAGTACTGAAATATTATTTTGGCTCAACTGTAGGCTTATATTTAGCTATGTTTTCTTATACAGCCCAGGGCTTATCCACGACCTACAGTGGGCTTGGCTTTCTTCATCAATTACCATTTGTATGCCCACAAGCCACTTTGATCAGGACAATCCTTCAAATGTGACTGACTCCTTTCTCAGGAGACTAGGCTGTGTCAAGCAGCCAGTTGAAGCTAATTAGGACAATGCCTTCATCACAGGAATAAGTGAGCTGTCTCTAGAATAATTTCATTCTTTCTGTAGTGTGTTCCTTTGTTACCTCTCTCTGACTTAGGTGTATTTGGTTAGTTTTGTGCCATGTTGTGATACAGTATACAGGCTCTCATTAGATGATGTCACCTTGAACTTGCATTTAGCATCCAGAGCTATGAGAATCAATTTTATTTTTATTGTAATGTTATGGGGAGCCTATCAGAGATGAATATTCAGACACGGTTTATAACCAATTGTTAAGTCTTCATCCTAGCTGGCTGGGACTGCACTCAGGTATTCAGGACATAAGTGTAGGCCTGAACATTTAGAGGAAGAGTCTTTTAAAAGCAAAAATGACATCCTGGTAACTAACTGTGTAGACGGAAGGGAGGTTTGCACAAGCAAGCAGTTTAACAGAAGCCAAGATAAGTTACCTGGGGCATCTTGGCCTTAAGTTCCCAGAATAGAGTTGGATAATTTTGTATGGGATTCTCCATCAAGGAAATTAAGTTCTAGTTAAATAAGAATACAAGATGGAGGGAACCTCTGCACTGTCTTGCTTTGTCATAGGCTGGCCACCTGACTCTATGTTGGGGGGAAAGGAGAAAAAAAAAAGAGAACAGCCCAGGAAAAGACACTTTGCACTTGAGAACAGCTAAGCAAACAAACAATTTCCCATAGAAGTTATAAATGACAAGATGTTTAACTCTTGAATTCTCATCCTTCCCCTCTTTTTGGTTTTATTTACTATCTTTAAAGCTTTTGTTGGAACTTCTAGCGTTCTGTATTTTAGAATCTTTAAGTTCATTGAGTATGATGAGTTTGCTATAACATGCCATGTAAGTAACTTGGATTCAACTCTTGTTTAAGAAAAGGCTGTGTACCCAATGGGCTCATCTTGGAGTACCATGTGAGTTGCCAACACTTGGTGATCTTTGCAGCCATGTGACTCAGCCACTATCCTTACTAAGGTTTAAGAAAGGGTACGCATATAACTTTATCACTGCCTTGGCTAAGGTGACCACAAGGTGTAAATTAACTAAGACAGTACCCAGAAAACAACTAGACCCCCTGAACCCTCTGCCTGTCACTTTATCTCCCTTTTCTTAAACTAAGGAGGCAACAGCAAGTTTCCAAGATGATTTGTTTTGAAACTGAGTCGTATTTTTTTTAATTGGCATTTTGTAAAAGTACACTATAAACGGATCAGGAAAAAGGGATTCCCAGTCTCTCTGTGGACTGTATTTATGGTTTAAAGTTTATTTTGATACTAGAGGACTTTTAATTCAAGAATTATAATTTTTATTTGTAAAGTCCTAATAAGAGTTACTTTCTAATCATAAACTGTTAAAGATAATTAAGATATATGAGTTAATGGACACTCGTGATATATATATAAATGTAATTTGTTTGCAGAAACAAGCTTGAAATAAAAGACAAATTTTTTTATCTCTGATAATATAATATTCTGTATGTGCTGTCAAAGTTAAGCCTGAAAGAAATAAGTCAAAACAAGTTTAAAATAAACTTAAATCTCGTTTAATATAAAATAACAAAATCAAGTATATAAAAATTGGCTATAAAAAATTAATGGCTTTCATAAAATGAGTTAAATTTGCACTATACTTGCATATCAGGAGTCCTCAGGTTCCCTTTGATGGAGCACCGTCCCACCAGAGTCCGTTACATGCTAACCTCATTACAAAACAAGGGTGTGTAGCAATAAGACCCATATAAGACTACTGCTACTGCCTGTGGCTGTGCAGGCCTGAGAAGGTCTGCCTACATACGTCTGACTAGCTCCAGCATGCAGACCAAGCCAGAAAAACAAATCTTCCTCCTTATCTAAAGATGAATTACTCTTAATGTCTCACATGACAGGGGGATGAAATCTCTTGCCCTGTAGAGGTTCTCAGAGTCCGAATCCACGTCTTAAATGTCTCAAACAACAGAGAGACAAATAGATATCATGCTGTCCTCAGTGTGTCTTGAACTGGCATATGAAGAAGCTGTGAACAGGGAAACTTGTCCATAAGCCCACCACCTGACAGGTATGGGATTTGTATTCAGTTGGCCAAGCCCTCTACCTTGGCTTTCAAGTCTTCCTTTTAGCAAAAGCATCTTTCTGGGTCCACACTCTAACCACCTATGTTCCCTCATTAAAGGAGGATGCCAAATAGTCTTTCATCAAACTCCCATTTTTAAAAAGTTATTCAAAACATCCAAACAGTGTCTCTCAGTTGAAAATATGCTTGCTACTACCAATATGTGGTAACTTAGAGATTTTTTTTTTCATCAGCAGGAATAAGCCACCTTTGTCAATTTAGTCTATGTTACATGTAATTATTTAGTTCGGATTTGGTATGACTGACTGCTTTTATCTTTTATCTGTTGGTTAAATGTATAGAATGAAAATGTGGAGTTTTTTTTTTTAATGATTCTGTTAATAGGGTTAATTTTAGAAATAGAGTTAATTTGTAAAATGAGTCATTTACTCTAAAAAAGGCAGACACTGTCTCTGGGAGTATACTTTTTAAATTGAAATTTACTTTTGTTTTTGTTTTATTTTTTGTTTGTTTTTCAAGATAGGTTTCTCTGTGTAGCCCTGGTTGTCCTGGACTAGCTTTGTAGAATTGTACATCAATTCATCAAACTCACAGCAATCTACCTACCTCTGCCTCCCAAGTGCTGGAATTAAAGACATACACCACCATGCCCGGCCTACCTTAAAATTTTTAAATCATTTCTTTTGGGGGAAATATAACTTAGAGTTAAATTATCTCTTTCTACAGCCTGTCAATATAAAATATATTTACTGTATAATCCTGAAATGTAATACAATAACTTGATGTCAACAAAAAAAAATAACAGAAAGTTATGATTTCAAATATTTAAATGGCCATTTAAGGTAATAGTCCTAATTTTTCAAATTTCACCCTATCAGATTGCTTGTATCCAGATTTTTTTCCTTGAGATTTTCTGGTTTTGTTCATTAAATAATAGCTGGGATTGTTAATATTTAAAGCAAATAAACAAAGTCTATCATACTTGGAAGCAAGGACACTTAGACATTTTCTGTTTAGAGTCTTTCCTTGGTTGCTGACTTCAGCTGACTTCTCTTATACAGCTTCCAGGAGCTTATTTCTTATGCAAGAGGCCAATGTAACAAACAGCAAATTACAGTTACCTTGTTCTTCTACAGGCCTGTGCTGCACAGTCCTACCATTTATACAACTGTATGTAACTCATGTTAATCTTGATATAAAAGTTTTCGCCGCATAGCTTTGTCTCTTAATGTTTCCCTTAAAGTGGTACAGTTTTTACCTCCTGACTTATGTTCATGATCTTTGCCAACTGTTAAATTTTGTCATGGCCCCTTGAATGGCCCTCTTCTGAGGCACTCTTAACTGCTGCTTTTTCCATTGCCTTCATGTCAGCCTTGAAGCAGCTACTGAGAGAGTGACCCTCTCAAACCTCTGAAAGGAATTCAGGTGACCTCTCAAAGGAGACAAATGGCCATGGGCCATCCAACTCATCCCCTCTTTGGGCCACTCTGGACATTGATTGTGGGACTCAGAACATAAACAAATGGGCCAAAAGCCTTCTTTACATCAATTCATCTCTCTGTCTCAGTGGTTCAGTGCAGCTTAACATCCTTCAGGGCCAGCTTGGCTGCTGCAGTACTCTGAAAAGGACTGAATCTGATGGCTCCTACGGATTCTATGCCAACAAATCCTAAGTGGTTTGAAATGGAGCCTGAAGGCACAAAGACCAGATAAAATTTTCCTCTTGCTCCTCCCCTTGATCACTCTTCTCTCCTTATCATCCTCATACCTATATCTTTACCATGTCTTTGAAATGTTTTACATGCTGAACTTCACCCTACACCTAAAAAAAAAAAAAAATGTTCCACGCAAGCTCTCCCAATAGTTTTCCCTACAATAACTCCATTTGTTCTTAATACATCTGCAAAAAGGCCTTTTAAGTACTGTGGTAAAACTGGCTAAAACAAGCACCCTGGGCCAGATCAATTCTTTACACTCATCCTCTATTTGCTCCTGTTCCCTTCCTTTGATGCTCCGTAGGTCCCTTTTACTTTCTGCTGGCTCATGTTAGTGTAACAGCTCTGGCACTGTCATCCTGAATTAGCTCTCTGCCTACTTCTTCTTCAGGTTCACTCCATTTCTCAGCCTCTGCTTCTCCCTATCCCTCAACCTTCCCAGAAAATCTCTCAGTTCTACCCTATAACCAAATCACCTGCTTAAAGTCCTCTAATAAGTATTTTTCAAGTCTCCTCAGGAACTCAGGATGGTATTTGCCTGATCCAACATAACCAATCATGTTAAGACCTCCCTCCACACACACGCCCACCCCTCCCTCATCAGTGAACCCATAACTACCTCTTCCAACTAAGACCTTGCTCAGAAGACAACAGCTATATAAACCACCCTGCCCTGATTGTTTTTATATCCTCTCAGAGTTAGGAATGATAGATTTCTACTGAAAGACTATATTTCCCAGCTTCCCTTGAGGACAGCAGAAGTTTCCACCCCCATAAGGGGCCGTGTTCTATCTTCCTTATAGGCATTTTGGCCATCTGCACATGCGGGTAACAAAAGTGCTCCCTTGCAGTGAATAAACATGGTCCCGCCCAACATCAGACCAAGCTTCTCTTTCTTTTTGCCTTCAGTGTCTCTCTACAGCTGCCCTTAAATAATCTAACAGAAAGGAGAATGGGTAAAACATAATCTTTGTGAAAACAGGGATGTATGAAGGGGATGAAACCATGTAATGCAGCCACAAAGACATCATTTTCTAGGATTCCCTTCTGCCCTGCCTGCTCCATGCTATGTCCACTGAGAAATCGGGGCTTACAGAAATTACACAGTTCTTAATGCTCTCCTTTCAGAGCAACAAGGGGGACCTCTCTATTTCCAACTGAGTGCATCCCCTTCTTTGGCTGGAGCTTTGGAACAAGCATCAGAGCCAGGCTCTGTAGATATTGTGGGGGAGGGGCTGGCTTCCCTTTCTCCATCCATCCTTGACAGGAAATGAAGTTATTTCAGCTGATAAATGCTATTTATTAGCAGAGGATTTTAAAAGTTTTCCCTGGGCGACCACAAAAAGACTTTAAAATTGTTCTCAAAAAGGGCATAGACGTCTCCTTATGTGGTGCATCAAAAGTCATTTTTCCTGATCCCTAGCAGCTATATGCATGCCACAGTAGGTGATCTTTCCCTCCAATTTGTTAAAGCAGGAAAAATCACAGATCTTGTGCAAGTGATAAGAAGGGAATCTCTGTGATCATAGACTATCCCCATCCTACCCACAGAATAACGGCCAAAAGGCTTACATAGCACCCCCCCCCCCCCCCCCCCCCCCCCAACCCCGGTATTTAATTTTTTACAGTAGAACATCTGAGTCCTTCATTTTTGAGCTTGATCAAGCCCCATCAGTTTTTACAATATGGATTCCTGTTATAACAAAGGAACGGAAGGCATAGTCAAGGACCGCATGGTTGAAAGGCTCCGGCCCAGTTTGTGTGTTTGAGAGATTAAACAATAATTCTCTGCCATCTCAAAACTTTGTAATACTAGAAGAAAGCCTTTGTGCTTGGTGCTGCCCTAATGAAGGGGCAGCATTGTCTGTGCTGGACAAGAGGAACAGAAAGATGAACTCATTTGCCTGCAGTTTTAAAGCTAGTAAGAGAAACGCTGATGCCAGGATCTAAAGTGCAAACCCAGAAAATGAGGTGCATCTGGTCACCTGGAGCTAGAAGTCCTTGATGGCTCGGGCAGAGACCAGTTTAAATGTGCTGGTGTGCTGTCTGCAGAATCCTAAGCAGCCTCAGCTGGAGAACAATGTTCTGGCAGAGTGTTTGTAAAGTGGTACCCTTCCTGAACAAGACTCCCTTAACTGGTGGCTGTTCATCCCTGCTCAAACCCACAGTGTGTTACAAAACAAAGAAGTGTGCATCTTGGAGCCATGGGAGGCAAGGAAGGGAGCTGAAGTTTCTGACTTTTACGATGAGGAGTCTGCCTTCCTTTCCATTTCATGTTGTTGGCTACAAATAAAGTAATTTCCCCTGTATTGTATCTACAGAACCTCTGATATCTTGAATTAGTGATGCTTACTAGGATCTGGTACCCAAGCATCCAAAGGTCTTGCATTACATATGGGAAAACTGAGATTATGTAGCAGGAAGGCAGTAAGAAGTGCCTCCTGAAGATGAAATGGAAAAGGAAAGACTCCAGGGCCAATCGGACTTCACAGACATTCCGCTGGGGGAAGCAGAACAGGAATGCCTTTTCACTTTCATCTTGAACACAGCTGACAATAAATCTTTGACTTTTAGGATTCTGGCTGGTTAATTTTAGACTGCTAATATTAACACCCTCTTACTGATTAGTGTTAATTAAACTTACTCCTGAACTACTGTGAAATGTCAAAACCTGCATCCTCAGAATACTATTCCAAAAGGCTCGGATCTGTAGGAGCTTGAAAAGATTAGATCCCACTTCCACTCTTGGGCTGTCACCTTTCTAAGTTAAAACCCACCAAATCAAATCAACCACAGCAGGCATCACAGCAACCTTCTCTGCAATTTGGGAAAGATAATTGGAGCCATTGAGGCAAGCACTGTTAGGGAGTGGCTTGATTTACATATATGTAAATCATCAGTTGGCTCCAATGCCCGTTTCCCTGGGAAGCTGTTGATCTCTACCAAGTATTCTTAGCAGCACCATCTCCCATTCTACAATGGCACTGGGGTGCTGGGGGGGGGGTGGAGGTCAAGACAGAAGCCAATCAGCACGCAACATTGCTCCAACATAGTGATTGCCCCAAGAAAGGAGTATGAAGCGGAAACAAACAAATAAAATCCCTCTTTCCCTTGGATAATACAATCTGTAGATAGTACTGGGATGGATGAAGCTGTTTTGTGACAATAAGGGACACCAGCTCTGTTGAAGAAACAAAGGAATGAGAGTTAAGAAAATTGGAGAGAAACTGAGCTGGAGAGCTTTCAAATTCTGCTGACTTGGTGCTCGGCTTTTGATTTATAGGACTCACAAATCTATATCGCCAGCCACATACACAGAGAACCACCAAAAGCTCATGCACATGCAGAATCCCTGCATAAATACAAGGGGGAAACTAGTGAAGGAGAAAGAAGCGGCAGGCTGATTTCAGGACCTTCTCTGGTTCTGGAGCACACAGGAAGAACAGGGAGCCCCAAGCCCAGCTCCCAGGCCTGAGAGCTGCTCTGCCTTTTCTCTCTCCTTTGTCATCTCCCCTCAGGCAGCACTGGGCCTCACCACAGCCTGTCTGCAGCTTTCTCATTTTGCTACTTTCTCACTCCTTCCTTGGTGTTTCCAGTATCCAACACCGTCTCTGCCCAAAGAGCTTTGGATCAGACTAAAACTAACCTTCAAGGTGGTGCTGTCCTAGAATTTTCTGAATTGGGAAGCATCATGGGTTGAGGTGTGCATGTACTTCTCCCGCTACTCATTGCTTATCAGCATTATCAATTTTGAATAGGCCACAGACAATGCAATCCTTCTGAAATATTAAACAAATCTGGGCAAAGTTCAACATGAGCTAAGTGCCCTTGTATATAGGTAGGTAGTTCCACCAGACTACCAAATCCTTAAGGAAATGTTGGCCAAGCTCTAGTGAAAAGCCCATAGCCATGGTAATGCAGGCAACCCTAATTAAACTCAATGAGTGAAAAAAGGAAAGAAAGAAAAGTACAGAGAGAAAGAGTTGTGAAGAAAGGAGTCAGTAAGAGTGGATGGGATAAGGATAGCACAGGTTGAATATGATTGCAATATATTGTAAATAAGTATGAATTGCCAAAAATTTAAAACATAGCTGCATGGCGATGGAAGGGATAATCAGATGTGTCATTATAAAACTATTCAAATACTAAATCTGGAATAGATCAAATAATACACAGAAAGCATTGTCAAAAAGGTTGAAAATGTTAGGAACTAAAAGCTATTTGGTATTATTATAACTTGTTACTGTTAAGATTAAAGTAAATAAATCAAACATTACAATTGGATGAGTTCCCTGTAGACAGTTCGGTTTGATTCATTGTTATAAGCCTAATTATCTTTTTCAAAAGCAGAAAGCTACATTAGAGTTAGATGCTTCTAATGTGATTTGAAATAAGCTCTAGATATCGTTGATGGCATCCTACAGTTTTATACACAGAGAAAATATAAAAGTCTGTAACTATTAAGATTTTTTGTATTATCTTTATCTCTATCTGAAAAATAATGATTACACTACTAATGTTGTCTCTGGGTGGATTGTACATCTACCTAAAGACAAACATCATCAACTACAAAGCTGAAAAGATTCTTTGTGTATGTTGGGGGGGGGGTAGGGAGAGAGAGACAGACAGACAGACAGAGACACAGAGACACAGAGACAGACAGGCAGGCAGACAGAGGAGACCTTTGAGAAAGTCATTGAGAAAGGAAATTCCCCAAATAAGGGGCAAACTGGGTAAGACTATAAACAAGCCCTGGTTTATTTTTCTAATTTCACACGTAACAATCCTAGTGTTGTTGGAGTATGTCCATCAACTCTCTTCTGCTGTTAATGAAAGGTTCCCTTCCAACCCTGATCAAGGGCTTCCCACAGAGCTTTCCAACAGCTTTCTGTAGCTGCTTGATTTCATTTCACATCTAAGATGGCGAAAAACAGCAAAATGTCGTATGAAAATTTCTTAATAAAATTTTGTAAATCTCTGGTAAAGCTAAGACCTTGTATGTGTGTGTGTGTACATACACATATATATGCACATAACAAAAACAAAATACTTTTAACTAAACATTAATTTTTTAACAGAATAAAGGAATAAATGGTCGGCAATTTCTTTTCTTTTTCTTCTTTTTTTTTTTAAACATTTATTCTTCTCTTATATAATACATCCTGACCACAGTCACCCCTCCCTCTACTCCTCCCCTCCCCACCACCACCTTGCCTGCACCCCAGATCTACCTCTCCATTTCCCTTCAGAAAAGGGCAGGTCTCCCAGGGATATCAACCAAACATGGCATAACACATTCAGTAAGACTGGGCACAAACCCTTGTGTCAAAGCTGGACAAGGCAACCCAGTGGGAGGAAAAGGGTCCCCCAAACAGGCAAAAGAATCAGATACAACCCCTGTTGTATCTCACTGTTAGGAATCCCACAAGAATGCCAACCTACACAGCCATTTTATATATATATGCAAAGGACCTAACACAGACCCGTGCAGACTCCTTGGTTGTCACTTCAGTTTCTATAAGTCCTTATGAGCCCGATTTAATTGATTCTGTGGGTTTCTTGTGGTATCTTTGACCCCTCTTACTCTTACAATCCTTCCTACCTCTCTTCCACAGGATTCCCCAAACTCCACCTCATTGTTGGCTATAGGTCTCTGCTTCTGCTCCTATTACTTGCTGGATGAAGCCTGTCTAATGACGATTGGGCTAGGCACTGATCTATGAGCTTAGCAGAATATCATTAGGAACCATTTCATTGACTTTTTTCTCAGTTGTTTTTGGTTCTATCCTAGGTCTCTGGTACATCCAGCCTCAGATTCCTGGCCATGCAGGTAGTGGGTTGGGCATGGGCTCCCTCTCGTGGTACCAGCCACTCCCAAAAGTTCTGGGCTACCATTACCTCACCACATCTTTCAGGGAGGATACATTGTAGATCAAGGGTTTTTATGGCTGGGTTGGTGTCCCAGTCCTCCCGCTGAAAACCTAGCCTGGTTACAGAAGATGGCCGGTTCCAGTTCTGTATCTCCCATTACTCGAAGTCTTCTCTAGGGTCATCTTCACAGATTCCAGGAAGTTTCTACTACACTAGGTTTTCATACTGCCCCCCCCAAGTTCCAGTTGTCTCTCCTCATTCTCTTCTCTTTCTTCCTGTCCCTCTCCAGTCCCCTTCCCCTAACCCTGCCTGGGTCCTCCAGTTCCCATTCCTACCTGTCCCCAGTCTAGCAACAAAACCTATTTCACTTCCATTCCTCAGCGAGATTCATGTGTCCTCCCACCCCACTTTAAGCCCTCTTTGTTAATTAGCCTCTCTGTGTCTGTAGTTTGTAGCATAATTATCCTTTACTTAACAGCTAATATCCACTTATAAGTGAGTACATATCATGCGTGTCTTTCTGGGTCTGGATTACCTCACTCAGAATAATTCTTTTCCAGTTCTATTCATTTGCCTGAGAATTTCACGTTGTTTTTTTTTTTTTTTTTTTAATTGCTGAGCAATACTCTATTGTGTAAATGTACCACATTTTCTTTATCCAGTCTTCAGCTGAGTGACAGCTAAGTTGTTTTCATTTTCTGGCTGTTATGAATAAAGCTTTTATGGAGCATAGTTGAAGTGTCCTTGTGGTAGGATGGAGAGTCCTTTGGGTATACTGCCAAGCAATGGTATAGCTGGGTCTTGCAGTAGATCAATTCCCAATTTTCTGAGGAATCTCTATATCAATTTCCACAGTGGCTGTACAAGTTTACACTGCTACCAGCAATAGAGGAGTATTCCCTTTGCTCCACATCCTCACCAGCACTGACATACAATTTCTAAAATAGTATAATAGAATTACTGAATTTCACCTATTTTCTAATGTACATGATAGCATATAAGACATATAATGAAGTGAATATCATGGTACTAGCTATGTTGATGACTCCTAAATAGATTCTTCCAGCTATAGTTGCTGATGAAGCCCTAAATTCCCATATCCAAGTGAATTCTCAAAATCACCATATATATCTGACATTTCTGCAAAGTTAAGCCTTCCAAGAAGAAAAGGGAGCCCAATGCATTCTGCCAAAGCTGGTTCCAATCTCCTCCACCTTGGTCAGTCAAAACAGAAGGCCTATGGGATCCCTGTCCTCCTAAAATTCCTTCCATTCTCTTAATTCATCAGTAAATAATCTTGGCTTTCCTGCAAACAGACCCCGATCTCACTCTTTCCATCTAAGAGATGCCTGTCACTAGGAATAAACTATATGGCATTAAACTATATGACACTTCAGAATTCCACCATTTGGTGCATGCTGCCTCACTCCTCAACCATCTCTTCCCAGCTTTAGACACAGGGACTGTCCTGCTGTACTCAGATAGACTCAACATGCTCCTGTACAGAATCAGCAATTGCCCTGTCTCTACTTAGAACACTCTCTCCTCAAAACTTGCCAAATGGCTTTTAACTTTTAACCTTTTAACTTTTTTTACTTTAAACTCAAAAGTTGATCTAGAAGACCCTTCCTTGACTACCCAGACTGAAAGAGCACCCCAAAGTCAAGTTAACCATATAACCCTTCCTACACTCATAGCTTTCATGGCCATCTGAAACTGTGTTGGTTTCTGTACAGACTGATCCCTCCCTAACATGTAAGTTGGATGACTGTAATTAAACAGCCTGGCATATACAATGTATCCTTGGTGCTCAGGAAATGTGGTAATGGACACCAGCTAAAAAAACAAGTATCTTATATCTTCTAATGGGTCCTGTCTTACTTTCAGTAGAAACATTTCCCTGCCTCCCCATTCTTCTACTGATAGACCTACGGGACCTCGAGGAAAGCGTGCCTCATCTGAGGAGTTATACTGGAAAGCAACCTGGTCAGCCAAAGATGCACTCTCAATTTCTCACCCAATGAAATCTGAGAATGAATGTCTGACCCATTTTTGTTTAACTTGATATCATCTGTACACTTGAAAAAAATGAAATATTGTTGATGCTATTTCATCCCTTACAATACAATTTTATTTGACAGATGGATATTATTTAAAATATAATTTTGTAAATGTTGCTTTTATTTCCTCAGATGAGGGCATGAGATGAAAGCCATACCCAAGCTTTATAATTGCATGGCTTGTGCTGAATCCAGAACATTTCTATCTCTGTCCTATCCATCCCTAGGCCTAAGCCTGGAATCTTCTAGCCTCTGTACAACCTAGAGTTCTGTACACCCAAACCTTAAAGGTTTCATCTTCCAACCTCCATCGACTAATTTGGGCCTAGAGTGTTTTCAGCCTCCAAGATTTACTGGTGAATAAGCTCACCCTTTCTAGCTCTTTCTGAACTCTAGCTTGCTGGATCTGGCTCAAACTTTTCTACAAGCGGACTGATCAAATCTTGCCTCTCTTGGCTTCTGGATGAATTACTCTTCTTAGAAAAACTGCCTCTAAACTCCATGAACTGAACTTCACTGACTGCATGAACTCAACTGCATTCAACTGAACTACACAGAACCCAACTCACACTCCCTCCCAATGCCCCCCCCCTTATTCTGTCATCTTTCCCTGATTCATCACTTTGTCTGCCCCTCAATTAGATGTTATTGCATGGAATTAAATGTGTGTGTATTGCATGGGTGCATACTGAGAGCATGACTGTATTTTAGCTGGACCACCCAGACCTAGGTCTTTGTATATGAACCCTTGCCAGAGTAGCCTTTTTGGGAGATTAAAATCCCTCTATATAATTTTATCTAAATCTTTGTGTAATGGTAAATTTTATCTTGATTGTGTTGAGAGATGTCTTAGAGGTTCTAGTAAAGTATGTTTTTGGCTGTATTAGTGAGGGTGATTCCAGAAGCAATTAGTTCATGAGAACTCTAACCTAATGAATGGTTTGATCTAGATACTCATAATTTGAGTACATTATTGTGAGTTAATAGACAGGTAGGGCCTTGCTAGAAGAACTGAGTAACTGCAGAAAAAGCATATTTTGGGACATTGGTCCCTCCTACATTTCTCTGCTTCTTGACCACCACAAGATAAACAGGTCCCAGCACCTTGATTTTGCACCTTGATTCAGGGACAAAGCAATTATCTCCACCCAACCATGGGCTAAAACCTCTGAAGCCATAAAGATTCAAAATAAACCTCCCATTATTAGTTACAGTGATGAAAAATTTAACAGAGGATTGGTACCAGATAAGAGTCATCACTGTGACTGTACCTGCTACATGCTTTTAGCAGGATTTACAATAAGAACAGTAAGCAAAAAGCAGAGTGAGAAGACTTCAAAAGCTTGGCCAGAAAAGGAACAAGCTCAGAGATGAGGGCAAAGAGGTCACAGTTGATGGAGAGATTGATACCATTAAAAGAAGGCAAGGATTTAGCATTGCAACAATAGGTGGCAGGCTTTCAGGACACTTCAGGGATCATAAGAGCCTAGCCATCTCAAGGACATGGGTATAAATGTATAAACTTGTTAAATAAGATTTTCTGTTGATGAAAGGACCACTAGCATCCTGCTTGCATAGGATCATTCAGTGAAGTGTTTTCCCAATTTAGCCAACCAGGCATTCAGAGGCTATGACAACCATGGTCTGAGGGGGTCTTTTTATTGCTCAAACTTGCAACAGATACCAACATCATCCATGTGGCACTGGTTTTACATACCTGAAGAATATATAAAATAATAGGGTTCATGAAGGCCTTATCCAGATTCCAAAGGAAAACCTGGAAGGCCTGCTAACAAGAATCAGAAGTCCTATGGGGAGCTCCTAAGAGGACCATATATGAAGCTATTGGAATAACGCTGGTGGTATCAGGAAATGGAATGTTGCAGTGGAAAGCTGTAGGTAGCAATAGAGACTCTCCAAGAAAAAAGACATGTGGTCTGGAACTAGGAAATCAACAGTATGGAGGGGCGCCAAAACACTTTGAAACTCAAACGTGCCCCAGATGCCAGGCAAGGATCTACAGGATTTAAAGTTTTCCCTTCTGGATTTTGGTCTTGTTTTGATATGATTCTCCCTCTTTTCTTGTATTTCTCCCCTTTAGGCTGAAATGTGTCCTCTGTCTGAGATTGTATATTGCAAGTATATGGCTTATGTTATGCCTGTGAAGGATATGGGGGATCTACATGCAATGGCACATATACGGAGGTCAGAGGGCAAATTTGTAGAGTTACTTCTCCCCTTCCACCTTTATATGGGTTCCAGGAATCAAACTTAGGTTTCTAGACTTATGCAATGGATGCCTTCACTCACTGAGCTCTCTCATTGGCCTCAGACTTTTATTTCTTAATTTATAAGGGTTTACAGCTAAGGTTTTATCTTGAATTTCAAGAGATTGGACTTTGGAATAGTGTTAGAATTAAGACTTTAGAGGTGTTTTTTTTATAGTCATGCTATACTGAATTATGGCCTTATCATTGTTTTAATTTGAGATTAAATACAGTTTAAGAATAACTGTTAGATGTCACATTGACAAGAGTTAGATTTGTAATGGTTAATATCGTCAATAGTGATAAGATTGAAAGATACCTAAAAGATTAGTAAAACACACCTGTAAATGTTTCTATACTTTTCTAGAGAAAAATAGTTTAGATGGTGAGGGTTCTGGACAATCAATGGTTTATTTCATTGATGAAGTCAAGATTAATAAAGTAATGGAAACTTGGAGGTAGGGCCTAGATTGAGAAAGTAGTTTACTGGGCATGTCTTTAAAGACTATATCTAGTCCTGGGTCCTAACTGTAGTGTCTTGCTGGTTCCTGGCTGCCATGGAGTAAGTAGCCTCCTCCTGTGCAAGCTCCTGCACCAGTGCCCTGTCTTATCAGAAGCCCACCACAATGGAACAAGCAAAAATGTAGGAGCCTGTGTAAGAAAGCTGTGAACTTGCTATGGACTACGGATGGGGCAGAGTGCAAATTATTCTTCCCATAAAGTGTCCTTCTAGAAAGAAACGCATAAACTATTATAAGTGAGTACACTTGAGAGCAAGGACATGAAGGGATTGTCCTGAGGTGTTCATACTATCTTTGTGATAAAGGTGAAAGCCTAGGAGGAATATCCATGGCTCTTCCACATGAACAAAGATGCTAAGACATAGCACCAGGTGTACACCCTCTCTGTACTTGTATTTGTAAGGTAGCTATAAATGTCGCTTCAGGTTTTGCTTGGTTTAATAAAAGAAATGAGAACTACTTTGTTTGTATTATGCTTGAGCTCAAAGGTCTCAAGTCCCCAGATCACTCTATTCAGATTGTCAGCATTTCCTTTGACAGAAACCTAGCCTTGCTGGCTGCATAAGAGCAACACAAAAAAAACATGAGCCTAAACCTCTGAAGTCATGGCCTGAGTTGCAATCTTAGTTACCTTATCTAAATTAATACAAGGTAGAACCATTGAGGGTAGAGAGCAGGTTACTCGGCAGGATTCTTAAAGGATGTCATCCTCTGTCTCCCCTCCCGGGCTCCAGGCTAAGGTCATTGATCTGGCAAACCACAGACTGAAATTCATGGAGCCTGAGGCAAACACATTTCACCTCCTTTAAACTGTTTTCCTCAGATGTCTGTCACAGCAATGAAAAGTTATGCTAACATAATCTTGGAGCAAGAGATATAGTATTCACTTAGGATACTATCTATTATCACTCAGTATGCAAAGGCAAACTTGACTGTGAACCAATGCACCAAGTCCGACTTCCTGTCTACCAGGAAAGCTGTCTTCATCTTCCAGCTCCGACCTGTAATAACTCATGACCCACTCAACACATCTCCCCCTTTACTTGAAATCTAAGCTGCACAATCAAACTGTATATAAAGCTCTCCCAGAAGTGTGTTCCTTGCAGGAAATGTGCACCAAGCTCAGCATTTTGTTTAACACTTCTCTCTGGTTTAACTCTTATAAGACTTGCCTTCAAGAGCTAGAAATGTTGTTGATAGATGAGAGAAAGCATATCTTTGAGTATAAATTACCAGGACTCCACACCTCACTCAATGGTACACACCAGTATAGGCTTTTCCATTAGCATCAATTATCTTCCTCCTAATGTCTCAAAATATTCGAGATGTTCAATTGGTAAAGATATGTATTTGTTTGAGCTAAAGTTTTGGCACTGATGATTTAAGCCAGAGGCAAGGCAGCACACCACTGTGGAAGCAAATGGAAGCACAAAATTGCTCACCTCGTGGCTAGGAAGAGAAAAGGTAAAAGCTCTGTGGTCCAGTTTTCCCTATGAAGGCATGATGCTGAAAAGCTGAAGGTCACCTTCTAGGTCCCATATCTTAAAGTCATCCCTTCCAAATAGTGGGAAAGTAGAGGTTAAGATTTAACACTTGAGGCTTTGGGGTGACATTGAAGATCTAAACTATGGAATGCTGCTGCTGGTCCCGCATGGTAAAAGTCCGTCTCTGAATATGAAATGAAGCCAGTCTTCAGTCAGCAGGGGGTTGGAACAGATACTGGGATTTGCTATTGAGACTCCAGGTGAGAGAGGTATGGGAGAATGGGGAGAGAGAAGGACCCTGTGGGTCCTGGAACCCCACAAGAAGACCATCAAGGCTGGCGGATCTGGACCCAGGGGAGTATACACAAAGTACTGTACCAATCAAGGACAATGCATGAGGTAACCTAGACCCCCTTTTCAGATCTAGCCAATGGACATCACATTCCCCACAGTTGTGTGGAGAGCAGGGACTGACTCTGACATGAACTCTGGTGCCCCATATTTGACCACTTTCCCTTGGTGGGGAGCCCGGTGGCACTCAGAGGAAGGGGAAGCAAGCTACCCAGATGAGTCCTGATAGGCTGTGATCATATAGTGGAGGAGGAGGTCTCCTTCTGTCACAGGCCTAGGGGAGGGAAATGGGGGAATGGGAAGATATAAGTGAGGTGACAACAATTGAGATGTAATCTGAATAAATTACTTAAATAAAAAACTGAAAAAGGAGGTAACACTAAAAAATAAAAATTAAAAAAAAAATTTAAAAGAATCATAAGGTCCTAACTATTACAGCATTGCTTTAAAGTCTACATCCAAAGCCATCTTTGAAATACAAGGCAAACTTGTCTGTGAGCCCCTGTTTAAAAACAGAAACAAAAGCAAGTGCCATATGTGCAGATAAAAGTGGTCCAGAGGAAACATTCTTAAAGGGAAGAACACGCTGGAGATTGAGCTTAGATTTTTTTTTTCCAGCACGACAAGGCCTTAATGCGATCCTAGCACCACAAAATGGAGGGATACAGAAATAAGGAGAAATCATCCCAGAGCAAGAGGGAAGGGCAGCAGGAAAAGGACCAAGTCTTATAACTCTATTGGCTGCAGCCAACATGGCTACTCTTCAGGCTGGCTCCATGTGAATGAGGAAATTGCCATGTGATCTCCCATCTTAGCTGAAGCATTTTCTTCCAATTGAAAGCACTGCTTACAATCCCTCAGGTGTGATTCACTAGGAGACATCACTTTGAAGCTGAGAAGATGAGTGTCTCCTGTAGGGGGCATATGAATGTACCACACAGAACTTCCACTCAAATAAAAAAATACTTTCACACAGATGCTTAGGCTGGAGATGTGTTTTTACCACTTAAGTAGTTTGACTTTCATTCTTAGCCCTACTACAGGGATAGCTTGTGGTCTTAAATTCTCCATGGTGATTTGTGCCGGCTTGTCTTATGTCAGTTTGACACAAGCTAGAGCCACCTGAAAGGAGGGAACCTCAAATGAGAAAATGTCCCTCAAAAGATCCATCTGTAGGTCATTTTCTCAATTGGTGATCAATTGGGGAGGGCCCAAGCCATTGTAGATGGGGTCACCCCAGGGCTGGTGGTCCTGGGTTTTGTATAAAAGCAGGCTGAGCAAGCCATGAGGAGCAAGCCAGTAGGCAGCACTCCTTCATGGCTTCTGCGTCAGCTCCCGCCTCCAGGTCATTGCCCTGAGTTCCTGTCCTAACTTCCTTTGGTGATGGACTACAATGTGGAAGTGTAAGCCAAATAGGCCCTTTCCTCCCCAGCTTGCCTTTAGCCATGATGTTTCCTTGCAGCAACAGACACCCTAAGTAGGACACTCACCTTGCTCTTCACTGCCAAACTCAACACAGACAAGCTTCTTTAGTGTTTCCTTTCGGAGGACGGTTTTTCCTGGACATCTCTTTGCTGAAATGATCAACCTTAGGCTTTATGTGGGAGTCCCTAGTGTTAGTGCTTACCTTCTCTTCAAAAGCTTCAGGGACTGTCACGACGCCAGCCAGTCAGACGAACCACTGGCCTCACAAGGCAACTGTGAGGTCAGAATTTGGGGCTTTTTGTGATATCCTTTATTCTGTCACCTGCTTCTATATTAAAAGACATAAAGGACACACACACACACACACACACACACACACACACACCAGCATTGCTAAGTGCTTCATATTGGGAAAAGATTGTACTGGCTGATGGATTTCTACGTGAACTTTATGCTCTTTCCCATTGCAAAAGCACTAAACTAACAAATGCCAATAGCTGTCCATCTACTGGGCCCTAAGTCTTTTTAGTTTAAATATCAAAATCCATACATATGGTCTTCTCTGATCATTCCAGCTAAATCTTTTATATTGTTCATCTGTGTAGTTTATGATACATCAGCTACCTACTGCCTTATACTACATACATGTCATATGCAATAGTAATATAAAATATGACTTATGTCTTAAGCAAACAACTAAAATACATGCTTTGGAAATCCTTCCGTTTTATAACTCTCTCTCCTCTATTGAATGGGATAATTGCTGCATGAACAGCGAGGGTGAATGGCTTGTTCTCTATCATGGCAATGTTTTCCCTGGTTGGGTCTTGTTTTTAAATGCTACAAGGAAAGACTGAAAGAAGAATATCCTAATTTAACACAATGTTCAACAAGTCTTGGAAACATGATCAAGACAGTATCTTACTCTTAAAGAATTTAATTTAATGGCAGAATTACGTCTTCCTGCTTTTTTTT
>OU015743.1:79214261-79225097 GCA_907169655.1 Acomys percivali | reverse complement strand
AATACAGTCGGTAAAATTTAAACCCCTACCCTGATCTAGCCAATGGTCAGAACAGTCTCCACACTTGAATGGAGAGAGGGATTTGACTTTCTCATGTACTCTGGTGCCTCACATTTGACCATGTCCCCTGGAGGGGGAGACCTGGTGGCACTCAGAGGAAGGACGGCAGGTCACCGAGAAGAGACTTGATACCCTATGAGCATATACATGGGGAGGTAATCCCTCTCAGGAACAGTCATAGGTGAGGGGAATAAGGGGAAAATGGGAGGGAGGGGAGAATGGGAGGATACAAGGGATGGGATAACCATAGAGATGTAACAAGAATAAATTAATAAAAAAAAAATTTAGCGCACACACACACACAAAAAAAAAAAAGACATGTATTTAGCTCATCGTTCTGAAGGCTGAAGATTTCAAGGTCTGGAGCTAACATAGGCTCAGTGTCTGGCAAGGACGTGTTACTGTTCCCTTTAGGGCAGAAAAGCAGAAGGGCAAGCATGCATCTGTGGAAAAGGGGACAGGACACCTACATTAGCTGACCCGTTGCCAAGAGAAACCCTCCATCCATTGCTGGGGCCTCCATCCCCGTGTTGATTTACTGGGACACTCCATTTAGATGCCCCACCCCCACCCCCCTGGCACTGCCACAATAAAAAGTTAATTCTCAACCTGACCACTCATTCCTGACACAGGGAAGAGGTGAGTGTCTGGGCAGGACCTTGAGGGGGGAGACTGAGTCTGGAAAGGCACCCCAAACTCCATTACAGTCATCTATTCCGATACCTTGTGAAAAGCAGGCAGAGAAATCCTTTACTACATTGAGTTAGGTTGTATTTTTCTGAAATGATGAACAACTGAATATGTGGCTTAAATCAATAGCAAAAGAAAATCTCTGCAGGATTTTCTCTGAAGTCATTATAAAGTGTCCAATGTCCCCAGTCACTGTTGTTGGAAATGACAGGAGGAGTTGCTACCTTGTATGCTGAAGAGCTGTCTGAGAAAAGAGCAAATAGTAAGCCTGAAGTAGACCGGTGGCACTCAGAGGAAGGATAGCAGGCTACCAAGAAGAGACTTGATACCCTATGAGCATATACAGGAGGAGGAGGTCCCCCTCAGTCACAGTCATAGGGGAGGGGAGTAAGGGGAAAATGGGAGAGAGGGAGGAATGGGAAGATACAAGGGAGGGGATAACCATTGAGATGTAATATGAATAAATTAAATAAAATTTTAAAGAAGACAAGGACACTATCTTTCTATAGTGGTAATGATGCAGGTGTGATGTCTGGGGATTCTGGGAAAAGTGGGGCCTTTCTCAGACTTACCTCATGGGGAGTGGAAATGCATAAGCAGAAATACTGATGCCTGGCACACTCTGGGCCTGGCAAATCATGTAATCTTAAGAAATAATCTTCACAAAATTGTTAGGCAGTAAGACACTGGTGTTTGGCCTGCTTCAATGGCTAGGACTTGTTGGCTCTACGTGTTTAAGCATTCCGGTCAAAGGAATACAACAAAGAGCTAGAGCCCAGATTAGAATCAACCCTTGCTCTGTTTCTCCACTTTAACAGAGAAGAGATAGGAGAAGATGAGGCCCGTGACCTGCAGGTAGACACGAGGAAGTGTAGTGACAGATAAGTACCTTGATGTCGGTGCACCTGTTAGGTCTGCAAAAGAATTGAGGTGCATCGGATGACAGACGTTTATTACAAGAAAGCACAATAGAGCCCTCTGTGCCTGGTGCTCTTGAGGTTGGAAGTGAACTACTGTTGTTGTTAGTTCTCAAGTGAAAACTCCTGAAGACAGGATCTGACTAGAGCAGTGTTCCTCCCTCTCCAGTGGTATGAATGTCTCACCTTAGCTTCCACCAACAGCCATGAAGGTAGACCATGAGAGGTGGGTGCCTGAGGGTAGAGGAGGAAGGAGTTAAAATATACTGAGCATTTGGGAAGAGACAGCGACCATAAGTAGCACCCTTTTAAGAGAATGACATTCTTTCTTCTGTTCAACAAGTTAGAAAAATCAAAGAACACAGAGGACTGAGTAAAATGAAATACAGTTGGAAACACTCAAAGGAAAAGGATGCGGCCAATTAAAAAACACCATCATGTCAAACATACAACCCTTGTTATGTGCTAACAATTATTCTAAATACTTCATATTTATTTTATATAGTAAATAATTCCTGGGGTAAGTTCCAGACACTACAGTCTTCAGATGGAAGCATTGAGTTACAGAGGCTAGAAAGTTCTGGTCCAAGGTCTCCCAGCTAGTATGGCTACTTGATTTTACAGCATAAGTTTTTACCATGCTGTCACTGATTTTATAGAAAAAAATAATTTTATAGGATGAAGAAACTTCTAGGGGCCAAGTATTTAAGAAGAAAGTGAAATTAGACTCAAAAGGCAGCACTGATATTATATAGTTCTGGAAGTCTGGACTGTGAAAATAAGACGGGGGGTGGGGGAGGGGGTTGAGGCGTGGCTAATGACGCTAGGAGCTATGTCTCCTGTGAAGAGCATGCAGCATGCAATTTCTGGGCTATCTTGTTCACTCTCTGCTACTTCCTCAAATTGATTTGAAAAGTAGATGTGTAGTAGAGTGCTTGCCTAGAGTATACAAGATCCTGGGTTCAGACCCCAGCAGCAGCACACACACACAGACACACAGACATAATCTCTCTCTCTCTCTCTCTCTCTCTCTCTCTCTCTCTCTCTCTCTCACACACACACACACACACACATACACACACATTCACAGACACAACACATGCAAGCATGTTCACTCATACATCGCACATACACACCATACACACACACACACACACACACACACACACACACACACACACACACACACACACACACGAAAAGGAAAGCCCTTCAGGTCATCTCCTTAGGTAGTTCTGCCCAGCTGTGTTTTTCTCTAAACTCAAGACCTAGAGCGTCCCTGTTTATGGTACCAAATTATGGTTCCTGCTTTAGAAAAATACCATCAAGTTCAGAAAGAATAAGCTCTTTGTTTGGTGAAACAAATGGGGGCATTTAGGGCCATATGGGTTTCCCAGCTAAAGACAGAGCGTTGTCGCATTCAAGTTACTGATTACCCCATCACATATCTTATTGGTTTACAAGGGAAAGTGCCACATTTTGCTGTCTTCCCTGTGTGGCTTCCTTTGCTCGCTGTTCTCTGATGAGCAAGTAGCAATAAACACATTTCTGAAGCCGTGCCTGAGAATTTAGAAAGGCTAGGATAAAGTAATTATTTTGTTATAAAAATGGCAATGCTGGCTTTGAGCTACCATTTTCAGAGTTAAATAACCCCAGAGGTTTGGGCCTTTTTATATCCTGTACTCTCACAAGAACCAGTTGCCGGGGTGAATTATCCATCTCGGAAAAAAAAAAAAAATCTCTATGTAGCTCTAAAACAGCTCCAGATTGCTTCCTCTGCATGCTGGAGGAGCTGACAGGGCCCCAGATGGAGCTGTTTCTCAGCAAGCTGTCAGGCGATCCATCCATCAGAAAAGCCATAGCACCCAGCTGAGTTGCCTACTGCTGCCAAGATTTGTATTGGGTCAGGTGGGAGGGGCCAGGGTCTGATGAATCCGGAAACACAAAGGTCAGAGGTGTCTAAAGGCAGAGAGGAAAGCTATGTGCTCATGCTTAAGTCCCAAGGTGACATTTAGAATGGTTTTATACTGACCTGATGGTTTTTCCATCTGCTTTCTTTCATATGGGGTCCGTGACATTGATACTGAGAGGTTCTTTCATACGGTTTTGAGAAATACAAAGCACAAAGCAGCATTAGACTAAGGCTGCTCAAAACATACTAAATTACTGTCAGCAAGCTAAGGGGGCTTTTCATTCATAGACCTGAGGAAGGTGTGATGAGATCACTGGAAATGGCAAAGCTACAGGATTGGAAGTGAACACACAGGCCTAAAAACTATCTCCCTGGGGATTGATGCCTTCCACGTTAGCCTTACCTCATCTTGGAAACTGCTATCCATTCTAAAAGGTAAAACAGTGATATACTATGTGAGTTTATATCTCCCAACCCTGATGAAATTCTGACAATGATTCAGACGAAGAAAGAGACTGCAAGTAATCAAAGCATACCAATAACTGGCTTAAATACTTAAGGGTCAAGGGAAAGCTGTACTGCTTTTGTTAAAAGCACAGGAAATATCTTTAAAGGTTAAAAAAAAAAAAAAAGAAGAAGAAGACTAACAGGCATTTCTTGTTACCTGCCACACTATTGGCAATATGTTAAATAAACTCCTCTTTTTTTCTGAAGAAGAAAAAAAAAGGAAAAGCAAAAAGATGTCTGTCTCTACTCTTAAGTCTCTTCTCTTGTAGGGATATGGTGATACGAGTCATTCCCAAAACTGAAGAGGAAGCATCTGCACTGAAGAGCATATATCGCCGGCTCAAGGTAACAGTGCATGCACTTGTCCTGTGGTCAAGCCTGTGGTGTGCTTGTTAATGTGGCTTTGCTGACTGGGATTGAATAATTAAAATAATGAGCCAGGGGATGCAGGTAAAGAGACAGCATAGAGGATCATTCAAAGGAGAGTGGAATTCAGACAAGTCATAAATTATTCCCCACGCCATTTATTTACAAGTTCTCTGATTATCCATCTGCTAGGCAAAAAAAGAAAAGAAAAGAAAAGAAAAGAAAAGAAAAAGAAAGAAAGAAAATGCTTCTTGAATACTGTTGTGGTCCCAATGAGCATCCGGAAGATTCTAGATGTGGTAAATGGCCAATGTTTTCTTTGGGGTTGTAAATTTAACTGACAGTTTTCAGAACTCCACTTTTCCCCTTTGAGATCATCCCAGAACGTGCCTACCTTCTTCTTTAGATTCAAACTTTGAACTGGGAATATGTTGGGGAAGATGAACTAGGCAGTCAGTCATTTCACGGCTGTATTTCACAGGTTTTCTCAGCAAAGGCTGACGACGGTAGTACCCACTTGCTCTCTGATGGGTTGTGTGGATTTGTGGTGAGAGTCGCTGTCATTTTGTTAGTGCTTGCAGTTATCAGCTTCAACTAAAACCTTAAGATGAGAAGTATGGCTCCTAGCTGTCCTCCATCCCACTGAAACAGGCCAGTCCACAGAGCATGTGGTATTTGAGGCTTCATTTTAAAAGCGAGACAAAGCAGATTGCCCGAGGGCCTCATTCATCTTTAATGTGGGACAGCAGTATTTTCTCTAGGTGATGGAAGTACAGTCTCCCGTGATAAAGGTGTCAGCGGATGTGAGAGGGAGGGCAGCCCAGTGATCTCCAGGTGGATGTTAGGAATTGCAGAGCTTTTGATCCTTCTCTGCTAGGTTGGTTCTTCTCTTTGGCATCTTTCTTGTAAATATTGCATTTATTTGGAAACGGGTCCTTAAACTCCAAGGTCATTGATCTCTTTTCTCCCGCCTCTTTTTGACCCCAAAACATGGTACTCATGACCTCGTACAAATCATGGTTATTTTTTTTTTTTTTACCCAATATATGAAAGACCTGCTGGACATTTCCTAGCAATCTGCCCTTCCAAGGCCCTGCCCTCTGGTTAACTTTCTGCAGTAGGCCAGGACTGTCTGCTTCACAGTGGTTTTCTCAGCTCTAATAACCAGACCCTTCCCAAATATCCCACCAGGGAGCTCAGCACTGCAAAGCAAGAGGAAAAGTCAAGTCAGCCTTCCCTTCTCCACCCACATTCATTTAAATGCAGCACAGGGAGAGTGAAATCCCCTAAACTCCTGTTTTAAGGAAACAGCTATTCTGATTCAAAAACTGGAACAAAGGGTTTTCTCCATTTTATCATTCTATTTACATGATAGGCCCTAAAATGCTCTAAAATGAAGGCAGAGAATCTCTGTTCAGTGATCGCTTTCCCAACATGCATAGTGCCCTTGTGTCAGTCTCTAACAAGGAAAAAAACAGTAGCGAAAATTAAGTCACACATTGATGTATGTGGTAGTCACTGCCCAATAGCAATACCATTGTTTCACAAATGGAAGCAGAATATATGGTGTATCCAAAAGGCCAGTGGCACAGATGGCCGTGTGTGTGTGTGTGTGTGTGTGTGTGTGTGTGTGTGTGTGTGTGTGTGTGTGTGTGTGTACTGTGCACTTCACATGAGTGGCTATTGTGGGGTGATGACTTTTCCTAGGGTAATTCAGCACGCACATCTGCTTACCCCAGACATCGGAAGTCCACAACAGACCAAAGTACAGATATCACCAAAGTCCAACTTGGTGAAGCAGTAAATTTTACTGGGGTTACATACAGGTGCAGAAATGACTCACAGACAGCAGCATCACCAAAGCCCACCCTAGCATGAGGGATGGTTCACAAAAAAAAGCTGGAAACCTGGAGCACACTGCACAGCCCACAGAGAACTCAGCACACTGGAGAGTGCCCCTTCCAAGTGATCCAGCTGGTCTAAGCCTATCACAGGCAGCTTGGCTGGTTTCTGCTTCCTCAGAATCTTCCTTGCAGTTTGGCTTGCCTGAGAGTGACTCTCAGAAGTATCTATTGCTTACTCTTGAAGGGAGGGGTTCAATGAATCTGGTCAATTTCTGGCACTTCCTATTTTGAGTAATTTGCCTTCTGGCTTCAAGCCCTTTATTGCAGGATGGAGTGTTTCCTTCTCGGAGGAAACTTGTATGCAACAGTTCAGAAAAAAATGTTCTCCAGAATTACTTTCATTTAGGCTTTAAGCAAAGCAGTCAACCTGGGACAAAATGTCTCAGCCACAGGAGCTTAGAAGAAAGGTGGAAGAGCAGCAACAAGGAACGGTGTCAAGAGCTCCGTGGTTTCCACGAGGCCTCATATGACTCACGGTGAAAGCCCGCTCACAGCAGTGATGTGCACTGTGAAAAGACAGAAAGCAGAATCAGCAGAGGAGACAGTGCCAACCCAGGGGACTCCAGGTACCGGCTCCCAAGGATCTTCTTAGTGGCATCACATAGAGCATGCCTGATTCCCACAGCGATGGGCTGTGACAGCACATTTACAATAGTGGCTGCCAAGGAGGCCCACTAGAGACTTGGCCCCCATCATTCTTATGGGGATCTGATGATGTCATGCGCTTCCTAACACATACCAAAATTCCAGATTCCCGGAAGTAAGCCATGAGTCATGCTGTTTGCACATAAAGCATAGGCACACTGAGGTGCTCTTATCTGTGGCAATGCTAGAAGCCCTCGAAAGATTTAAGCTCCCAGATGCCAGTGCTAGGAAAGCTATACAAACAGGCCCTTCTAAAGACAGAATGTCAGGATGCTCTGTTCAGTGCCTTCTACACACGTCTTCATTTCCTTTCTTGAGGAAGGTAGTTTTCTGACCTACCACTTGAGGAATTTAGTTGAGATAACTTTCTGCCTAGAAGCATCCTACTACCTTGCTGTCATTTTAAATTTGAATTAGATCACCAAGCGATCCTTTCACACTGAGAAGAGCAGAAATCTCAGCCAGTTACAGAAAGCAGACCGTAGGGAAGAAAGAATTGACTGACCAATGAAATGGCAACCTCAGTCCTACAGATTGCAGGACCCTGAGGCCCAAATGAGAATGCACCTTAGCCCATTCTTGGATGCTCTGGTTTCAGCCCATTGAGACCCTGAAGAGAATCCAGCAAGCTGGGCCTGGACCACTGAGTTGGAAGACTGTGAAATAATAAGTGGGCTTTGTTTTAAGCAGCTAAACTGATGTTGATTTATTCCAGCAATGAAAAACAGACTTGTGGTACAGTATCCGCCTACATCCTGCCCTTTGGCTCTCATTCTCCTATGTGACGGCTCTAAGTTAATTTTCCTGATTTCACTGGCTATAGCCAAGCCTCTTAGGGAAAGTGAAAAGTGATTCACTGACATGCTTAGGTTGTAAATTCACAATGCCTTATCTGAAACATGATCAAATGCAAAATGTGCATACTATATTGAGTAGAATCTGAGAGCGTACGGTCAACACATAGCTAATTAGACATAGGACTGCTGTTACAAAGCTGCTTGCTTTCCTAATTAAATTTTATAGTTTTGCTGAAGAATTGAAACAAGAAAGTTAAACAGAAAACCATGCCCCCAGAGAACTGGATTGAAAAAGCACTAGCCAATTAAAGTGTTAATTAAGACCATAACCGTGGCTTAAATCAAGTTATGATGGACGAGAAACAGTTTGGAGGTGATCAAAATTAGAATCCAAACACTATGTTCCGCCTGCAGTTCCTCGCCAGTTCTTTGTGCTGGAAAGGAAGTGAAATAACTTCATGTAAGCCCACAAAGCGTCTACTATGTGATCGGCACGTTCTTGCTAATGGACAACAAACGATCATCTCTGTTTCCTCATCAGAGGCAGGACAGGACAGGAAATCATCCTGTCATCCCAAGACTCAGCCACATGGTTTCACACTGGAGCACAAGCTGGAAGGTCAGTCAGATGTCATTGGCAACCATACCAGGAGTCTTAAGATTCCACCCTGGAAAGCTGCACTCTCCACCATGAGGAAGGCTGCATCCCAGGATGGGCTGCTGTTGTTATCTGGAGTGTAGGTCATCCTCACCCATGTTTTATGGTTCTGTGCTCTAGTGAAGTGATATATACTCCATCACTCACGGGAGCACTGAAAGTCATTCAGCTGGGCTGAAGGAACTTTAGAACCCCTGTAATTTCTGGAAGTCTATAAATTCTGACATCCAACTAGATGGGTTTTTTTTTTTTTATCAACTCCTACACTTGTAAGGAAGAAAATGGGTGGTAGAACTCAAACTATGGGGTCCCAACTTTATTAGAAACTGCTTGTCTGGTTATAGAATCGTGGTCTCTCTCTTCCCTTCTCTCTCTTCTCTCTCTCTCTCTCTCTCTCTCTCTCTCTCTCTCTCTCTCTCTCTCTCTCTCTCTCTCTCTTATCTATCTCCTCTTTCATCCTCTCCATCTCCTTTTACCCTCTCTCTCTCCACCTCTGCAGTGCCCCCCACACACACACCCCACAGTTTTTCTGCATATAGTTGTGTCTTCCCTCTAAAAGGCAATCCTCCTGCCTTAGATTCTCAAGTGCTGGGCCACGAGCATGTGCCACCACAGCCAGATGATTACAAAATCTGTATTCATTGCTAAGGGAAAGAGGATTCCATCACTGTCCCCAGAATTCTTGGTTTTGGTGTGTCTGTATCCCCTCCTAGGTCACCTGCAGACAGTAATCTAGACATTTCTGTAAAAGAGCTTTGTAAGTATAATTATATTCCCAAATCGGTTGGTCATAAAGTACGGCAAGTACTCGAGTAACCCTGACCCAAACAAGTGAACCCTTCAAAAGTGAGTTATCTCCACCCAGTGTGGGAGAAGAAATCAGGAAGGCCCACTTGTGCCTGGAGGTAATCAATTGCTGGCCATGGCCATGTAGAAAAAAAAAATTACCAGTCACTAATAGGTATGGAGAGTGATTCTTAGTCTACTAGAGGGAGCCCAGGACCTCATTTCCACAACCTCAAGGAAATATATTTACCAATACATTTTAGCAACTGTGAGAATTGAGCACTCCACATCTTAGAGGAGACCACGGTACAAGATGACACATTGATGTCGGCCCAGAGACACGCTGAACAGAGTCCCTAGCCTCACCATGGCCAGACTTCTTCCCTACAGAAGAGGAACGCCAATAAAGTCAAGCTACTGAATCTGAGCCAACTCATAAGGATGCATGCAACGCAGTGGCCATCAACATCCACAAAGTGGTGGCCTGGCAGAAGATGCCTTTCAGTAGAAAGCAAGATAGCTGACTTTTAATTTTTCTGTCAATGGCTTTGTAAAGCACTCTTGATTCCCCCGGTGTCAGTTTTGATAGAGAGGGAAGCCCCTGATAATCTAGGCCAGACATCACATGTGGTTGTGGATTCTGATCCAAGCATACAATCTTGACACGTCTCTCACCTGTTTCTTCCTCCTCGGGGCTGTTAACAACTAACAAACCAAACAGTATCAGCTTAGTGGCAGAAGATACAGTATGTGAAGAAAGAAGTGTGCACAGGAATCATTCTTGCAGGAGCTTTCCTCGGCATCATGTGATGGTGATTATGGTTACCTCAGAGACCACAAAGATGCAACTAGACTAGAGGAGGTATGACCTCAGGCTGGTATCAGCACCAGGTTTGCTTCCCACTTGTTAGCCTTAGTACTTTGGACGTCCTAACAACCTCTTTTGAGATTAGTTTTTTATATGCTCTTGCTGGACAATAGAACCTGCCTTTGCTGAGGTGCTTGGCAGAAAAGGTCCTTCCAATGGGGTCTCACAGAAGATGTTCTTGGCAGAGCGTTGCAGCACAATGCTCCCTTCTCATGGCCTCCTATACAGTTAGTACTCTGAATGCTGAAGGCTAGAATAAAGGGACAACTGGGCCATGTGCCTCATTTTCTACATGGCTTATCCAAGGTGACTTATTGTGGAGTCATGGGGCTCTGAAAGAGAAAGAACAGGCTTGTAATATTCCCTAAGCCCAAGTGCAAGATTCCATCTACTTGCCAAAGGACAAGGTCAGTCCAGATTTACAGTAGAAAGGAGGCCACAGTGCTTAATCAAAAGAATTAGAAGGTGTCAATACAGACAAGGAAAGAACTGTGCTCATCGTAACCCACTCATCCTCCATCGATCTTCTACCTCATACACACTTCAAGCTCCAAATCCCAGATGGAAGATGCCAGGGCTTTAAGTCTATCTTTACTACTACTACCACCTCCCCCTTTATGGCCCTGGTCCTCTTTAGAACAAAATATACCAGGCTCCCAAACATCCTGCCTGTTGTTATCACACACACACACACACACACACACACACACACACACACACACACAC
>OU015743.1:79183803-79204519 GCA_907169655.1 Acomys percivali | reverse complement strand
GTGTGTGTGTGTGTGTGTGTGTGTGTGTGTGTGTGTGTGTGTGTGTGCACGTGCATGATAAAAAGGATGAAAATGTTATTGATGCCCACAGGTTAACTAGGGGCAGGGTACTGGATAGTGCCGAGACAGAGGAGACACAGGGACAGACCTAAAAGAGAATTTGGAGACAAAAGTGGAAAAAAACCAAACAGTCACAGAATCCCCAGCTCAGCTTGAGTCACCACCTTAAAAGCTTTAGAGGTCACTTGGTCTGAAGTGGTTCAAGCAATGCCGTGGTTATTCTCAAAGGAAGGGTATGAAAGGGACCATTCACAGTACATGCACACCATAGACCCTGGCTACAGATCTGGGCATTTCCAAGATGTTTCCCATGAGCCTACAGTGCTTTCACTTTATTTTAAGTAAAAATCCATGAACATGCTTCAGGTGTTGTCAAGATTTTTAGTATCTACTTTAAAAGTGTAAATCATTTCCTCCTTTTTAGACAACTACAATCCTAAAGTGTAATGAAGGACAGAACTCTTGAAAGAACAAATATGTTTGTAATTTAATAAAAGTTAAACAAAATTTTAAATCTTCTCATCAAAGAAAAAAATTAATTGTGAAAATTAAAACAGTTTGGAAAAAATTCTGTGCCCATCTCTGTTTGGGAACTGTATATGATTTAAAGATGAAGTGATCCTGAAATCAGAAATAGTTCAAGAATTGTGTTCATACACCATATGGAACAATTCATATACACAAAATGGTCCTTCTTACTATTCTAAGGATATAATAGACAAATCCCAGATCAAACTTCAAAATAGAAACTAGTATCCTTGCAGCTTGCCTGTCAACAAACCAATTTTGTCATACTTAATCTCTTGATTATAATGATAAATTCATTGGCTTTGGGGAATCTTTTTAAGAAAGATATGCAAAAACACAAGATTATATGTACTTATATAACACTTGTCTATCAAAGGATTCCAATGTCTTTACAAAATGTTAGATCCTTTAATTCTCACAGTTCTCAGGCAGGTAGAGAAATAAGTGGTGGGTTTTTTTATGGGCTTTCTGTAATTTCTACCAGGAAACAAGAGTAATCATCTGTTCCGCATAGTTTTATGTCAACTTGACAAAAGCCAAAATTCATCTGAGAAGAGGAAACCGTAATAAAAAAAAAAATGCCTCCATAAGATGTGATGGTATACAAACCCATAGGGCATTTTCTTAATTGATGATTGATGGAGCAGGTTCCTGCCCATGCCCATCGTAGGTGGTGTCATTTCTAGGTTCCTGGGTTCTATAAGAAACCAGGCTGAGCAAGCCAGAGGGAGCAAGCTAGTAAGCAGCACTCCTCCTCCATTGCCTCTGCATCAGCTCCAGCCTCCAAATTCCTACTCTGTTTGAATTCCTGTCCTGACTTCCTTTGATGATGAACTGTGATGTGGAAGTGTAAGACAAATCAATCCTTTCCTCCCCAGATTGCGTCAGCCATGTTTTATCATAGCAATGATACCCTAACTGGCACACCATTGCTCTTGTAGTTGAATTGCGGTGTATCATTACCTACAGCTGATTGAGGACTTAACTCATCTCACTCCAGCACCCCCTCCACATTGAACCCTTGTGGTCCAAGTTTGTTTTTATCTTCGTATCTCTAAGATTTGGCAATAAGTCAACATAGGCCATGTCATCTTGCAGAATTTGATGAGATAAAGTACAAAAAGACTAAGAGGATTCCAGACTTTGTTCTTTAAGGAAAGCAAACCTTGTGCTTGTTATTTACCAACAAACAGGGTTTGTCTTCCCAAAGTAATTCCTTCTGATTATAAAATGCGCAAGGTTCAAAGATGCTTACAAAAATAGGTTAAAAACAAAATTGTTAATTCTCTAAATAAAAAAAAATTAAATGATGTACAATTAAAAAAAAAAAACTCAATACTGCTTCCCACCTCTGGTCATCTAATTCTATGTACAGGCAACTCAAGATCATAGCTTCTTACATGATATTTTATATAAATCCAAGAAGTAAATAAATAGTAAATATATATTTTAACATAGGTGTATATAATATCTGTATACTTCTGCCTAATTGTACATATGCTTATTATATTTATTTATACCTATGTGGGTATAGATTTCTCCTCTTCAGTTTTTCATAAATTATAATAATTATACATGCAGGTTTACTGGATGCTTCCTTTACTTAGGATATCTTGGTAGTCATTCCATAGCAAGACATAAAAAGCTTCCTTACTCTTTAATAGTTGTAAAGTTTTACAGTGTATGGACATACCAACATTTCTTTATTCAGCCTTCTAATTATATTATTTATAGCAAAGATTCCAGTCTGGTCTTATTCCAAATTATCATTATAATAATCTGGTAAAAACTCAGTTCATATATACACACTAGATTGTGGAGGAATGCTGAGTGGATGTATCAACCATCAATAAAGTGTTGTTTAGCCAATCGCTGGCCAGAAGGACAGGAAGTGGAAGGCAGGGCTTGCTGGGGAGAGGAAGAGAGAGTTTGGCAGTTGAGGAGAGAGCTGGTTGACTGGGGAAGAAGACAAAGGGGAGAAATGGCTGGAGAAGCATCTTAGTGCAAATGACTGGGGTATATGTATTATATATTAGTTTAGAGTAGTTTGTTTATCATAGTTTAGGAGTTGATTTGTATTAGTTTAGATTCTGCCCAGCATTGTGCTAGCAGCTTTAAAGTATGTTTCAGACTCTGTGTCTTTATTAGCATCTTAGGCTGAACCAATACATTTTTACTGTAACAGTAGACTAAGTTCTTCAAATGGAATTTACGTTTCAAAGATGTTGTGTATTTTAATTTTTGGATGCTTTTCAGTTTGCCTTCCATAGAGACTTGGTCTGTTCATAATCCAACCAGAAATGTCTAAGAATTCTTGTTTCTCTACACTTTTGCCAACCCATGTACTTTCATGTTGTCTAACTCAGAGACAACATGAATGAAACAGTTTCGTTTCTGGTTTTAAAGATATTTGCTACATCAAATGGTTTCTTATGGTTTCACAGGCTCACAATTTAAAGTAACTTTCATATATCACCAAAACTAATGTTAATATTTATCCTTGGTATAAAACAATTTTAAAATACATATACCACTCACTGTAAGCTTGACAAAATAGCTCTTTGTGACAAGTATTTCAATATTTGGTCCCAAGCTGTACTGTCACCACCAAAGAGTCTAAGCAGCGCATTTAACTTCCCTACATTGTCATCTGGTCACTATTCAAAAAACTGGGAACTAAGGTAAATAAAGATATATAAGATATTATTTATATATTTTACTTAAAAGCATGTATTTAAGCCAGGCATGATGGTGCATGCATTTAATCCTAGCAATCAAAAGGCATAAATGGGTGGATCCCTGTAAGTTCAAGGCTAGCATGCTCTACAGAGCAATCTCCAGGGCCCTGTCTCAAAAAATATTGTTAAGAATCTATCTATGACAAGACTAAGTATTTCAATGATATATGTAGGTTGCTATTTGTGGTTATTGCTATTTGAACTAAAAAGAGGAATTAGCCCTGTCAGCATGTAAAATTGTTTCATGAGCTGGCATAGCCAGTCACTACACATTATTTATATAGTGTTTATAAAAGTACTGTGGAAACATCTTATATCCCATAGGAGGACTTGTACTCAGCCATATGTTATTTTTCAGAAGTTCTGCAATGGTTCTCTCCATTTTTAACAAGTATAGGAAATGTTCAGGATTTTACTATGTACAGGAATGTGCACTATGCCCTGTAGCCCTTGCGATCCCCCACAGAGTGTGGTATTTTGACATGTGATAGAGTACTAGACTTTGTTCACTTTATAAACACGGTGGTTCATCCTTTATCACAGCATCCGCATTTATGTAAAATGCATTCGTGTCCTTTCTTGAAAATGTTTGTCTTACTTTTGTAGTTATGTGAAGCTGAGATACCAAACTGGAATGACTAGACTGTGTTCCCACATTCCTAAAGTCATTGGGCTTGTTCGTGAAGCAGAGGAAGAAACTGTGAGAAAGCAATTTTACTGTAGTCTGTGTGGGGAGGAACAGATGGGGTTGGGTAAGCACCTTGGGATCGACTAGTTTGAATCATTTTAAGCAAGTGGGAATTAGAAGCCGTTCCTGGATGTCTGGTACTCAGTAGGAGGTGAGGGAAGAATTAGGATACATCTCAAGTTTTGAGTGTGAGAATCCACTAAGGCAGATTATGGGGGTGGACTACAGGTTGGCTGGCTTCTACTTGAGAAGCATGCCACAGTGGGATGTCTCCTGAACTGAGGACATATGACAAGAGAAGCAGGAGGCCAAGGCAAAATGACTCAAGCTATTCATGCAGCCATCTAAACGGTAGGCCCAGCATGTATAGATGAACCACATGTTAAGCTATGAAGTTCACAGAGATAAGACTGATGCAACAGTGCAGCTACTTTTAATTGAGTACCACCAGATCTTTGCTTTGTAGCAAATCACTGTGGCATAGCCAATTCTTAGTATCTTCACATGACTTTCTATTTGTATATGTAATCATGTATATATGTAATAGCATTGTTATATACAATAAACCTTTAGTCAATGCCCAGGAGCATAAAGCAACTCAACATTAAAACATCCCAAGTTAGGGGTCGGAGAAGGCTCAGCAGTCAGCAGCATGCACCACTCTCCCACAGTTCACTCACTGTCAGTCTACTCACCACAGCCACTCCAGTTTCCTGAGGCTTGGGCATCCTCTTCTAGCCTCAGTGGGCAGTGTACTCACATACACAAGCAGCCCTCCCTCCATGTATACATATATACACATAACTAGACAGGTATATAACATGTTTTTAAGTGGAGGAGGTAGTCTCTGATATGGTTCAGCAGTCAAGAGCATACACAGTGTCCCTTTTTTTTTTTTAAAGGAAGGAAAGACTTATTTGGGGTTGTTGTTTCAGGGGTTTTTGTACATAGTCAGCTCTGTTGCTTTTAGATCTATGGGAAAGTAGATGTATCATGAAGGAAGGAACGAAACTGATTATCTCATTGTAAACAGGCACAGAGGAGTAAAACAAAGAGTCCAGAGACAAGACAACCCCTTCAAAGGCACACACCAAGTAACCAGCTTCTTAGCCAGATTCCATCTTCCGCAATTGGACCCCACACCTGGAATCTTTTGACAGTTTGGCTCTATCAACGGCTTAAATCATTAATTAGATCAGAGCCTTCCTGATGTATTCATCTGTGGGAGCATCCTCACAGATGCCCAAGAGGATGTTTTGATAATCTCCTAGGTTAACAACTAATATTAACCATCACAGAGATCATTTTAGAAGTACTCAAAGATGTATACACAAAGAAATGCATTTAAAAAACTAGGCAGTATTTAAATGGCCATCACAAGTTGTTAGGATCCATTAAGTTACAGTGTGTAATACATAGTGTTCTGGCAGAGGTTCCAACAACTCTAGGGAATGTGGTAGTCTCTTTGAGCACCTACACTCATGTGTACATACCCACACATGGACACACACATACCCAAAATTAAAAATACAAAATAACTATTTTTAGAATAGCACAAGTTAATTTGGAGTGTTATAAAGACACTTTCACAAATTATTTTCAATACGTTTTCTACTATGTCTATGAATTATGCAAGTGTGATTTTTAAATATAATAATGGAACTATAAATGCCCCTTTAAAAAGAACACTTAGAAGAGAGAGGAAAGTGTCTTATTTTCTTCAGTGTTGGAGCCTTTGATAAGTTGCCCTTGCTCCAGGAAATAACCTCTGACCTGTGCTCGAGCAAGAATGCTGATCACACACACAGAGAAGGCATGAAGGGAAAAGGGGCACATGCTGGGAAGAGCAGTCTCAGTGGATAAGAAAAGGATGAGAGAGGCATGGGGTGATGATGACTAAAAGTCAGTATATAAAAGTATGAAACTGAAACAACAAAGAGGAGTTACTGTGATAACCTTCTACTTTCGTTTTCCCTCCTGTGATAACATAGAGTCCTTGAACTTATAGAAACAGCTAGAAAGAGCTGATAATTTCAAAGATCTATTAGATCATCATCTGGACCAAAAAAAGTACTTATTTAGAAGCAAAATTTATGTTTTAAAAGTAAATAAAAGGTGACGGTGGCACACACCTTTAATCCCAGTATGGGGAGAGCGGGGCAGAGGCAGGTGGATCTCTCAGTTTGAGGCCAGCCTGGCCTACAGAGCAAGTTCGAAGACAGCCAAGGCTGCACAGAGAAATCCTGTCTTAAAAAATTTTAAAGAAAAAAAAAAGTAAATCAGTTCCTTTTGTAAGTGTAATATGTCAAAAATAAATAAAGTTTGGTTCCGTTTTTGATGCTATAACAAGGAGATAAATTTTAATATTCATTGGGCCCCAAATAAACCTAACAGAGTATGTTATAGAAAGCTCATGTCAACAAATTTGCCATCCTTACATTAAGCAACTTTTTTTCCATATTATCAAAAAACGAATTTAAGTGAATTTATAATCTACAAACTTTAATATCCTGATATACAGTCAAATTTTCCTCTAGAACAGTGGTTCTCAACCTGAGAGTCACAACCTTTTGGGGTTGCATATCAGGTATTTACACTATGATTCAAAACAGTCTCAAAATTACAGTTATGAAGTGGCAACCAAATACCTTTATGGTTGGGCGTCACTACATGAGGAACTGTATTAAAGGGTCACAGCATTAGGAAGTTTGAGAACCACTGCTCTAGAACGCTCCAGCTGAGTAGTTAAATAGAAGCCAGTGTTCTCATTTAAGACAATGAAATCTGAATTTTGTCTTTTTAATTTATTCATATTACATCCCAATTGTTATTTTAAATGGACATTTTCCTGAAAACAATCCCATTATCACAATGCATACTGGTGTTAAAATAACACAAGATAGTTTGATGCCACACTAAAGGTAAAAACAACAAAGCGGTGAGAAATTGCTGGAGAAGATAAAATTCAAAACAGGGAGGCCTAGACTGTATTACAACATTTGCCCTGGCACAGCTGCCAGCTTAAAAAGACTTCATGACTAAGAGTGAAGTGGCCATGATTCAAAATACCTCAGTGGTCCAGGAAGAACCCCAAGTGTGGAGTCAGGTTAAGATGAGCCAGATTACTACCTGGGCCCCACAAGCAAACAGAAATCTTCTCTGCAGATAACACCAAGGGTCACTGGATCTAAGCCAAAGGCCAAGAAGTAATAAAGGACACTGAGGTAGACCTCAAATTATTTCCATAAATAACTTTTTAAAAATGCAATACATGTCTACAAATAATCAAAGAAGGTCAAATGCATAGGTCAAAAGCTTGGTGGCATGAATGAGTCAAAGCAAAGAAATGAAAACAGACCTATATGAGGATTCCAGGAACATTAGGACAGTTATGCCACTGTGTATCTAGAGATTGAAAAAGCAGACTTTCAGTATGGCAACAAGAAACCAAAACCTACGTAAAACGATTACATCATTTAAAACAAAATATTTAAAATATAGAACTGAATGATGCAATATATGAAACCAAAAACTCGGTAGATAGGTCTCACAACACGTTTGACACAGCTAAAGGGAGAATCAGGAAAATGAAGACAAATACAATATTCAGAGATAAGTATGACTCCAGTAAAAGATAGAAATATAGAATGCAAGAGGAGATGAGGTGCAATAAGGTAGAAAACACACATTATTAAATATTAACTTATTTAGTCGTTTACTTTAAGTCCTGCTTGTTCCTCAATCCAAGAACGCCACCAGCTGGCAACCAAGCCCAGAGTATCTGAGCTTGTTGGAAAGATTTTATGTTCAAACTGCAACAGCAATATTTGGAAGGATAATATAGAGTCACAGATACATTCCCCACCATGTATTTCATAAAACTACAAAAAATGATAGTTTCCATTGGAGAAATCAGATGCAGCTTTGGCCAAGTGACCAAGGTTAACAACATCAAGAACTGGATAAATCAATACTCTGTATCTGCTGAAGTATAAACACTGAGAAGGTACAATGTCACTTCTCTTTTTCTTTTTTCTTTTTTCTTTTTTAATGTATGTGTGTGAGTATTTATGTGCATCATGTACATTCAGGTGCCCCCAGAGGGCAAAGGGTGTCAGATCTCCTTGAACTGGGGTTAGAGGTGGCTGTGAGACAACTGATATGGGTGTTGGGAGCCAAACCTGGGTTCTCAGCAAGAGTAATAAGTGCCCTAAACAGCTGAGCTACACGGTGCCACTTCTGTAATATATCTAGGAAAAAAAGCTTAATCAGAATCCAATCACAAGTAAATATTAGTTAAACATTATTTAAAATAAGTGAACTATACTCTTCTAAAATAACAAGAACACAAAAGGCAGACAGATTGAGAAAATGTTACAAACTAAAAAAAAATCAGGCAGAAATATCAACTACATGAAACTATAATATTAGATAAGAAAAAACACAGTCATAATAAGGTTTGTAGGTTATACTATTGTATACATATTACTTTGTATTTCTGAACTATGGATATATAAAACAACATATTATTGATTTCAGAAAATATAAAGCATTATGATTTTCCACAACAACCACTTCTAGAATATGAGGATCAGCTTCAACGTATTATGAGACAATGGAAAGAGAAGCAGACAGATCTAGGATTAAATAGATGGAATTTAGTGGGAGACTTTCTGACCAAGCCATGTTACTATAAAATAGCAAGAACAGCTGGATCCCCATAATTTGCCTCAAAGAGGAGAACATATTTGGGGATCTAGGGAAAAATGTCTTCAACCCAGCTGTCATGAATCTGCATTAATCTTAATCAAATGTCACATCCCGTGACAAGGTTCAGTTACAAAGCCACGTGCTACTCTTATTCTCTCTCTATTGTTTGTGGAAAACTAGGGGGGAAAGGTTTCTGTAGTTGCTATAGGACAGTCATAGAAGCTAAGACTCAAGGGGGCTATAGTCATGTCCAGCCGAATCCTTACACTAGTTAATTAAGTGCCTTGTCTGCAACTTAAATTTCTAATGTAGATTTAAAAGAAAAAAGTTCACACTCTTACTTCTCTCTCTCTCTCTCTCTCTCTCTCTCTCTCTCTCTCTCTCTCTCTCTCTCTCTCTCTCTCTCTCCCTCTCTCTCTCTCTCTCTCTCTCTCTCTCTCCCTCCCTCTCCCTTTCTCACCCAATCTTCTAGCTCACACCCTCTTCCTTCTCCCTCATGCTCATATAATAAATTTCTCCATATCATAAAAAAAAGGAAACACACCAAAATTTAGTGTAATTTGTAAGTGCCGAACCACCAAAACTATTACGATATGGTCAGACCTAGCTGGAAGAGATCATAGACAAGAGTCCCACAAGAAACATTGAAGGGGAGGCTTCCAAATTAATGCAGAGAAAAATAGAACAAAACAAATCCAATGTCCAAAATGGCAAGGGAACTGAGACTAAACATTAAAGGGTAGGTGAGATCAAAAATATGTGACCAAACTTAAATATAAAGATACACAAAATGATTGCTTTAAAAATGAGGAGATGTGAGCCAGGCATCGTGGTGTAGGTCTTTAATCTCAGCACTTAGGAGGCAGAGATAGGTAGATCTCTGTGAGTTCAAGGACCACCTGGTCTATATAGTAAGTTCAAGGACAGCCAGGGATACATAGTGAAACCATGTGTCAAAAACAAGTAAGTGATCAGGAGAGTAAGTCTGCCTCAGAAGAAAGGCAATTGAGGCTTTTCTGCACGGGGTTTGTTTCTTGACCTGAGTGGGTGTGGCTACATGGAGTTTTACTTCTTGGTTGGTTTTCCTTTAAGTGCTGATGCCTGTTGTGATATCTGTGTGTGTGTGCGTGTGTGTGTGTGTGAGTGTACGTATGTGTGTATGCATGTGTGCTATTAAAATATAACAACTTTTTATTACCCTCTCCTTGTCATATACCATTTGCCACATAGCATACATCCCATATGTAAACTGATGAAATAAGTGGTCTCCCAAAGCCCTGAGAGCACTCGCAAGGTTAGGCAGATTAGAGTCAGACAAGCTTTAGAAAGGAGCTCTTCTATTCCCCCAGAATAGGGCCTGTCTTGCTGTGCTTGGCAGCTGCATTGGGAGGGCCCCCCACCCCCTCACTCCTTGCTTTGGTATTAGAAGTCAGGCTATATTCATCCCTTCCTCCTTCATACCATAGCCTATAAGCTTTGAAGGCCTCTCTTAGTGATGTTTGCTGTTGACTAGCAGGTGGGTGATTTCTTTGATACAAAGGTGCTTTACACGGAAAGTGTCGTGCTTCTAGAACCAATTGTTAAAGCAGTTCCATGAAAGCCTTTTAAGGAATGGACTGATTTGCAGGAACTCTGAAATGAGCTAAGAAAGTGCGAGGCATTACAGAGCTACCTAGCTACTGTACATGAAGGGCTTTGCTGCAAGTCCAAGTGTCCCAATATCGATCTTTAATATAATCCTGGCTTCTTTTGTCTATCCTTCATGATAAATAAATCACATTTTGGACTAACCCAAAACATAAATTTGAAAAGTAAGAAATAATATCATGACCCAGTCAACTGCTCTGGGTTTTGCTAGAGATTAATTTTCCATTTTGAAGCATTTTGAGTTGTTCATTCCTTTTTTCTCTTCATTTAATCTGAGCTACTTAAAACATACTATTTAAATTAATTTAAAAAAAAAAAAAGAGGCCATGAATTTGAAAGTGAGCAAAGGGGCATTTATGGGAGAGCTTGGATGGAGGAAAGGAAAGAGGTAAGATGATATAATTATAATCTCAAAAAATAAAATATTTAAGTATTATTTAAGTAAACACTGAAGGAAGGGTGGATACATAATTCCTGCTGTGCCTTCAGTCTGCATTTAACACTCAAGCTCGTTTTTCCTCTCCATGCATGACTCTAACACAATTGCCATTCTTCAGCCTTGGGTCCTTAAAATGTCTGTAATTGAATGCCCTAAATAATGTGTCCTAAATAGTGGCCTGGGGGCCTTTCAACAGTTTTCTTCATGAAGTTACTGAAAGCCAAAGGCAGTAGTGACCAAAGGGTCAGAGCTCACCTGTTCTCAGGTAAATGATTTTATCTCAATATGTCATGCTGGATAGATGGATTAGAATAATCAGTTTCTATAACTTCTTCCTGAGTGTACTCCGAGGGTCATGACTGTGTTGTGAAGGGTGTCCCAGAGCCCAACAGCTGCTAGTCTGAGTGTCAGTCCTCTAAGTATTGTGCTTTGTGGAAGAGGACAGGGCGTCTATCTTTGTGTGAATGAACACACACATACACACCACACACAGAAGTTCCTTCTCTTTTCTTTCTTCCAACCCTCAGCCTTTGTTGTGAGCAGTTCTCTAGGCTAATGGAGAAGGATAACAACCTTTCAAAGGAGTCTTTACCCTTAGTGTCCACATAACCTTCAGGCAAAACTTTCTGTTACTATGATCCTTTATTTAGGGTTTTGAAATCCGACCTCAGCATGAGTTGCATGTTGTAAATAAAAAGGGATCAGAGTCTTTCTGTATGGGGCCAAAGAGTAAACATTTTAGGCTTACGGGCCATATGGTTTCTATCTTAACTGCTCAGTTCTGACATTGAAGCCACAAGCAGCCATAAGCAATATTTAAACAAACGAGCATAGCTGTGTTCCTATAAAGCTTTATTTATGAATGCTGAGATAGGCTTTTCATAACTATTTTAAAATGTAGAAACCATTCTTAGCTTGAGGCCATACATAACAGGCAGAGGCAGGTCCAGCCCTGGGTTGGACATGGATTGAAAGAAGAAAGTTTTTCCACTGCAGAATGTTTACAATTACAAATTATTAAAGGTCATTCAATTTATATGTTGTGCTGGGGGATTATGTTTGGCTATAACTTTCATAATCATTGGGATCCTCTGAATCTTAAATATTGATGATATTTATAATGCTTAGCACTATATCTGACATTGAGAAGCTGGCAGATTAGCTGAGAATTCCAATGCAAAAGGAATGATCATAGATTTGGGGATTTAACTTTTAAAATGGTAGATAGTTTATATTCCTAAACCTTAACAGAATGGCCAAAAGGCCTTGAGAGTTTCTATACTTACAAGCATTATTTATGTAGTAAATTCACAAGAAAAAACTCTTGTTCAAGAGGTAAATTTGTCTGGTCAAGCATTTGAAATAAATTACACTGAATGTTTGCAAATGACTGTAGAGTGTTTAAAGAAATTTGATAAACCAATGACTGATCATTTTAGAATGTTTATTCTGTAGAAGTTGCTCAAACAGTAATCAAATAACAAGGGGCAGAGATGAATATGCTGTACACACCTACAGTCCTAGCACTTGGAGAGTGAGATGGGAAGATGAGGACTTTCATGACAATCTGGGCAACAACTGACATCCTGTCTCTAGTGGGGAGTGGAGCGATGACTGGGGATTAAAAGTGCTTACTGCTCTCGCAGAAGACTGGTTCAGTTCCTAGCACCCACATCAGACAACAGTTCACAACTGCCTGTAACCCCAGTTCCTGGGGATCTGATGTCTTTCTCTGACCTCTATGGGAACTTGCGTTCTTACGATACACATGAATTTGGACAGGAACACATATACACATCATTTTTTTTAAAAAAAGACTATCTCAAATGAAAAAGCAAAGGAAGGAGAAACTCTTGTTTTAAGTGATTTGCCAATGAAAGGACAAGATTTGAATAGAGAGCTCAAAAGCAAATGAACACATTTTAAAGTGTGTACACATATTAAAGTATTTTAATTATGTAATCATAATCTTATGTTCTTAATTATGTAAATGATATTTTAATCATTGCTAAATTGGTGTTTCTCTAAAAACTCAGGTAACTGGAACTAATAACTTCTGTGTAAACCTTCCTGAGTTCATCCCGATAAGATGGACACTTTAGGAGCACAGCGGTGAAAACCAGTATGGCCACCGCATCTGACCAGCTACTGTCATTTGCCTACCAGTGATATGGCATCTAACCAGATTGTGACCGTGATGCTGCACTGGTACTATTTCTCTATATGACATATCTTTTTATTATTTTTATTGTTTAGAAATATATATATATATATATATATATATATATATATATATATAAAATGAAATATGGTCATATCCACACCCTATTTCCCCTCTAACAACCTTCCCATATTTCACCAACCCACACACCCTTTTCAAATTCCTATCATCTTTCTGTTTTGTTTTTAATAACCCAGTAAGTTCAATTAATGTCACTCATATGTGCATGGGTATGAGGCCACCCCGCCTGCCAGTGGCCACACCCTCAAAAAAGAATGTGTCCTCTTAACTCATAGCTATCAATGCCAGTGGATCCTTATTAAGGGGTGAGGCCTAGAAAGCACCCCCTATCTCTGCTGAAATTTTCCCTGCCTTGATCTCACATGGGCAGCCACAGCTGCTATGACAACATGCTCTCACCCATACCAATAGTCAAACCAACCCAAAGCACTAAGAATGGACCGAGTCATAGCAAGGACGTCAGGCGGTATTGCACTGGAGCACCGCAAGGCAGGAGAGTCACATGATGGATTCTAGACCATCATCAACATATTTAATGCTAATCCATATCAGTGCTTTTTCCTTAAGAACTATGCTTTATGTGTAAATACAGACCAGAAAATGGTACTCATCAAAACCTGATGTCAGCTTGACATCATGTATTTCTTAGCATAATTTAATTTCTTGTGTGTGCTTGTTTGCTGGGGATGGCCAGAGCCTCATACATGCCAGGCAATCACTCAGACACTGAGCTATATCCCTGGCTACCCAGCATAACTTAAAATAGAGGCCAGCACACAACCATCTGGGATGTTGGGCCTGCCACCTGTTTTTGTACAGTCCTCAAACTAAAAGTGGTTTTTATGCTTCTAATAGTTCTTTAAAAAAGCAATACTGACATTTTATAACATATAAAAATCATAGGCCACCTGAGTATCAGTTTCCATGAAGTTTTATTGGCACACAGATAACGACACTCATTGCCATTTTTCTGTGACTACCTTCAAAGCATTGAATAGTTCCACTAGAGACAGACCATATGGCCCACAAAACACTTACTATTGGTCCCTTATAGAGAAAGCCTGCCAACCCCTGCTCTTAGAGAATGACTTTATCATCTTAAGTGGCACGATGCTGTTGGGAAGGCCAAACGTTCCCTGTGGTGACTGTAGAGTTGATGAGATGACAATAGACATGCCAGTAGAAAAGCTGTAATATGTATTTGCTCATAATTTGTGGTGACACAGGGAACTTTTGGTCAAAAACCTCAAGGTTCAGGGCGAATGTTGCGTTTGTAGGCTTTAGGCTTGTTGAAGCCTGGGCAGCCATGCAGAAATGAGACTGGACAAAAAGAATATGATTCCCAGACGTGATAGAGAATGAGGCCCAGCAGGTTGTTTGTAAGATTGTTCTTGGCCTCTGTGCAGCATTCTGTCCTTCGAGAAGCAGAGCAAAGCTCTATTGGATTGAGGGTCCTGTGGCTTTTCACTCAAGCAAGGTAGGCCAAAGAATGGCTTTGGAGTCAATTCTTCTGGGAAAACAGACAAAGTTGGAGTGTGGCTTTTGCACTGTGTCTAGCTTTGAGAACCTAGCTCTGGCTTCTAAACATCACGCAAGAGAAACTCTAGACTTACTGGCTTGCCGAAGTAAGAATAAGGGGTGAGAAGAAAGAACAGAAACCCAGAAGCTTTGCCTCTAATGCCTTCACTTTGGGAGTGTCATTTCATTGAGCCCAAAAATGTACTAGGTGTATTGTTTTAAAATTATCGGTATTATCTGTATTATCAATATTATCTATAGGCCTGGCTAGTGATCAGTTAAGACACAGACACTTGTTATATTTTAAAATAGCCTTAGTTAACCTGGGGCAGGGCAGATATCAATCCTCTAAACTACCTCCCATAGTAGGGCAGGTATGGGATCCCTGCCTCAATCCCAAGCCATCTGCTTCCAATAACTTCTATCAAGTTACCTCCCATCCATAATCCCAAATACTTGCTAAGGTTCTTCATCTGTGCTGGATTCTCCATCCATGCCGCCGGCCATGTGCTTCTCCTCCAGCTAACCCATGGCGGCCTTCCTCTCTTCACTTCAGGGCTCTCTCTCTTTTTTCCTTATGGCAGTCTTTTCTTCTTCCCAGAATTCCTTTCTCCTAGCACTCCTATCTCCTCTACCCTGCCCAGGTGGGATGGCTTTTTATTAAGCAAAAGTTGGGTCACAGAGACAGCAAGCTGTAATTAGCATCAAAATACATCAGACCATCCCCCCAACAAGGTGAGAAAGTCATGGCTATAGCCTATTTAGAATCCCAGATGATCTGAGGTGAGCTATAGCCAGAGGTCTGTGGTTGGGGTACATTCCAGGGTTGTAAGCACCCAGTGCAGTACTGCCTGGCAGAGAAGCACAGATCATTGTATTATTTCAGTGGCATTGCTCTCTCCTGGAGTGAGTTACTGTCTAGAAGAATTCTCTTTACTTAGCTTGTCTGTATCTCTCCTCCTCTTCTTCTTGCTCTCTCCCTCCCCCCTCTTCTTCTTCTTCTCTTCCTCCTCCTCTTCCCATTCTTATTTTCTTCTTCCTCTTCTCCTCCCCTCCTCCCCCTCCTATTCTCTTCCTCCTCCTCCTCCTCCTCCTCCTCCTCACTAATGTCTTGTGTCATAGCAACTTGCCCTCCATCCCTAACATTCCCTTATCTTTGAGAAGCTGCAGGTGTTTTTCTAAACTGCCACTGACTCACTGCACTGTTTTGGCAAATAGAGAATAGATGTTCATCCCTTTGGAGGTAAAATGTGGAAGCTCAACTATCAGATGGACACTGATAGGTCCTAGAGTGGTGATTGCAGGGCCATGTTGTCAAGGAACTGTGAGGAGGTTCCTTATCCCAGTGTATAAAGGGAAAATGTCTGACCTCTCAAAAGGGGGAAGCAGTGAATCAGGGCAGATATGCTATATCCAAGAAGCATTATCTCTGGGGAGAGGCTTTTATGAAGGAAGCAAGTCACAGCATTGAGGCAACAATAGGGAAAAAAGAAACCCCAAATGTAGAACTCAGGAGAACTGGCAGTATGTCTCACAAACACACACACACACACACACACACACACACACACACACACTTGTGCTGCTTTTCTGGGAGCACCAATGTAGCTTTGCCTTGTAAACTTCTTCCAAAGTTATGTGGGTAGCTAATAAAGAAATGAAAGGTATGACGCAGCCAAGATCATATAGGAATAGAATTCTCTCTGAAAATTTAATTTGGTCTAGGCAACAACAAAGGAGTGCTTGCTTGTCATAGTAAGCCTTGTTAACCAAGTATATGGCAGGAGACATTCTCAAGACACTACACAAAGAACCTGGTAATTTCAGAAAACACCACCAAGAAGATGAAGCATAGAAGGCAAGCCAGGCTCAGGAGATCCACAACAACATAACAAAACAAATTGTATGATATCAGTATGATAAAATGACTGAAAGAAATGAGGTAAGGAATGGACTTCTTTTGCCTCTTGGTTTGAGAGAGCACAATGAAACACATCAGGGAAGGTGTGGCAGAGAGGATGGCATCCTGGAGCTATGGTAGTAAAAGCGTGAAGCTGCATGCATATATCTCTGGTTCAGGAAACAGAACAAACTAGTCAGGAAATAACCCAGAAGGCCATCCTCCAGCAACTCAGTTCTTTCAGTAAGGTCCTGCCTCCTAAAGATCCCACAACCTTCTAGAGTACAGCACCATCTAGGGACTAATTGTTCAAACACTTGAGCCTATGGTAGATATTTCACCTCTGGGCCATAACACAAATCTGGGCTACATTTTCAGAATAGACTCCATATAGTTAGTTATAGCAACTGTTTGTTTATTTTATTTCTTTTGAAAGAACTACTCAATGTGGTAAGCACCCACCATTGACTAGGAAGTCCTCAATACCTTTTGTTAAATAACTTGTCTTTTGTTTTTGTTTTTGTATTTTATCTGTTTTTCACTCTCAGTGATTTTTCTAATTTTTTTATTTTTTAAATATACATTTATATTATTATACATACATACAATAACTACCTACAGAAAGAAGAACCATTAAACAGTCAGGAATTATATAAATGTTACATTCTTAGTGTTTTGGCTCTTTGTATTTGGCAGCCTTGAAGAAAACATCTTTCCTATCTTGGTGCATCCAAAATTCTGAATGTAATTCAATATCATATCTCATCATTATCAACGTAAAACATCTAACTAGACCTAAAAAAATCATCTTTGGAAAAGCAAAAATGTGGTGCTTGTGTGAATGTGACATCTCTGTGCCTGTCTCATAGCTGCTCTGCTACCCAGTGTTACTCTGGCATACATCAGTCAGGTGTATGGTGTTTTCTTTGATCTATCATGTCAACAGAAAGAGAAGTCCTTAGCCTACCACAGGTCTGACTAAAAGAGCAGACTTCAAAGTGAAAGTTACTTTCAGACATAAATTGAGTCTACCAGATCTGTGTGGAGGTTTTTAATCACAAGCTGCTAACAGAACCATCTTTGGTTTTGGTTTTCTATATTTCATTACTGTCCTGCCCTTCCCTTATGAAGTGTTCCCATGATCTCACTCTACATCTGGATGTTGAAGTAGATTCTTCAGGAGTTTATGACATACCCCACAATGGGGCCAAATCCTACCAGAAATACACAGGTAAAGCAAAATCATCAGGAAAGAGTCCCAGATTCTCTCCCTAATTGTATCCTATCTGCTTACCACTGTGCAGTATATTTAATTGCAGGTCATGCCGTCTAAGATATAGATTTATACCTTTAATTCAGATGGCATAACTCAGCACAACTTAGAAGATGCTGTGGTTCTCAATTCACCTCTCATTGGATTCATCACTGAGTCAAATATTCATTAGGAAATTCTTTCATAAGGATTATTCATCACAGAGGTGCTGTTATGTCTTTTGCTAACATGATGTTGCAATGGTTGTTTAAGCAGATGTCATCAACCTGATGGGCAGATTGTCATGTCATGAATTACTTTACATAAAAAACACAGAGTTATATTGGCAACTTTAACTTCTAATTCTATAACACTGACATAATACTTAAGGTGCAAAATGAACTTGGCTGATGCTTTAACATTAGAAAATTCACTTTAGACAAGAATAGGTGTTGAAAACATGGACATTTCTTCTAACAGACAGTAATGGTGTAACCATTTTTCTCAGAGGACAGCTGCAAGAACATTCTCTTCCTTTGATTCAGCTCTTTCCCTGATCTTGGGAATTCTTTCACTTGAAAGAACACGTGGTTTAATTTTTTTCATCTGCAAATGACTCTTTTATTAATAGTAGGATCCAGTTCATAACTTTTTGTTACATTAATTTTTATCATTAATATTCTAGTATGTTTCATTCATATTTACATACAGTATATATTTTTAGGCATATAGTTACCATAGTTGAGAATATGCTATTGCAAAATCAATCTTGCATTCTACTATCCACCTTTAGCCTTCTATTACAAATACATAGTGTCCTTATTATATACTTTGCATTATACTATCACTAGTTTAATTCTGGACTTTTTAAAAATTATTTTATTTTTGTACATATACATTTATATTATTACCCATTGGTTTAGTTTCTATAAGGGAATTTATCCTTTTGGCATAAGTCAGAGATATGAATTAAATAAACTAGCATCTTAGATGCAGTCCTTATCATAGGGAAACAAACATCACATAATGGCATCATCTTGCTTGTTACTTCTCTCAGATCACATCCAGAAAAAAAATGGAAGTAAAGGTGTCGAAAAGTAAATAAAATAAAATAAAAATAAAAAACAAAGCATTGAGAGTTACAGGTAGAGACTATGGAGAAAAACCAGCGTGACTACCATGCACCTCTTCAACAGATGTCAAGCTAGCACTCTAGAGCCAGAGACCAGTGTCATGGAACTTTGTTTCTTCTGTAGTTACTTTGTCTCCCCCAAGCAGTAGTTAACTCTCCTGGGGAAATAAGGTGGTTCTCCCAACACTGAATACCTTCCCTGCAGTAAATAGTGATTCACCTATGCAAGTTACCACCCCCTAATTTGGGTTCTATGAAAGAAATATTTGAATTGATACAAAGGTGCTATATAATGCTCTCCACTCTAAACAGCATTGGAGAAGTGAAATGCTGATGAGCTCTCTATGCCCCAAAATATGAAATAATGGTCTGGTATTAGATGTCTGCTTCAGTTACGAACACTAGTGGAGGGTGGACAAACCATTTTAATGGACTTCCAAGAGTGTCATAAAAATCTGTCAATATCAGCCTTGAAAGAGAGCGACTAAACATGAAATGTAGCTTTAAGGTAGAAATACACTACTGTTCGAATCTGGAAGATCCCTCAAAGTCCCATGTGAAGTTAAAGACTTGATCCTGGACCTTGGAACCATTAGAAGGTAGCAGAACTAAGAGATGGGACCAAGTGGAAGTTGTTCCTTTGTTAGCGGCATGCCTTTGAAGAGAACTGCAGAATCCTGGTCTTTTCCCTTCACCTTCACTCTTACTTCCCTGATGTGAAGTAAATGGCTTGGCTGTACAACATATGTCCTGCCAGGGTTATATATCTACTCCCATATTCTAACCAAAACTTTCTGCCTTGCCACAGACACAAAGGCAATGATGCCAACCAGACATGAACTGAAACATGAGCCCTGCTGAACCTTCTCTTTAGAAGGCGATTCTCTCAAGGTGTGTGTTCCATATCCAGAAATTGTCAACACCTAGGATGATAATTTGGAGAAAAGGGGTAACATTGGAAGGAAGAGGAGATTTTAAAACTGCAGACCTCAAATCTTTTGGCACCTGGTCTTCCTATCACCACAGGCTTCTTTTGTGTGAGGGTAGCCAAGGAAGAAACAAGATCAGGGACGCCTTCTCCTTGCCGATTGGGCGTCCAGCTCAAGCCACTTAGTGCCCTGCCTGACCTATCCATTCCTATATTCTGGCCAAAACTTTCAGGAAAAATATAACCATAATAGTTAACTTCTCTTCACCATTCCTATTTGTCAGACACTGTATATTTTCACATGTATGTTCTCATTTGTTACAAACCCCTTAGGCAGTAAGTGCTACTAATAATCCCAGAATTAACAAGGCTAGAACGCAGCAGAAGGGCAATTCAGTGCAGCCCAGGCAGCAGACTCAGGGCCTTGGGGTTCTCTTAGCATCACGCCTAATTCCCAAAAGGACTGTTATATCATGTTTTTGTTAATAACAAATAGTCTATTTTTAGGCTTGATATTTTAAATAGAGTTAGCATGTTTGGTAGGTTTGTTGTCCTCATAATTTTTCATTGCCTTCAGTTCCACAAACATCCATTTAGCAACTAATTTTTATACTCATCAATGTGATAATTACTAGGAAGACTCAGCATTTGCTCTGGAAAAAATGCCATTGGATGAATGAGATAAAATGTATGTGGAAAAAGAAAAAAATACCATTAAGCTGGGTGGTGGTGGTACACACCTTTAATGTGAGCACGTGGGAGACAGATGCAAGCAGATCTCTGTGAGTTTGAGGCTAGCCTGGTCTACAGAGTGAGTTCCAAGACAGCCATCAATACCCTGTCTTGAGAAAACACACACACACACACACAGAGAGAGAGAGAGATAGAGAGAGAGAGAGAGAGAGAGAGAGAGAGAGAGAGAGAGAGAGAGAGA
>OU015743.1:79138594-79181499 GCA_907169655.1 Acomys percivali | reverse complement strand
CACACACACACACACACACACACACACACACACACACACACACACACGCCCAAGAAACACAGTGGGCTCCTGGAATAATGAGCCAATGTTAGGGACAACCAGATGGCTAAAGGCAAAAACCAGAACAATATGGCACCACGAAAACCCAAATATCCCAACACAGCAAAACCTGGTCACCTGGTCACCCTGGCACAACTGAAATGCAGGAAAATGACCTTAAATCTCTGCTTATGAAGATGATAGAGGCCTTTAAAGAAGAAATGAATAAATCCTTCAAAGAAATACAGGAAAATACAATCAAACATATGAATGAAATGAATAAAACAATTCAAGACATGAATATAGAAATAGAATAAATAGAGAAAACAAAGTGATAAAATCCTGGAGATGAAAATCTTAGGGAATAGAACAGGAACTATAGAGGTAAGCATCACCAACAGAATATAAGAGGTGGGGGAGATAATCTCAGGCATACAAGATACAACTGAAGAAATAGACACATCTATCAAAGAAAATATTAAATTGAAATATTCCTGACACAAAACATTCAAGAAATCAAGGGCACTATGAAAAGATGAAACCTAAAAAATAGAAATAAAGAGAAGATTCCTAGCTCCAAGTACCAGAAAATATTTTCAACAAAACCATAGAAGAAAATATCTGCAACCTAAAGAAATGTCTTTAAGCATACAAGAGGTTTACACAACAACAAATCGATTAGACAAAAAAATTCCTCCCACCTAATACTCAAAACACTAAATGTATATAACAAAGAAATAATATTAAAAGCTACAAGATGAAAAGACCAAGTAAAATATAAAGACAAACCTATCAGAATCATACTTGACTTCTCAACAGAGACTATAAAATCCAGAAGGGCCTGGACAGATATCTTACAAACCCTAAGAGACCACAGATGTCAGCCAGATTGTTATACCCAGCAAAATTTTCAATTACTATAGACAGAGAAAACAAGATATACCATGACAAAACCAAATCTAAGCAATATATACACACTAATTCAGTCCTACAGAAGATAATAGAAGGAAAACTTCAACCCAAGATGCAAGAAAACATCAAATATAAATAACTTCACTACAACAAAACCATAAGAAGACAAGCACACAAACACACTACTACCACCAACATCAAAATTAAAGGAACTAATAATCATTGGTCATTAAGATCTCTCAACATCAATGGACTTTGGTCATTAATACCTCACAGTATCAATGGAATCAGTTACCCCCCCCCCAAAAGGCATAGACTAATAGAATTAATGCATTAATAGGACTCAACATTCTGCTGCATAGTAGAGACATACCTCAATAACAGACTTTATGTCGGAGTAAAATACTGGAAAAGATTTTCCAAGCAAATGGACCCAAAAAGCAACTTGAAGTAGCCATCCTTACATCTGATAAAATAGATTTTCAACCAAAATTAATCAAAAGAGGTAGGAAATGACACTTCATTCTCATCAAAGGAAAAATCCACCAAGAGAACATCTCAATTCTAAATATCAATGTCCCAAATACAAGAGTACCCCCATTTGTAAAAGAAACATTATTAAAACTTAAATCACACCTCAATCTCCACACATCAATAGTGGGAGACGTCAATATCCCTCTCTCACCATTTAGACAGAATCTAAATATTTAGACAGAATCTAAATAGAGAAATAATGAAACTAACAAATGTCATGGATCAAATGGTCCTAATAGATATCTTCAAAACGTTTCACACAAACACAAAAGAATATACTTTCTTCTCAGTACGGCATGGAACCTTCTCCAAAATTAAACATATAGTTGAGCACAAAGCAAGCCTCAACCGATACAAGAAAATTGAATTGATCCATTGTATTATATGAGGGCACCATGGATTAAAGCAGGGCTTCAACAACAAGAGAAATAACAAAAAGTCTACACACTCATGGAAAGTGAACAACTCCCAACTTAATGACCTCGAAGAAATTAAATAAAGACTTCCTAAAATTAAATATGAAGGTACAACACACCCAAACTTATGGGACACAATAAGAAGCAGTGCCAAAAGGAAAGTTCATAACACTAAATGTCTTCATAAAGAAAATGGAGAGTTTTCATACTAGCAACCTAATAGCTCATCTGAGAGCTTTAGAAAAAAGAAAAATAAAAAAGAAGCAAACACACCCAAGAGGAGTAGATGGCAGAAAATAATCAAACTCAGGGCTGAAATCAGTAAATTAGAAATAAAGAGAACAAAACAAAGAATCAATGAGCCAAGAGTTGGTTCTTTGAAAAAAATCAACAAGATAGACAAACTAACTAAAAAACAGAGAGACAATATCCAAATCAACAAAATCAAAAATGAAAAGGGGAATATAACAAAAGACACTGAAGAAATACCAAGAACCATTGGGCCTTACTTCAAATCATGTACTCCACAAAACTGGAAAATCTAAATGAAATGAACGATTTTCTTGATATATTCCACTTACCAAAGTTAAATCAAGATCATGTACAAAAGTTAAATAGTCCTATAACCCTAAGGAAATAGAAGCAGTCATTAAATGTTTCCCATCCAAAAGAAAGCCCAGAAAGAAAGTCACAGTCATCCTGATACATAAACCAAACAAAGAAAATTTCAGACCAAGTTCCCTTATGAACATTGATGCAAAAAAATATTTAACAAAATACTTGCAAACCAAATCCAAGAACATACAAAAATATCGTCCACCATGACCAGATTCACCCCAGGCATACAGGGGTGGTTCAATATATGAAAATCCATTAATGTAATGTACCGTATAAACAAACTGAAGGGAAAGAAACAGATGGTCACTTTATAGATGCCTAAAAAAGCCTTTGACAAAATCCAATGCCCCTTCACATTAGAAGTCTTGGAAAGAGAAGGAATAAAAGTCTCATACTTAAACACAATAAAGGCAATATAAAACAAGCCTATAAAATAAATAAATTAAACATCAAATAAATTGAGAAAAACTTAAAGCAATTCCACTGAAATCAAGGACAAGACAAGGACTGCCCACTCTTTCCATATCTCTTCAATATAGTACTTGAAGTTCTAGCCAGAGCGGAAAGGAAGAATTTAAATTATCTTTATTAGCAGATGATATGATAGTACATGTAAGTGACCTGAAAATTCTACCAGAGAACTCCTTCAGCTTATAAACACCTTCAATAAAGTGACTGGATAGAAAATTAACTAAAAAAAAAAAAAAAGTAGCCCTCCTGTATACAAACATCAAATGGGTTGAGAAGGAAATTAGGGAAACTACACTTCTCACAACAGCCACAGATAATATAAAGTATCTTGGTGTAACACGGGTGTGGGCAGGAACCTATCTACCTGCCACTGCAATCCGTGCTTGCACAGTTGGGGAGTTAAAACCTGGCCTGGCCAGTCCCCACAGCCCTGCAGGGTCTCCCACACACTTGGGAGAGGCTGGACTGCCACTAGCAGTCAGGACAGAAAACTAAACAGTGGCCCCCAACACAGCTGGTCTGAATCCCGTCAGTAGTTTGAACAGCATCAGGCAGAAGCCTACCTCTGCTGACCTAGTCAGGAGTTAAGATGTAGAGCAAAGTCTCCTGGAGCAGAAACCAGGCCACCTGCCAGTTCCAGGGAAGAACTCCCTGATCCCCACAGGCAAGGGCACATGACCTATAATCACTCACCAACTATTCACTCTCAACAACCAGTGGAAGGCACCAGAAGCAACCACCCAACATCAAAGATAGCAAGATGACTAAAGGACGGCATAAGAATGCAAATAACAAAAACCAAAACAACTCCGCATCTCCAGATCCCAGCTATCCCAAAGAAAGCAACCTTGAGAATTCAAACACAATCAAAACACAAGAAAATGACCTCAAAACCTTAGTAATGAAGATGATAATGGAGGAAACAAATAAAATCCACAGTCAAATACAGGAAGATGCAGCCAAACAGGTGGAAGACATATAAGAGGCCTATAGAGAGGCACTGGAAAATTTTCAGGAAAATACAACCAGATGAAGGAAATCAATAAAACAGTTCAAGATCTGAAGATGAAAATGGAAACAGTGATAAAAGCACAGACAGAAGAAAAATGGGAACAAGAGACCTTAGAGAAGAAAGTAAGCAATATAGAAGTAAGCTTCTCTAACAGAATCCAAGAAATGGATGAACGAATCTTGGGACTAGAAGATACAATCATAGAACTCGAAGCAACCATGAAAAAAAATGCTAAATCTGAAAAATCCCTGACCCAAAATATCCAAGAAATCAAGGACACCATGAAAAGACGAAACATGAAAATGATAGGCATCGAGGAAAGAGAAGACACCCGACTCCAAGTCACAGAAAATATCTTCAACAAAATCATAGAAGAAAATTTTCCCAATTTAAAGAAGGACATGCATATAAACATACAAGAGGCCTAAAGAACACCAAATAGAATAGACCAGAAAAGAAAATCTTCCCACGACATAATAATAAAAACACAAAATATACAGAACAAAGAAAAATTAAAAGTGGCAAGAGAAAAGGGCCAACCTAACAGAATTACACCCAACTTCTCAACAGAGACCTTAAAAGCTAGAAGGGCCTGGGCAGAGGTCCTGCATACCCTAAGAGACCACAGATGTCAGTCCAGGCTACTATACCTAGCAAAACTATCAATAACCATTGATGGAGAAAACAAAATATTCCATGACAAAAACAAATTCAAACAGTTCCTTTCTACAAAACTGGCTTTTCAGAAGCTACTAGGAGGAAAACTTCACCCCAAAGGGACAAGTCACAGCCAAAACTATACAAGAAATAGAAAACTACACCACCACAAAAACACAAGCATACAAACTCTCTAATGTAACCAACATCAAAAATTAAGGGACTTAACAGTTACATGCCATGAATATCTATCAACATCAATGGGCTCAATTCTCCAATAAAAAGACACAGACTAACTGAATGGATGCATAAACAAGACCTAACATTCCTCTGTATTCAAGAAACACATCTCATCCACAAGGACAGCTATTACCTCAGGGTAAAAGGCTGAAAAAAATATTCCAAGCAAATGATCACAAGAAGCAAGCTGGTGTAGCCATTTAATATTTAATAAAATACACTTTCAACCAATATTAATTTAAAGGGATGAGGAAGGAAATTTCATCCTCATCAAAGGTAAATTCAACCAAGAGGACATACTTAAGGAAATTCCTCTAAAATCAGGAACAAGGCAAGGCTGCCCACTCTCTCCATATCTCTTCAATATAGTACTGGAAGTTCTAGCAATGTATAGATTCAATGCAATCCCTATCAAAATACCTAAACAATTTTTTAAAGACACTGAAAAATCAATTCTCAACTTCATATGGAAAAAAACAGAATAGTTAAAACAATCCTATACAATAAAAGAGCCTCCAGAGGACTTTTCATACCTGATCTCAAGCTATACTATAGAGCAGCAGTAATTAAAACTGCATGGTACTGGCACAGCAATAGGCTAGTTGATCAATGGAATCGAATCGAAGACCCAGAAATGAATCCACACATATATGGTCACTTGATTTTTGACAAAGAAGCCAAATCTAGTCTATGGAAACAGGATAGCATCTTCAACAAATGCTGCTGGTCTAACTGGATGTCTACATGCAGAAAAATGCAATTAGACCCATATTTGTCACCATGCACAAAACTCAAGTCCAAGTGGATTAAAGACCTCAACATAAAACCAGAGACACTAAATCTGTTAGAAGTGGGGAAGAGCCTGGAACACACTGGCACAGGAGACAACTTCCTGAACAAAACTCCAATAGCCCAAGCCTTAAGGTCAACAATTGATAAATGGGACCTCATGAGGCTGAGAGGCTTCTGTAAGGCAGGAGACACTGTCAACAGAATGAAGCGACAGCCTACACACTGGGAAAAGATCTTCACCAACCCTACATCTGACAAAGGTCTAATATCCAAAATATATAAAGAACTCAAGAAATTAAACACCACCAAATCAAATGACCCAATTGAGAAATGCGGCTTGGAACTAAACAGAGAATTCTCAACAGAGGAATATCAAATGGCTGAGAAACACTTAAAGAAATGCTCAACCTCCTTAGTCATCAGGGAAATGCAAATCAAAACAACTCTGAGACTGCATCTTACACCCATCAGAATGGCTAAGATCAAAAATTCAAGTGACACCACATGCTGGCGGGGATGTGGGGAGAGAGGAACACTCCTTCACTGCTGGTGGGAATGCAAATTTGTGGACAAATGGATGGGACTAGAGATGGTCATACTGAATGAGTTAACCCTGAAGCAGAAAGACTCACATGGTATATACTCACTTATAATTGGGCACTAACCCAAAAGACATGTCCCATGAAAGTCTTCACTTACCAGGAGATTGGGATAGATGTGAGGACATACAATTGAGACTATAGGTAAGAGAAATATAGGAGATGGGAAAATAGAAGGATCCAGAGGGTCGTAGAAACCTACAAGAAGAACATTGTGATGGGTGGATCGGGGCCAGGGGGGTCTGCTCAAACTATTGCACTATCCAAAGGCAATACTAATAATGATTCTGGGGATCCAATTGTGGTTATTGGAAAAATGTCCTTGTTTGAAGAAAATGAACCTCTAAGAAATCAGTGTGAGGGACCACTTTCTCTCAAGTGGCTCAAGGATAAAGTTCTTTATACAATATTTCCAAGTTCTCTGTATGTTTGGCATTGTTTCTGGGAGGATACTTGTCCCTGTGGTATTCTATTAAAGAAGGTAATTCCTGACAGGGCATGTTCCTGCCACCTGGATGTGCACAGGCTTCAGGTCCATAGAAAAGTTGTCAGAGAAGAAGTAAAAGCCAGGGAGAATTTAGACTACATACTCACATATGTATGTATGTACATACATACATACATATGTCCTCACATCGACCCCAATCTCCTGGTAAGTGAAGACTTTCGTGGGACATGCCTTTTGGGTCAGTGCCCAATTATAAGCCCATAATCCTCAGGCCTCACTTGGTTTCACCAGTTCTTCTCATCATGGCTTTTTATAATAAAACCAGCTAGTACAGAATCCTACGGCTGGATTAAATTCCAACATTTCTTCAGTTTTGCTCAACATCTCAACTTTCATTGCCTTGATACTTTCCAAGCTATCATGCCAGCTATTTTATACAATATCGCAGTAGGGTCTCCTGCTGTTTCCTCATGTCTGGAGTGTCATTAGGTTCCTTTGGCAAGAACAAAGAATCATGCTGTGTTCTCATTGTTCCTATCAATGGGTGAAAGCTTCAGTGTGTCCCTGATTGATAATTAAAAAGTCCTGCGAGAGAAAAAATATACTGGGGACCACTCAGCCCTAAATGGGGATTTTGTCACATCCATATCACATCCCCTTCTTCTGAGACACAGAAATCCTTGTGAAAGAGAAAGATGGAAAAAAAATTTAAGAACCAGAGGTGGTGGGGCATGAGTGAGGCCATACTCTCCAGGTAGGACAAAGCCATTACAGAATTCCCCTCACAACAACTATGACTTCATGCATAAAACCTGCACAAGATCAAGCCAGACAAAGCCAAGCCAAGAGGGAGGAGGGTCTCACAAAGTCCCACCTCCTAATTAAAGGGTTGTAGACAGTTGATAGGTGCTTGGGGAGAGAGAGCCAGTTTTATTCAGGGAGGTTACCCATGCTCCAGTAGATGCCCCTATACAGATAGGATATAGAGGCAGCACAAAATGGATTCAGTGGTTTTATAAAAAGAGCACATGAAGTTTGGAAGTTAAAATGGTAAGAGGGATATGAGGAGATTGGAGGGCAGGGGAAATAGGGCTAAACTTGCTTAAAACAAATGACATGTATATATTCTCAATAAAATAGTTTTAAGAACTTGCCCAGACACACTTCTCCATTGTTCTTTCTTCACATGCTTTGCAGAGATATTTGGAAACTATACAGCATCTCAATCCTCATTTTGTAAGTTTAGCAAAGCCAGAGGGGTCATAGCATCTTTCTTTGCCATATTCCATGATGCCTTTAATCACTTAGGTTAAAACTGTGGGGTTGTTCTGTGAGAAGTTTGTAGTGTTTATAGACTTGAGAGCATGGTAGAGAAGTCGGGCGTGTTACAATAAAAGGACTAGATGGTTCTGCCCATGTTCACTGAAAGGCAGAGTTAAAAGTGGAGATTTAGACATTTTCCCTTCCTTCGCTCCACCATACGATATCATCCCCATGTACATGTTTATAATGTGGTTTGTGTGTGTGTGGTGCTGAAGATAGGGTCTCTCAAGCAGGCTGCTCAAGTACTCTACCACTGCGCTGGCTTCCCTGGTCCAGCTATCGTGCAGACTTTAAATAGGGCTTGGTCTGCAAAACTCTATTCATCCTCCAAATTATAATTGTTCTTTTTAAACATTGGGAGGAAGTGTGACTTTGGTGAGATATCTGGGGAATGTTGGAATGGAAAATACAACTACAAAGGGGTACCCTAAGATTGCTGAGTCACAAAACAAGTAAGGGAGTAGCTTTAAGGGGGTGGCTTTCCCATTTTGCCCAAGGTCCTGGCTTTGGTTGAAATCCTGCTTAGAGTATGACTACTCAACTTAAAAATTAAGGAACAATTGAAAAGTCAAAAAAAAAAAAAAAAAAAGAAAAAAAAAAAAACCAGATCCCTGCAAAGGGTTAATGGAGCTGTTCATGTCAGAGTTTGGGTCCTACCTACAGTAATAAACCACGCTAGGTCATCATTCTCAAAAGGTACATTTAAACAACAGTAAAAAGCATAAAACAACTTATTCAATGTGGCCACATTAAAAAGGAATTACAACCTCCCCCCCAAGTCCTCCTTCCAGGGTCCTGAAATGAAGTGCAGGTTTAAACAGGAGATGAGAGGTGCTTAGCTGAGCAGTCCCTCTGAAGGTGTGGTACAGCCCAATACCGTGGTCTCAGTTCCAACTTCAGCTTGGGACGTTCTCAGAACTAAGTGATATCTTTCTGGGAGACAACCGCCTTCCCCCTCCCACCGCCGCCCCGTGTGCCTGTCGACTGGTGCATTGCTTCAGCTTCTTCCCTATTTTATCATGAGAATCCTGAGAAATTTCCAAATTCTTGATACCACTGTTTCTACCGTCTGATGGGAGAAGGGGAAAGGTAAAGGTCTCTAGAAAATCCTCATCTGAACAGAATGGCTAAAAATTCAACCCTCTTTCCCCCTTTCCCTAGTCTCTTTTGGGATTTAAATAAAAAGAGAGAGAAAACAAGCAACAATCCTGGCCTCCTTAACACACCTCTTCTTCCCACCCCTCTGTAATCAACACGGTTCACTGCATGATACAAAAACTCCTTTTCCCACTGGAATCCCAGTAGCCCCCCAGCCTAGTATTCTGTATCCCTGCAAAGATGAAAGACCTTGCGAAAGAAGTCCTGGTTTTGAACCTTTCCTATTTTTCCCAGTAGCAGTAATAAATGGTGGAAAGTCGGGGCAAATGTAGCTTTGCCCCACTGAGGCACCTGGCTTATGACAGTAGATGTCACAAAGACAGGCTGGCAAGCTTCTCCAGAGAAATAGCATCTCTCCTGTAACCTCAGTGTTCTCTCCACCTTATTGTGCAGTGGTTTAGAACCAGAGCCCTGCCAAAATGTCCATCGGCGAAATACAATTTTTTATTGTGTTTGTTTGTTTGTTATCCAAACATCTGAAATACAAATTACTGCATGGGATCCTGTTTTATGAGGCAACCAAGCCCTCATTTCTCTGCCTTCTATGGCTGACTCAGGCATGCACCCTATGATTATGAGGCAAGGTACATCACAGCCTTGGGACAAAGTAGAATACCGAGGAAGCATTGATGTGCGTTTACACCAGCAACATTGAGTGAACGTGGAGTGTTGACTGGGAAAAGCCAGTTTTTCCATCTCCTGTAAAATAACCAAGACAAAAGATGCATTGAATAAGATGTTTGCAAATGTATATCAGTCTTCTTTCTCAGAAGGGAGAGGTCATACTATGGGATGGTATCAGAACACGGTCCAGGAATAGAATTATGTGAGGGGAGTTCTGAGTGATTGTGAGAACACTTCAAGCAAACAAGACAGTCAGGTTTTTGTTTGTTTTGTTTTGTTGGTTTTTGGGGTTTTTTTTTGTTTTGTTTTGTTTTGTTTTTTCTTTTTGTGTGTGTGATCTCAGTTTCTTCAAAATACAGAATTGTTCTTGGAGTGTGTTTTTCCTGCTCCTCCCAGGAGCAGTGACAGGCATGAGTTTACTTCAGCTTACTCATTATTGCTTGCTTGATAGTCAATTAAATATTTAAACTATTCTTTATATGCCTTTATGAAAAAACATAGGTTTTTGCGATGTGCAGCTTGTCCATGTGACTGTATACAGCATGAACTAATGAGAACTTTTCTCATATTACCCTCACAAGTATAAATTGTCTGGGGCTCTGAAGAAAGTTGGTTACTGCATGAGGCTCTGGCTTACCTCATTTCGTGGCTCTATTCTCCCAGGTCCCACCACCTCTTGAGCAGTGTTGCAGGATGGCTGGGAGGTAGTGCGGGAGTTGTTGGCAGTTGGAATCACTGCTGCAAGCCTGAATTCCCAGATGACTCTGGTATGGAGGCACACATCCACCCAGTTCCCACTCTGAATGTATCTGTGCAAGAAGAAAAGGTTAAACATTTTGTGTTGATCTTAATAGGCCTCGTGGATATAAATATCAAATGTCTTTTAAAACAATACTGTTGATAATATGATTATTAGTCTACAGGAGAATAACCGATGTGTGGAGCAAAGAGAAATTCCAGCAGACTCTAATACAATACAACTCTCCAAAGGTTGAACTATATTAAATCTACTCTATACACAAGAGCTACAACCCCCAAATACCCAGACCTCTGATTCATATGGATCTCAATGCATTTTGAGACACAGTAGGATTCAACATTAAACAAGCAGAAAACTTTTGCAGCCAATATCATTTAATAGTACTTCATTAGAAGAAAATGTCATATATTTTACATTCATTCACTTTAACTTAAATTTTGGCTTACTTGACATAGTTGTTCCTCTTTTCTTTTGAGATAGTGTTGACTGGGTATTTGCTACAAGATTTGTAGTGTGTATTTGCTTGGGCCACTCACATCTGTGAATGGTTTGCAGCAGCCCTTCTTCCCCATGATGGTATCTGTCTTGCTTTGATAGTGTCTTGAATCAAAACTGCAGAACCCTTTGGTAGCACAGTACTGTTTCACAGATGAATTACTGTGGTGTAAAAATGGTGGAGCATCAAATGAAAACTGCTACCTACTTGCTTTCAGTGAGCTTAGAACAATGAAGTTATATTCTTAGGTATTTCTGGATTCCTTTGTAGGATAAAAGTAGTCAATTTGCATTTATTTGCATATTTTAGACCTGATGAAAGCTAAATTCATTCTTTATTCAAAGAATGCTTAAAGATACAGGAGAGTAAACAAGATAGAGAAGATAGATGGAGTTTATAAAAAAGAAAATCAGCAAATGTTAACAAGGTAGTTGCAAATTTTAACAAATTACAGGAAAGAAATGATCATGGTTATAGAAAAAGAATGCAGTTCTTGGAATGTTTCTCCAAAATGGAAAAGGGCCCTTTTTTTTTTTTTTTTTTTTTTTTTTTTTGAGAAAGGCTATAACTTGAAGAATAAGAAATTATCCATGCAGCGATCTCAAGAGAGCTTCCAAACAAAAAGCTTAACAAATACAAAGACAGACTTGCCTAGCTGACTGTAGCTGTAGCATGAAAAGAAACACAGGTACTATGACTGGAGTGTGGAAGGGAGGGAAGTCTCCCTCATCTGTGGAGGACTCATTCAAACACTGAATGCTTGAAATCCCATGCAGTTTTATATACATATGTATGTATGTGTGTGTATGTGTGTGTGTATGTGTATACTATTGTTTTCCTATACATAAAATAAAATTTAATTTATACATTAGGCATCAAAAAAGTGAGCAATAACTTACCATAGACCTTAGTACCTTCAAATACAATTGTTTTCTATTATCAAGTTTTATAGAGTAATGTATAGCTTTGTGTGGCTCTCTCCAAATTTCCTTTGTTGTCATTATTAAGTAAGATAAAGATTGCTACAATATGATAGGTCAATATGGTAACTTACATAATTACTGTGAGATGAATAGGTAAACAGCATGGCCAACTGGATAAATGGTAATTCATATGCTAGATTAGACAGAGGGAGAAGACACAAGATTTCTTTACCCTACTCAGAACAGCACACAACTTAGAACTTATGAATTATTTCTATAACTTCCATCTAATATTTTCAGATAGTAGTTGACCTCAGATCATTGAAGCCATAGAACATAAAAAAGAGACTATTATGAATAGAAGGAAGAGTATTAAGATATGAAGACAGAGCAATATTACCAGCAACATAACAACCTATGGTAGGTTCATAGAGTATAGGATACAAATGTGGGGTTTTATTGCAAGAGCAGTGGGAAGCCATGAGAACTCCAGCACTTCAGCAGAGAGGTGATGTGCTTGATAAGTATTGCTTCTATGAAGAGAAAGTCTTAGCTGCAATATGAAATGATACTAGTGGTATTCTACCTCAAGGCCCAAATTTTATTAGAAGCCTACTTCTTCTTGGAAATTTAGTACAACCAGGATTCTGCCTCTGTTTTATATGTGATGCTGGGCTCATGAACAAAGAGAATGTGTTAGGTCTATTAGAATTCAGAAGCTTGTGGGAAGGCTCCTGTATAGCCAGAATTCACCCCTGAGGAGTGACCTGATGATAATTGTGCCCCAGGGACTCCTAGCAGACACCTGGCACAGCTGAAATAAGACCTCTGAGGATGGAGGGGCCAGATGGTGCTGGTCTCTCAGAAGCCTCATAGTGTTGCTAGTTCTGATAAGATATAAAATAGCACAAACTGGAACCAACTGATACAGAAACAGATGTATCAGAGGCAGCAGCAGGACAGCTTCATCTCTATGGCATGAAATGCAAGCTGCATATATTATTTCCATGTATATCAAATTGGCTTAACAGGTATAAATTGGTTTGCGGATAAAGACAGCAACCTCTTGGTAAACATGCAACTCAACGATTGGAAGTAGATGTGTGTGCGTTATCAACAGAGATGAATGTATGGCCTTCAATCATCCAAGAAAAATGGGCACTAGTCAATTCCCTTTACAGAGAACATGAGAAGTATTTCTTAATATGACATCAGTTTGATGTGTCTGATCAGGATATTGTAACTGCTGGTTGTACTTTAACCTCCTCACTTGAGTCTCTTTCAAAGCAAAGGACTCTGCTGTGGGGACTAAGCATAAAATACAGCCTTAAAAGGAAGTGCAGAGTTCTAAGGTAGATTAAGATCCATATAGGAGATGGGAAAAGAAAGGTGTCTTAGTAGAGTTCAGTATCTAAGTTCACAAAGAAAGGGTCTGACTTTTGTCCCAAGGTTCTAGGTCAGGTATGGTGCTATACCAGCCTTGGTCTTAGTGTGTCTTGGGCTGAAGAAGGCAAGAGGAGCTTGACAGTCATGGCTACCTCCTCTTGGTTCACCAGAGTTTGAGTGCAGGTAGAGGCTCCATCGGCAAGCTCTGGCTCATAGTATAGCATGGTATATGGGGTGGACTTGCGTCTATTTTTGTGGTTTTACTCTTGTTCATTTTAAGGTTGCTTGATTGGTGTGGTTTGGTTTTCCTGGGATGCAATCAGAGCGATGGTGCTTTTGAATTAATCAGTTCCCAGGATTCTCATCCTGTTCTGAGTTCAGGCTAGCCCAAAAGAAACAGTTACAAGAAGGTTAAAGTGGCAGCCTGCCTCCTCTAAGTAGGGACCAGAATGTACAGTTTACACAAATTCATTAGCCTCTCATCCCACCTCCCACTAAGTCTCAGACTCCCTTCATCCATGTGTATATGCTGTTCTTAGCCCAAGATGTCAGTTCCGTGCCAAGCATTGCCATGGTGAGGTGGAGGTCCATGTGGGGAGAGAAACAGATCCACTTGTTCTCTGCCCCCATCTCTCCTCCAGCTCCGCTGACCCCCAATGACTCCACTTCTACCATCATACTAAAGAAAACACCGATCCTTAGACTGCTCCACTAGTTCTCAGAATAATTCCCTACTTCCATAGCACAGGAGCCTTAACAAATGCAGGGAGCTAGATTAGTTAGTTTGTGAGGACAGGGTAAGCCTAAAGCTCTACAGCAAGATTAATTTCTTTATTGCCCAGGGTCTGGCGACTGCCCTCATCCATTACCTTTGCTCAGGAACATGCACAGAAGGAAAAGGCAAGGAGGGAACTTGTCTTAAGGCTTGTTGTGCTGTGTAAGGCTCTGACTGGCTGGGAACTTCCTTTTCCTCTCACCTCCTTAGCCAAAGCAATTCCAGCAACAATATCTGAATTAAACAAAGAAATTAGAAAATACATTACAACATACAGTGCATTTTCAGACACCAAATATGTCCATTTTTGTACTACTTCAACCATTCCACAGTTCCCACTGCCTATCCAATTGACTCAATTCTGACACCAATTCTGCGTGACAGTAAGCCTGGAAGTTAAGAGTTCAGCCTCCACCTTAAAAGATGTCTTTCCCCTCCTTGCATCCCATAAGTTGCTAGAATGATTCTCCGAACTGTGTGAGTTGTTTTGTTTATAGTTACTTGCTTACTGTAAAGAATATATCTCAGGAGCAGTCAGATAAGAAATGCATGCACTAAAATCCTGAGGTCTGTGGGGGAGGGGGTGTGCAGAAGTTCCATATCTTGGCAGTGTGCCATCCTTCCAGCCTCTGAGCACATTCTCCAGATCCCTCAACACTGTCCTTCAGAAGTCTTCATAAAGGTTTCATTACATGGACATGGTTCATTAAATCATTAGCCACTGGTGTTTGGTCTATTTCTGGCCACTGTCTTCTCCCTTTATTGGAGCTATATGCTGTGACCTGAAATCACATAGTTGGTTTTCCTGATGGCAAGCCTCACTGTGAAACTCTCTAGCATGCTCCTTTTCCATTAGTTACCTCCCTAGCATACAAAATATAATCCCACAGGTTTAGGGAGTTCTGTCAGGCAAGGGGATCCAAGAACAAATGGCTGACTGGCTCAGTTCAGGTGCATCTTGACCGGCTAAAGGGCAAGCGGAATACTTGGTAAAGCATTTATTATTCTCTGTGCCCAGGCAGACACTGAGCCAGCTCCCTTTTGCCAAATAGAAAGCTCAGATAGTTTTGTGTAAGGCTGTAGCACCTGAGTTGCTTCCAGTAAGTCTAGGAGGTGTTGCCAGAGTAGTCTGTATATTTAATGAGGAAGGCAGGACAATCAGATTCAAGCCAAGGCAGAATACAAAGGACAAGGAAGGGGAAATTGTAGTTCTCTGTTCTGGAGCCATATGATATTCTCCTCCTACCCTTGTACATAAAAAACACTGGTTCTATGGCCTTTGGTCTCTAGGGTAGACAGAAGTCATCCCCAAGACTCAGCTCACTGGCCACAGACTGAGAGTTGTCCATGTAACTTGCATAGAGTGACTCTCCTAACCTCCCTGGTTCTCCAGCATACAGATAGCCTTTATGGGACTTCTTGTTCTTCATAATTATGTCAGCCAATTATAATAAATCTCTTTTCCAAATGTTTGTATATGTGTACATAAAACATGTATTTATCTAATCTTCATGATTCTACCTAAAGAACCACAATTGAAATATCTTAAAAATTAAAGCATAACATAATATGCCATCAATACTCTCTCTCCAGGAATCTGAAATAATTTACATCAAGCCAATGATTTGAGTTTGAAGATCATATCGCTATCAAAAACTAATAACAATAATGTTTACTAAGCAATATTTGGGAATATAGATTACTTATAAGCATTATAGTGGGTATAATTTTAAGAGCAGACTGTTCATATTATTTGTTTTTATTATCTTTAGCGATTCTTCTTTGTACCTAAAAATGATACATTTTGTTTCAGCTGTAAGATGGTAAAATATTATTAGAGGATTATGATTTCATTATCAGGTCTCTTCGGAATACTGAAACCCAAGTGCAAATGATTATTTTTTCTACTCTCTTCTCTCTAAAATAGACAAACTGGGAGGGGAGAATGGGAGGATACAAGGGATGGGATAACCATAGAGATATAACAAGAATAAATTAATAAAAAATAAATAAATAAATAAATAAATAAATAAATTAAATAAAATAGACAAACTGTAAGTTTCCTGTGAGGAGTCAATATTGTAAAAACTTAAAAAATAATTTAAAGGATTCAGATTATTCCCAATAAACTCAAAATTACTTCTAGATTTTAGCTGTAATATAATGAATATCCCTTATATAACGATGTGACAAGTAGGTTTCTCCATGTATTTCAAACAAAAAGAAAACTGAGCTTGAGAACTGGAGACCATCACACTCTAATCATGAAATTGTTTTAAGCTAATTTTCTCCTATTAGGATGTAACTTTAATGAGATGTACAGCTCAGATTCTGTTTATTTCTGTGTGTCTAGAATTTATCATAGTGGCTGGCATAGAATAATGCTCAAGAAATTCTCATTACCATATTTAACTTATTTTTATGTGCATGTTTGGTATCTCTGAAATTATAATCCATTTTAAAGTTAATAGTGGTTCAACCACTGCCAGTAACGTGTGAAAATCCCCAGTTGCTTCCTCCTGGAAAAACTAAGATGAAATCAATTTGCAAGGATCCTACATTTGATGATAAATTGGTAGTTTAAAATTTTTAAAGTAAACATCTCAAAGTAACTTATTGTATTAGTTCAAATAAAAACTGTAATTCTACAAGTGACCACTTTCATCCATTAACATGAAATAGATATGAAGAACCAGACCTTCTTCTCAGAGATTTTATTGTTCTTTTAGTTGATTTTCTTATAACTTATTCAAAAATATCAATATGTTCTTCATGAAGTTGTATTAGCCCAATTATGCTAATATATGTGGTGAACAATATATTCTGCTAAAATCCATGAAAGTAAAGTTATTTTTCTATCTTCAAGACATCTGAGGCCCTTGGTCCACAAGCAAAACTTGCACTAAGTAAACAGTCATGACACCATGACCAACATTTGTCCATGCAAGCGACATTGCTGTTCTGATTCCGTTTATGAATTTTGATTTACTTGTATGGGTGCTCTGTGTTCTGTAATTCTTCACTTCTAAGGCTGTCTTAGTAACCAAAGACATGGAGAGCAACAGTTTACAAATGTAACTACGTTACATTAAAAAGCTTCTGTAGAGCGAAGGGTGCCTGCCATCATTCAAGAGATGAGAGGGCCTACAGAACGGGGAAGAATCTTTACCAGTATAGAAGTGACAGAGCATTAGTATACATTTAAAAATAAACATCAAAAGTCATTATTACAGATAAGTATTTAGATAACCGAGAGGGAAATCTGATTTTCGAAGCAACAATCTTTGTATTACACTGGGTGATCAGAAATGCCACCTTAACATCTTCTCTGAACTATTTTATCTACAACAATCGTTTCAAGCCTGAATCTAATTCCAGTGGTCTGCAAATTTACATAATACCAATGTCTTACACACTAAAAGAATGTTTGAATGAGCCTATCTCTTTCTCATGTCAGATATGAGAGTATATATTATTTTTAGATAAGAGACAATAAAATTTTTTAAGCAGTTGGTATTTTTTCTGTGGCTAAATTTAGAGTAAATACAAAAGATTTCACATTTTATGAAAGGGGAAGGGGCAGTCCCAAACAATTTGGAGTAGATTCCTTTAGAAGAAAGCATTATTTTATAAATTTAAAGATATCTATATTTTAAAATATTGTCTACTTTAACATGACTTATATGTCACTAAATTGTACACGCAGATGGCAAACAAAGCATTACAGAAAATCCTATACAGTAACGGTCCTATGAACTTTATTCTTTAATAAGCCCAAACTGGAAACAGTCCAATGTACTTTAACAACTGAGTTATTGCTGTGACCATCCATACCATAGAATACTATATGACAACAAGATATTGACATATTTGCAAATGTGTGAAAGATCATGCTCTGAGTGATGAAAGCCAATCTCAGAAGGTTATATACAAGTAATGACACATATCTTTTTTAAGTCATGAGCTAAAATTAAATAGTTAACAGATTATTGTCTAAGGTTCTAGGTGATCTAAGAAGGTTGTCCCACCTGGCAGGACCCTGTCGCGATGGGACAGGTTTACAATCACTACCCTAGATGGTCTGACTAATACTTTTTTCTCATTTATGAGGACACTCTCAGTAAGATCCTTGCAGGCAGTGACATTATGTCCTTGTAAAATACTGAGCAGTGGCCATGAGCCACAGCTTTCAGCTCTCCACATAATCACAACATAAACAATGAACAGTGTACTGTGTGGTCAGAGTTTTGTGAATATAGGTATTCAATAGATTAAGTGCAGCTATTAATAATACCTTATTGTAAAAAAGGATTTGTGTTAGATTATTTCCCACAACCATATTTTAATGTGTTTATAATACTTTCAAGATAAGCTAGACAATAATATTCAATATGTGTACTACCTTTCTATGTTTTAATGTTTCAGGCTTTCACACGTGCACATATTATATATTGAGCATATTTCTTTCATATTTTCTTACTTTCTTCTAGGCCCATATCCCTTCCATTAGTTCCTTTTGTCTACCTAAGGGGCTATATTCATGCCATGTATCATGTCAAATCATTATGTAAATATATCTACAAGTTCATGCATCTATATAAAAATCTAGGAAAGCCAAATAAGAGAAAATGAACAATTTTAACTATTGTGTTAATAAACAAATTAATATTAGTAACTCCAGTTATATCCATTTTCCTGCAAATGACATAATGCTCCACTATATGGCAGAAAAATCCCCATTTTCTAGGTATTAATTTTTCTATCATTCCTTTGTTGATGAACACTCAGGTTGGTTCTATAATTTAGCTTTTGTGACTAATGCTGCAATGAACATTGATGTGCAAATGCTTCTGAAATATATTGATATGAGATCCTTGGGTAAATACCCAGTAGTGGTTTAGATGTAGCTGGTCATATGGAAGATCTATTGTTACTTTTATAAGAAACCCGCATACTCATGTCTAACATGGTTGGGTTAATTTACATTCCCACTAGCAGTATGTAAATATTTTCTTTTATCCACATCCTTACCAGCATTTGGTTTTCTTCTCATTTTTGTTGTTCTCTCATCTCTGATTTACTATGTTCTCAAGTTACAGTGGGTTTCAATAAATGGTGTGTAACGCATTGTAAGTCATCAGGAGTATGTGCATCTCCTAATGGTCATGATGATTACCCAAAGCTGAACATGACAAGATTACATACAACTATACAGAGGTGTTCAATGAACTATAAAATATGAAACATTAACTAGCCTGGTTATAATATTATACTATCATTATTCACATTAACACCAAAGAAAGCAAGGGGAAATTGTGCACATGGCAGGCACAGGCACTATACACACATGGTTCATCACATAAAACCATGAAGGTAAAACACTGTCACATAAAATAAATCTTTAAAAGTATTATTCTTAACAGACAAGTAGCACCACAGAACATCAAGAGCTTCAGCACAGTGAACAACACAATGAACATAAAGAAAAGGCAACTTATGGAATGGGAGAACATATTTGCTAGCCCCAGATATTTGAATACAAGGTTATAATACAAAATACTCTGGCAACTCAATAGAAAAATGCCAAACTAAGTGATTTATAGATGAGTTTAAAACATGAAAACATTCCGCAAACAATATATATAAATGTCCATCAGTATTAATATTTCCAATGCCTCTAATCATCAAGAGAATACAAATTAAAACCACAGTGACACTTTACTTCACATATGTTAGGATGACTGTTAGCCAAAAAATAATATGTATATATGTGAATAAGAAATGGAGAAATTGTAACCCTTGCACACCTTTGAAAAGGTAAAATGGGATAGCCACTATGGAAATAGTACAGGAGTTCCTAAAAAAAATAGAAATTCAAAATAGAATTGATGTGTGAGCCATCAAGGCAATTACCTATGACCTAGAGAACTCCAGGGAAGACCCTGAAGTAGCACTTTGCAGTTCTGTCTTGTTGCAGCAGCATCTCTAACAGTCATGGCACAATGCTTCTAAATGTCCACTGGTGGACAAAATATTTTTTTTAAAGATGTGGTTTATATTGTCTACAATATGCATTAGTCATCATGTGCTACTGTAAGAAAATACTAAAAGCTAGATAATTTATAAAGAAATTTAGGAGTCTTGGGATCCTTAAGTTCAAGGTTCCAGCATCTAGTCAAGAACGTCTTGCCACATGATGGCAGAAGTCAAGAAAAGCTAAAGGGAGCAAGACATGGAATGTGTACCCTCGAGTCTTTTACTCCTGGCATCAATACATTCATGAAAGTGAATCCATCATGACCAAGTCACTTCCCCTAAGCCCCCACACATCCCTACTCTATGCACTGAATATTAGGTTTCTACACACGTATTGGCGGTACTCAAATGCCATGTCACAAAGGAATAGTCTTATTTATTTATTTTATTTATTCAATTTACATTCTAGTCATAGCCCACTCCCTCCTCTCCTCCAGCCCCACCCTCCCTCACTCTTCCCCCACTCCTCCTTCCCTATTCATCAGAAAGAGGGATTCCCCCCCCCCACTACCCACCTACCCAGCTCATCAAGTCACATAAGGACTGAGCCTGTCCTCTTCCCCTGTGGCCTGGCAAGGCAGTCCTGCCAGGGAAAACAGATCAAAGAACAGGCAACAGCCTCCAGATCCCTCTGGGCCCTGTCAGGTTGTCTCTGTTGAACTTCTTATGGAGCTCCTGTCACCTCCAGGTCCTTTTCTCCCCACCCACCCACCCCTAACCACTTCCACATGACTCCCTAAGCATCACCCAATGTTTGGGTCTGAGTCTCAGCCTCTGTTTCTGCTGCTGCTGGCTAGAGCCTCTCAGAGGACAACTCTGCTAGGCTCCTGTACGCAAGCATAGCAGAGTACCATTAATAGTGTCAGGGTTGGCTCTCTTCCATGGAGGTAGGTCTTGGGTTGGGCCAGGCATTGGTTGGACATTCCCTTAATCTCTGCTCTATCTTTATCACTGCACATCTTGTAGCAGGGCAAAATTTTGGGTCAAAATTTGTGTGGGTGTGTTGGTGCTCTCCTCCCTTTACTAGGAGACTAGTTTAGTTAGAAGATGTCCTCTTCAGACTTCATGGCCCCTGCTATAGGAGCCTCAGCTACAGTCTCCCACATATCCCCACCAGAAGACTATCCTGACTTAGGTCTCCAGCTTGCCACTGAGATACCCTGCCCCAGTTTCTCTTTTCTCTGCAGGCCTTCTGTGTACCCCCAGGCCTGATCTTCACCCTCATTTCTCTCTGAGCTCCCTCTCTTACTTTGTTCAACTAATACCTCTGCCAATTCTATTTCCCCTTCTGAATGAAATTTAAGCATCCTCCCTTGGGTCCTCCTTATTATTTATCTTCTTTGGGTCTGTGTACTATAGTATGGTTACTCTGTACTATATGGCCAGAATAAGCTTATAAGTGAGTACATACCATGTGTGTTGTCTTTCTAAGTCTGGATTACCTCACTAAGGATGATCTTTTCTACTTTCATCCATTTGCCCGCAAATTACATGATTTCCTTGTTTTTAATAGCTAAGTCATATTCCATTGTATAAATGTACCAGAGTTTCTTTATCCATTCTTCTGTTGAAGGACAGCCATGTTGTTTCCAAGTTCTAGATATTACCAATAAAGCTTCTATGAACATAGTTGAGCAAATGTCCTTGTTGTATGATGGGGCATCTTTGAGTATATGCCCAGGTCTTGAGGCACAGCTATTCCCAATTTTCTGAAAAAGCCCCAGATTGATTCCCAAAGTGGTTGTACAAGTTTGCACTCCTACCAGCAATGGAGGAGTGTTCCCCATTCTCTATATCCTCACCAGTATGTACACTCACTGAGTTATTGATCTTGGCCATTCTAAAGGGTATAAGATGGAATCTCAGGGTTTTTACTTGCATTTCCCTGATGACTAAAGATATTGAGCATTTCTTTAAGTGTTTCTCAGCTAAGAGATTCCTCTTTTGAGAATTATCTGCTTATCTCTGTACCCTATTATTTAATCAGTTTATTTTTTGTTAATGTTTAATATTTTTTGTTCTTTGGGTATTAGCCCTCTGTCAGATGTAGGATTGGTGAAGATCTTTTCCCAATATGCAGGCTGATGTTTCATTATATTGATAGTTTCCTTTGCCTTACAGGAAGTTTTCAGCTTCATGAGGTCCCATTTATTAATTGTTGACCTTAGAGCCTGAGCTGTTGGTGTTCTGTTCAGGAAGTTGTCTCCTATGCCAATGAACTCAAGGTCCTTCCCCACTTTTTCTTCTAACATATTTAGTGTGCCTGGTTTTATTTTGAAGTCTCTTCAAGACAGCTAGTCGTGGGTGAACCATAAGGTGGATATGCATGTCTCTGGAGTCACCTTAGGGGAGAGGAGGTAGTTGGGAAGTCTGAGGTGGTAGTGTGAATGTCTGGCAGTCGGGAACAAGAATGGATGCTGGCATTTCAGAGTCAGCAGTGCTGGTACTCAGGTTCTGCTGGGCTCTGCCTTCTTAGAACAGGGACCCTGAATGCTCCTATTGTTCAGCCAGTCTCCACAAGGGGGCCAGCAGAACTGTAGACCAGAGACCGGGACCCTGTTCCTGGTATCCAGAAGTTTTCCTCAGGGAAGCGGGAGGAGTCTAATGTCTGGATACTGGAACTGTGCATTTCTGGAACTCAGGAGTTGTATTTAAGTAGCTAGAAGGTACCAGATGCCATGAGCCCAGGACAGTGTATAACTGTTGGACCTTGGGAGTCATCTGCTGAGGTCCTGGAACTGTGCATCCCTAGCTCCCCGGATGGGGATGCCTCCTCTTGTGTGGGAAACACAGATGTTGGTGTTTTAGAGTCAGCAGCAAGGTCACTAGCTTGGTCTACAGTCTCTGATCTGCTACTCAGCTATGATATGCATTGGGCTCCACCATCTTTGAAGTCTACTTAGTCCTTTTTAAAGAAGGAAAATATTGACATTTATGACAACACGGATAGTCCTTGAAGACCTTATGTCAGATGAAGAAGAAATACTACATGATTGCACTAAGGTGAAAAACCCAAAATAAACAAGCTCAAAGGAACAGGATAAAATGGCAGGGACTGAGAAGAAATCAAAAGGTAGAGACATTAGTCCAGGTACAAAGTTTTGCATGCAAAATAAATAAGGCTTAGAGAGCTACTATACAGTATAATGCCTATAACTGAAACTGTAATCGATAGTTTAGATTTGGCCAAGAATGTGGACCTTAAATAAGTGTTCTTATTTTAAGAAAAATAAATAAGGCAGGAGGAAAGCTATGGAGGTTAAAAATAAACACACTCACATACACATGCATTCACACACACACACACACACACACACACACACACACACACACACATTCATTGTGATGAGTCTCACAGATGTATACCTGTATCCAAGTTCATTCAGTAATACTCATTAAATACAAAGAGTTCTTTTGAATGTCAATGAAACACTCATAACTTAGTTCCAAAGATAAGTGATCTTACCATAGATTGCCGTGGCTTTATAATCTTTCAAAGTGCACTCAAATGTCTGTCTTGTTTTGTCTGTCCCTGCACCATTAAGATGCAGACAATTATCTAAATCCTTGGGCAAATAGCATATATTTCTGTAGGCACAACTATCATTGCTTTAAATTTTTAAAAACCTTTTGTTTTTTACATAATTTTCTTTTGTTAGTCATAAAATTTTCTCAACTTTATGTCCTACTTTACTCCCACATAATTTTCAATTACCTTTTTAAAAAAACCATTAGTCTCAATATCACTGATTGGATAACAAGCACCATGAAATTTAATATTAGATACTTTGTCATGTAGAACATCTTGATTATACAAAAACTTATTATGGACATGATTTTAATCAAATATCAGCTCACAGGTATTTCCCTTTTTATTCTTTAAGCATTATTTTTGTCATAATACAAAGTAGTATTCTCTAGTTACAGAAAAAAAACTAATAAATTTATTGTTTAATGCTTTTCTAAACATGCTATAGAATTTATAATATGGGAAAAGGTTAGAATCATTAAAATTCTGCTTATTTTTCTTTAAAATGTGATCTCAAAGTAGGACTATATATAACTATTTTTAAAGTGATACATAATCATATTGTGGTCATTGGTAACTATATTATTAATAGAATACTTGCTAAAATATATAAACTTAAAATGTATAATATGCTTATTTTCATGTTTTCAAATATATGTATATGGGATATTACTTGCCCTGGGAGTTTGTCTCAAAAGGTAAAATCACAGGCGCCACTCCAGATTTACAAAAGCAAGAACTCCAGGAGTACAGTCCAGCAATAAGAGGTTTAATATAGATTCTTAGAGCTAATTCTGATGAAAGCTAACTGGTAAAAATAGCTGGTCTTCAAGAAACCAAGATAAACATTTACTGTACACAACAGTGAAGGTGTAATAATAAATGTGCCAGCAAAGCCTATTAAAAGGGAGGAAACAGCAAGTTACTGTCTGGAGAAATTAAGGAAGGCTATGGAGGCAAGATCACATTTGAACCAAACTTCGGGACAAGTGAGATTTTTATTCCTCTTTCTGAAATTGTCAATTAGCACAGAGTTGTATATATTTATAAGTCACGCTGCGATGTTTTGATAGAGACATACAAGTGCAGTGTTCAAGGTAGAATAATTAGCATAACCATAACCTCAAACATTTGTTTCATGTTGGAAACAATCCAAATTGTTTCTTCTGCCTATTTTGAAATACACAACAAATTACTACAGACTATATTCACACTACTATACTATGGTGTTAAAATTCCCCCCCAAAAAAATAAGGCGTAGAGCTATGAAGAAGAACCAGCTTCAACTTCTGGCCTCCACAGACATGTGCATACATGTACATACACACGCATATACACTTATAAAAGAAATTAATTTTCAAAATGTGTAAATAATGCAATAGTAAGAAAAACATCCAGTCTTAAAATGGGAAAATGATCTGAATAAACAGTTCTAAAAATACATACAGAACAAAAGGCCATTACTTAAAAATGTGTTCCAAATCACTAAGCATCAGAAAAATACAATTCAAAAACTAAATGCATCACCCCAGTTAGCCAGTTAGAATGGCTGACGCAAAAGGACAAAAAAAAAAAAAAAATTTTTTTTTTTTTTTTTTTTTTTTTTCTGTAATTCTACAAACCTTCATTGCACACATCTTCCAGACTGAGAAGACTTGATGACCTATAGTTCAGTTAGAGTCGTTGAGCTGAGCCAGGAGTGTAGCACTCTCCTGAAATCCCAAAGTCAGAGGCAGGAGGATGGTGAATTTGAGGCTGGCCAGTACAACAAAGTAAACCTCTGTCCCAAATAAAATAAGCCATTTAATTATAATTCTGGAGCCAATTGAGGTTCAGGTTCCCACACTTACCTGGCCCCCCACCTATCCCCTGATTCTGGTTTTATAATCATGGCACAATTATGTATTTCTTTTCATACAGTGAGTCCCCAGTGATTTATAAACTTCTATGGTCCTCAAAATCTGGATCCTCCTGAACTTCTTATGGTTAGTAGTATGCAAGAGACAATAAGGAAAACCAGGGTCTTCCACCAAAGGAATCCAGGCTTCCAGGGTTCTATATCCAGGGTGTGAATTCCATATGTGGGCCTGGAAGGTATGGAGGTGTGGGAGGAAAAGTATCACCAGAGACCTTGGATGGGCTGCAAAGGTATTTGAACTCCATCCTCTACCAAACAGGTAACATTCTAGATTCTTCCTAAGGAGTCTGAAATGTTAAAAGGTGGATGTAACAACAATAGAAGGATTGATGAAGAAAAAGACATCAACCAGAAGTGTTGTGAAGTAGTGCAGGAAGGGGATGCTGGAGGTTAAAACAACAGGGCGACTTTCAAAGAGAGGGATCAGAAAAGGCATCAAGTGTGACTGGTGGACTTACAGTTTGGAAGAATTGAATAAGTAATTCCTCAACTCAAAGAAAAAACTAGGAGAGGAGCAGGGTATTATGGAGAAATTAATGAGTCCCATTTTGGATAAGTTGTTCTACACTAAAGATATATTATTCAGACAAATATATTTATATGTGAATATGATTTTAATTTCTCCTGTTTTTTGAAAATAGCTACTACACATTTGAAAGAAGACTCATATCCCACTGCTCTGCAATACAAAATAAGTGTTCAGAGCTGGTGAGACGGCTCTGATTGTCATTAGGGCTAATGACCTGAGTTCCATCCATAAAACTATATGAAGAAAATAATTGACTCCCATAAATTGTCCTCTGATCTCCACATATGCAACACACACACACACACACACATACACAACAAATGTTTAAAAAATTAAGACAGAACTATTCACATCCATAGTTACTAAATTACTATATCTATTAAAACAACCTGTAAAAATAAGAGTTACGCCTTTCTTCCTGAAAAAATAAGAAACAAACAGTTCTTAAAATCACATCATCATCTCTGATGGTCACAATGGTTTGAAAATGTCTCCACATAGCTTAGGCTGAGGAAGGTCAGAAGGCCACTGTTTATATGTTTAACTGGAAGGTTCCAAGGAAAAGGAGAGACAAGAATGAGGTATGCTGGGGTCTTCACTGGTGTGGGGGTGGGGTGCTTACTGGGACAAAGCTGCATGTAGGAGACGTGCATGCCAGGAGCCGTGAGTTATATCTGCAATCCACATCAAAGAACATGAAACCCATTTGGCAACCCAATAACATTATCTGAATTAGACATTTAGCAAAGCATAAAACAGCATGTTATCTTCAGCAAAAGGTCATCTAACTATCCCAGGGGGCTGCTTCACTGCCATTATTCAGAGAGGGTAAACTCTTCAAGGATGAGAGGCATCTGCTTTTGGTCCATGAGCTTTTCAGTGCCTATTAGAACTCATGACTTATTCATTACCACTAACAGGAAAACCACTGCCAGGACACCCCTCTCCCTACCGGACATGACGCCACTGCGCAGAGCAGCAAAGGCATGAATGTGCCGCGTTGCCTCAGAAGCCATCAGGTTACTCATCCTCGACCAACACTGCTTTGGGAGACTATAAAGTGATACTCTAAGGATTCCGGTGTGACAATGAGGCCATGTTTTTAACCTTAGGAACAGAAATAGTTCCTGGAATTATCTCAGACTTGGCTAAAAATAATTCTCCAAGTTCTCTAAAATGTCGTTACTCGACACGCTAAAGGGCATTTCAGATATTCATACAGTCACCACCTGCTCAATTGGCAACTGGTTGGGGATTTTTAAAAGTGGGGGGAAGAGAAATGCAAACCTCTTTTTATGGGTAGAGATCAAAAGTTCCAGAGCTGTATTTTATAAAGGGAATATATTTAACATTTATAGAACATTCTAGCTAAATGGTTAGATATGGTGACATTAGTGGGGTAAAGTTCTTGTTTCTGACATGTTCCATGTTGGAAGCAGCCCCTGAGCATTTGATAGATACAGTGCTTGATGGATCCTCGTCCTCCAAATAAATCTACTTCACTGTTGTCTTTTTTATAGAGTTCATGGTTTAATCCCTGGGTCTTCAACTGCCAAGGAAAAAACTGAGCAGCCCGTTCAGCTCATAGGCATCCTATCTGAAGTACATAAAACAAAGCCTCTTATGAAAGAAAAAAGCAGCATCGCTGGCACCAAAGTCAGAATCTGTCTTTTTTTTTTTTTTTTCATTTATTGCTTTGCTTTATGTGTTGGGTGTTTGTCTGCATAGAGGTGCGTGTGCCACTATGTGCCTGCTGCCCCTGGAGGCCAGAAGAGGGGGTGGAATCCCCCAGAACTGGAGTTACAAATGATATGAGCCATGATGTGGGTGCTGAGAATGAATCCTAGGTCCTGTGGAAAAACAGCCAGTGCATTTATTGGCTGAGCCATCTTTCTAGTCCTACCCTTTAAATTTTCCTTTAAAAATAATGTTAAACCAAATGAGCAAATGATCTCCAACAGCTGTTTAGTTGTTTCTGTTTTATTTTCCAGTTTAAGATTAGAGGAAGCTGACTTGCTGCATTGCAACAAACACATTGAAGAAAATCCTGCATTCTGTATCATCCACAAAAAAGCAACAGAGATTTTTGAGGAAAACGGAATTAGTGACAGAGCACTCTAATCCATAAAACTCATAAACAGAATACTAACCACGTGGAAAATCCAAATATTTTTATAGTTTACCATAGAGTCTGGTATGATAGCATAGATATATAATCCCAGATTTCAGATTTAGAAGGATGAACCTCAGGCATTCAAAACCAGTCTCCAGTGCACAGTATGGTTGAGGTCAGCTTGAGCTACATGTGACCCTGTGACCAAAAAAATTAATGTAATTAAATTAAAATTCTTCCCCATGAAGACTGAAACACAGTAGGCTGGGAAAATAGCTCAGCTGAAAAATAATGTTTACTTTAAGACCCAAATTCAATTCCCAGAATGCCCATAGAAAGTCAGGTGGGGTGGTGTGTGCTTGTAATCTCAGTGCTGAGAAGGCAGAGACAGTAGTGTCTGGGGTCCACTCTCCCACCAAACTAGCTGAATAAAGTGAGCCAAAGTGATGGAGAGGCCCTGTCTCAAAAAACATACAGAACACCACAAAAACAAAAACAAAAACAAAAACAAAAAACAAGGTTAACCATTCCTGAGGTACAGCATAAGGTATCCACATGAAACTGTACACATGAATTGCGCCTGTGCGCGTGCACACACACACACACACTCACACACACAGGCATTAAAAAGAAAAATGCAACTGTAATTCCCCACTTTACCTCAAATAATATTTAAGGAGTTGATCGTTGCTCACTAATGTTTGTGCAATACACCCAGTGCCATAACCAGCAGAGGTAAATGTAAACAACATGCCTGCCTGTGTGGAAGTTATTATAGGTAAGGAGACCACAGGACAACTGACATTCAGATTATAGTGCCTGAATTCATTTAGGATTCATCAATTAGCTATTCACTCAAAATGTTCTAGTACTGTCTAGGAGTCAGAGCCAATCAAAGACATCGCCGGAATGAATGTCCTTACTTGTTTAAAAAAATCTTGAGTGCTTAGAAATAATTAATCTTTCTTAGGAAGGAGCTCAGTTATCTTCCAGATCTGAAATAACCGTATCTGCAGTTAAGTCTTTGTCTCTTCTTTCTAAATCTTGCCCTTGCTGCAGCCATCCTTGTGCCAGGCAGATGATCTGATCCTGAGATATGGAGGTACGGGTGAGAGTGAAAGGGTTAAATGGTCCCTCTTGTTTTCTTTCCTATTCAGGGTGTGCTGACTTCATTGATTGGGGTTTTTGTTGTTGTTGTTGTTGTTGTCAAACTAGAAGCAACAGTAACAAAGGGACCGTTTTATTACTATCTAAAGAAAATCGTAACTAAATGAAGCTTAGTCCCTGCTGAGCTTAGAATAAGTCATCCACTCAGAGCAGACACAGGCCTGTGCACTTGGTTCACCAAGTACCCATCCAAAACGCCTTACTTTAAATCCTCTATATTTGGTCTCAAAAGGCTCCCAAAGGAGCCATGTTTTGTTCCTGTCAGTGCTTACCTTTCTCTACCCATAAAGTCTGGAGGGGGAGTGCAGAAAGAGGAGTAAAAGATGAATTTTGTGGAACCTATTTGGCAATCACCAAGTAGTAGAAGAACACAATAGCATCCATGTTGGTAAATGCTATTTTGATATATTATGTTTTCCCTAGAAAATAAGTCATCCTCGTCGAAGTTTTCAGTGGTGACAGCTTAAGGCAGAGTTTATATTTTAACTTGAAGAGCCTGAGTTTAGCGTGCCCTTTCATTCACAATATTGCTCGCTTGAAGATTCCTTTCTTCTCAAATGAACTAGTATTTTTCTATTATAAATGTTGTCTCAGCCCAATTTTTGGCTCTGCTGAACCTCTACTGCTTTCATTTCACCAGTCTTTGCTCCGGTGTTCACCATGTCCTGTGTCTCCATTTTTATTTTTGGTAGCTGTTAGTAGTTTTTGGAGTTGCTATTCTGTAGCATCCTGGCTTACACGAAAGCTCATTGATCTTCATCTTTTGTGACATGAACATTTAAGGTCATAAATGTCTCTCCCTGCAATGTAACATTCTAATTCAGTTCCAGATTTGCGGCAGTATCTTATTTAGCCTGCAAATTATGGAAAGTCTGGTTTGTAATTTCTAAATATAGTGTTTGTCATCATCTTCTAAATTTAATTACTCTGTAATCAGGGAACATTTGTTTCACATCAGTTCTCTGACTTTTTTTTTTTTTTAACTTGTTTTGCAGCTTGATGCTGGGTCAACTTTCATAAAAATTCTGCAAGTGCCTGGGAAGAAAGCTAGCCTTTTGAAATTAGTAGTATATAATTGAAGATTTATAATGTATAATCCTTAAGAGATTATCATTTTTATCTATAGCTTTCAAGACTAGGAAATATTATATACATTCAAATTAATGATTCTTTTTAACTTCTGGTAAATTAAATGTTTCATCATTATAGATTGATGCAATATGTATACAAATGTCTATATACTTATTAGACATCTATATTATATATACATCATGATAGATAAACTGATAGTTTGTCCTGAAAAAGATTTTAGCTGATGCTTTGTTAATATAGCTGTCTAGATCGTTTTCTTCAGTATTTGTATAGTTTATCTCTTCCATAAACTTTCAGCCATTCTATTTTATGTCTCTTAGCCAACACATAAAGATATTTTTGTTCATTTGCATAGTTTTAAAAGACATTTATTTAGCATCATGATCAGCATATGCATAGTCTTTTAAATAAACTGTGACCTCTTATTTGACAAATTATTTACTTTCTTTTTTTAATGCTATTTTGAAGGTTTTTTCTTTCCTTATCTGCTGTATATAACTTACATTCCTTGGAGTCCCCTTTGCCCTCTCCTATTGATAACTGTCTTATAATAGTTGAACTGGGTGCATGGAGAGTCAATAAACTATTTCCAGATATTTTAAGATTTCTTAATTTACCATTTCCTCTTTATTTGGGGGGTTTCTGATAATTATTTCAGACACTATGAAACTAGAACTGAAATGTTCTCTTTGTCATCCTGTCTTGTTGCCTTTGCTCACAGGAGATGATGGGCTGTTTGCATGTCCGTGGTTGTGTTTTTACCATGGCTCCTCTTCTCCCCTCCAAATCTTGAGCAATAAGAATGCTGAGTAGCCTTGTGTTGGAGGTTGGTCTGATGTATTTTGATGCTAATTACTGCTTGCTGTCTCTGTGGCCCACCTTGCCTAAGAGGCTAACCTATTTGACCTGATAAAAGGCCATCACACCTGGGCAGGCAAATGGGATAGGCGTGGCTAAGGTTCCCAGGCTTGGGGAGACAGAGGGAGAATCTTGGGAAGAAGAGAGACAGGAGGAGAAGGGAGAAGAGGGAGTGCCATCGCGGTTGGATGGAGGAGAAGCACATGGCCAGCATGGAGGTAGGATTTGGCCGAGATGGGGAACATTAGCACGTATTTGGGATTATGGATGGGAGGTAGCTTGATAGAAATTATTAGAAGCAGATGGCATGGGATTGGGGCAGGTATCCCTTACCTGCCCCACTATGGGAAGTAGTTTAGGGGATTAATATCTGCCCTGCCCCAGGTTAACTAAGGCTATTTTAAAATATAACAGGTATCTGTGTCTTGATTGATTGCTAGCGTGTTAGAAAAATGCTGCCATAATAATAATTATAGGCCTAATAATAAACATTATTAGGCCATACCTGTAAAAATAACCACAACAGCCTTGCTTAAGTATGTAATTTTTCTCTGTCTGGAGAGATTTTACATTTATTACTAAAAAAAAAGTACTTAAAGATAGTAAATTCATAAATAAATAAACTTCATAAGTAGAAAGATCTGGTTAGCTTACAGTTTGGGAGGTGTGAGATGAGATGCAGGAAGGATTCAGAGCCAGATTTTCTCTTTTTATGACACCTTACTCTTAGGGAACCATAAGAGTCCCCAAAAAACTACACCACTAATTCCTTTCAAGGGTGGCAACTCAGTGACACCTCCTATTACACCCTATCTCCAGAGTTCTGCCATCTCAACATCATCCCACTGTAAACCAAGCTTCCAGCATGAAGATCACGTCCACATCATCATGTCCAGTGAATATGACATCATGTTTATGCCATTCTTTAACTTTGCTGTTGCCCTCTGAAGGTTCTAGTTTTGTGATTGAATGTCAGTCTTCGCTCCTAATTTAGGGCTCAAAGTCTTGATCCAGTTTCCTGCGTGGTTATGATTTATAGTCACTACTTTAAAAAAAATATCATTTGAATACATCTATAGTAGTATTGCACTGACTTTAATTAGCAAGTCCCTTGTGGCTAGTTGCAATATTTTTATCACCTTCAGTTACCCTTTGTTCTTTTGAGGTCTTCCTCTGTGCTTAAATTGGATTTCTGTCTTCTTACTGTTGAATATTGAGAATTCTTAATACAGTCTGAATATTGTTCATGTATCAAACTGTGGTTGGTAAATACAAAATTCCACTCTGCTCATCTCCTTTCTCTTTTTTAATTTTCCTCTCATATATTACATCCAGACTGCAGCTTCTTCTCCCTTCCCTCCCCCAGTCTCCCCCTGCACCTCCCCTCTCTTCCAAATCTAACCCCCCTACACACCTGCCTGTGCCTCCCCTCAGAAAAGAGCAGGTCTCCCAGAGATATAAACCAAACTCTGCATAACAATCTACAATAAGACCAGGCACATACCGTCACATCAGGAGGCTGGAAAGGGCAACCCAGTAGGAGGTACAGGATCCCACAAGTAGGCAAGAGAGTCAGGGGTAGCCCCTCTCCCACTGTTAGGATTCCTATAAGAACGCCTAGCTACTCAGCCATAGCACACATGCAGAAGGTCCTACAGGCTTCCTGATCTATCATTTCTCCCAATATTTTCTCCCCACCCCACCAGATCCCTCCTGTTCCTAACCACACCCTCCCCTGCCCACCCACAAATCTATGCTATTTCCCCTTCCTTAGGAGATATTTGCACACACACACACCCTTAAGCCTTCCTTGTTACTTAGCCTCTCTGGGTCTGTGGACTGTAGCATGGTTGTCCTTTGTTTAACACCTAACATCTACTTATAAGTGAGTATATAGCATGTTTCTATTTCTGGGTCTGGGTCACTTCACTAAGGATGATTTTTTTTTCTAGTTCTATTCATTTGCCTGTAAATTTCATGTCATTCTTTTTAATGGCTGAGTTAAACACTCCATTGTGTAAATGTACATTTTCTTTATCCAGTCTTCAGATGAAGGACATCTAAGTTGTTTCCAGTTTCTGGCTGTTATGAATAATGCTGTCCAGTTTCTGGCTATTATTAATAATGCTGCTATGAACCTAGTTGAGCAAGTGTCCTTGGGACAGGTAGAGCATCTTTTGCTTACATGCCCAGGAGTGGTTGGTATAGCTAGGTCTTGAGATAGATCAAGTCCCACTTTTCTAAGAAACCACCATATTGATTTTCAAAGTGGCTGTACAAATTTGCACTCCCACTAAGAGTGGAAGAATATTCTCTTTGCTGTACATCTTCACCAGCATGAGCTGTCACTTGAGGTCTTGATCTCAGCCATTCTGATGGATGTAAGATGGAATCTCAGAAATGCTCCACCACACAACAAGGACATATGCTCAACCATGTTCATAGCAGCCTTGTTCATAATAGCCAGAACCTGGAAACAGCCTAAATATCCCTCAGTTGAAGAATGGATAAAGAGGCTGTGGTACATTTACACTATGGAATACTATTCAGCTATTAAAAATAAGGAATTCCCAAAATTTGCGGACAAATGGAAGGAACTAGGAACAATCATACTGAGTGAGTTAACCCAGAAGCAGAAAGATTCAAATGGTATATACTCACTTATAATTGGGCACTAGCCCAAAAGGCATGTCCCATGAAAGTCTTTACTTACCAGGAGATTGGGATAGATGTGCGGACATTCTACTGGCACTCTAGGTAAAAGAAATATAGGAGATGGGGAAATAGAAGGTTCCAGAGGGCCCTAGAAACCTACAAGAAGAACATCGTGATGGGTGGATCGGGGCCCAGGGGCGTCTTCTCAAACTATTGCACTAACCAAGGACAATACAAGTAGTAAACATCAAATGCCTACTCTGATCTACCCAATGGACAGGACATTCTCCACAGTTATGTGGAGAGTGGGGACTGCCTCTGACATGAACTCTGGTGTCCCATATTTGACCACCTCCCCTTGGTGGAGGTATGGTGGCACTCAAAGAAAGAATAGGCAGGCTACCAAGTTGAGACTTGATATCCTATGACCATATAGTTGGGGAGGAGGGCTCCCTCAGTTATGGACATAGGGGAGGGGAATAAGGTGAAAGCAGGAAGGAGGGAGGAACGAGAGGATACAAATGATGGGACAACAATTGAGTTGTAATCTGAATAAATTAATTATATTTTTAAAAAGGTGGAATCTCAGAGTCTTTTGACTTCCATTTCAGTGCTGGCTAAGGATATTAAACATTTCTTTAAGTGTTTCTCAGTCATTTGAGATGCCTCTGTTGAAAATTCTGTTTAGATCTATACCCCATTTTTAATTGGAGTATTTGGTTTGTTGATATCTAGTTTCTTGAGTTCTTTGTATGTTTTTGGAAGCTAGCCCTCAGTCAGATGTAGAGTTGGTAAAAATGTTTTCCCATTCTGCTGGTCATTTTGTCCTATTGACTGTGTCCTTACAGAAGCTTTTAAGTTTCATGAGGTCCTGTCTATTAATTGTTAATTTTAGTGCCTGTATGAGCAGTGTTCTGTTCAAGAAGCGCTCTTTTTTTCATTCTCTAATTGTTCCCCTTTTGTAGTATTCTGCTCTTGTCTTCTGCATATTCTCTTATGAACTTCAATTTCACTTTTTGGTTACAGGCTCTTTGTGGTCTGCTCTTGTCCCCACATTTACCTTTTTTTCCCTCTACTGCTTTCTAGTTTCTCAGTTTCTGGTTGCAGGGTGTCAGCAAATGTCTGGGAGGCCATAGCTCAAGGTAGTCACTAAGAGCCAACAGGAGGATTTCCCATAGCATGATTGGCACATCGGGGGGCCAAAAATAATACTACCATTCGTCTTTGGAGTGGTGGTGTTTCTCCAGTCTGCTACCTGGCCTTTTCATACAGTCTTAATGTCTTCCAGAGTCTAGAATGACATCATTCCCTGAGTCTGTCCTGAGCTTTGGAGAGGCTAATGAACATGGATTTCATTCCTATGCCATCCCATGGCCCTCCTAGGTAGCTTTGCTATCTCTGATCAGCTAAATCACATAGTGTTACTCTTCTTCTTTTCATCTTTAATGTTTTGCCACAAGTTTGCACCTAGTTTAATCAATAATAAAGTTAGCATTTCTCTTTTGAGGTCTTGTTAGCTTAGAGGTGGTCCTATGGGAGACATAGGTAACAATATCTTTATTTCAAATTTTCAAATTTCTTTATTTCAAATGCATGAAACAAGACAGTCTGTCATTATAATTAAAAAGTGGTTGGTTATGAGAATTTCTTCTGTACTTGCAACTCGCCAAATAAACCATGAGCATGCTCTTGCATTATTCCATCAAATGAAAACCAAATCCAAACTTAGGTCTGAGACTGATCAAAGGAGCTCTTGTGAAAGGGGGAAAAAGAGACAACTATGATATAGCAAACACCCAATCCTGAGTCCTACATACCTAAAGGATCAGCAGAGGGAATTTATTTATAAGGGGAAAGTGACAAAACTAGAAAAGCTGAGTATCAGAAAATGGGACAGGGGCTGGAGAGATGGCTCAGGGATTAAGAGCACTGGCTGCTCTTCCAAAGGTCCTGAGTTCAATTCCCAGCAACCACATGGTGGCTCACAACCATCTACAATGAGATCTGGCGCCCTCTGCTGGCATGTAAGCACATGTACAGATAGAGTGTTTATATACATTCATAAATAAATCTTTAAAGAAAGAAAGAAAGAAAGAAAGAAAGAAAGAAAGAAAGAAAGAAAGAAAGAAAGAAAGAAAGAAAGAAAAAGAAAAGAAAAGAAAAGAAAGAGGGACAGACAGGTGGAGAGAACTCGACCAGACAGTGGATCAAAGGAGCTGCTCTCCTAAGGTCAGTTGGTGCTTCTGGACTAATGCTAATCCAAGGCTGGAAGAAATGAGGCATAACTGAAGCTTGGGTCATGCTAGCAAGAATTTTAACCATATTGGCCGCTGAGTGTGAAAGGTTCAGCTATTTGTGAAGCAAATATGGGAATCTGGAGCATCTGGGCGGGTGGTGAGCACCCATAAGGGGAGTCTGTGCATCCTCTCTGAGTCTCATGGGGAAGATAATGGAGCAGTAGGATTGATACAGCCATCACTGGTTTCAGACTCTCAAGGATCAGTAAACCTCAGCACTACAAGGAAGCCCTTCTTCCTCCCCATCTGTCCTACCCCTGACCCAGCCGAGTTCTTCCTGGAAGGATGCATCCCACTCCCACTTGTTGTTCCCTTTGCCAAGCTAATCCCGACTCACTCACAGCACTACGCACCAGCAGCCGTTCTCCTGGGCAACCACCTCCCCAAATAAGATAGAACACATTGCGTCTTCCCTCGTAGATTAATCACGTGGTGTGTGGTGTTGGCTTGGCTCTTAAGGGCAGACCGCTATCTTACTGATCTTGTAAACTCCACACTTAGCTCAGGGACTGAGATTCCCGGGCTTTCAGTAAACAGTGAATGAGTGTGTGGTGATTACCATAGCTAGAAGCTTTGAAAGTCAGCCTGTCCTCACCGACAAGTGTGAGGCAGAGCGGTCTCCAGGTCCCTGGGATTGTTCACAGAGTACCATCCAGTTCTTTTACCATCCAGCCCTCCACTCAGGTTCTGGGGGGAAAGGAGTGCGCTGACTTTCATTTCATCTTCATGGTTTTAGGAGGGGAAAGCATTCTTTTCAGTAAAGGGGCTGCAATTCATTTTTTTTAATTGAATCATTATCTTGCTCATATGTTACTAATCAACAGTGACCTGTCAGCCAAGAATAACTGATTGCTGAGTGCTAATGCTTCTTTCTCACTTTCAGAGGAGGAGGGAAGGGTAAGTGGATTTGAGAGATAATGTTTCAAGGAACGTAAACGTTTGTACTCCCCAGAGCACACCAAATCTGGCGTAATTACAGCGTTTAAGGGTTACTTGGAAATGATGTATTCCAACATCCTTATTAATGATAATTAAGAAAATCAAGGCCCAGAGATATGAAGTATCAAACTTTAAATAGAATCAATTTGGAAGTAACCATCATTTGTTCTTCAAAAGGGATTTTTTTTTATTATTAAAGCAGAACTAAGTTTTTTGTTTGATTTCTTTGGTTACATAGATGAATTCATGACGCGACATCTCAAAGATGAAATGCATAACAAAATTCAAAGTGGTTTTGTTATTAAAGCCCAGACTGGACACGAGATTTTAAATGTAATTATATTATCTTACTATTGTTTAGAACAATAGATGAAACACTTTTGAATGTGGTGATCAAATGTCAAGAACATGTCCTCACTATTAAAATTCATAGATCATCAAAAGAGTGTACAGGGGAATCTCAGTTACTTGATGAGACGCAGCCCAGGGGCTCTTCTTTTTCAATGAACTTGAACATGGTGATCTGCGGTTAGATGTAGTCACTCCTTTACAGAACCAGACTAAAAAATGCCAGTGTGTCCTCAGGTACAGAGTTTTGTTTTGGCTTTTTGTTGCTGTTTTGCTATTGTTTGTTATCGTTCTTGTTTTTGAGATGGGGTTTCAGCATGTAGTCTTGGCTGGCCTGGAGTGCGTGAGTGCTGGATTGAAGGTGCGTACCACCTCTCCCAGCTATGAGTGTAGGGTTCTGTGAAGCCAGCAAAGAATAACAGACTATTAGCTCCCTGTTCTTCTGATAAGCTTTGTGAATGGTTGGAGCCTTTAGTGAGAAAGCCGGGGGCCTTTCCTTACTACTTATAAATAAATATTTACTTCCAAGGCAGAAACTAAGCTGGAACTGGATCATTTCCATGAAGAAATGGAGCTCTGTGGTGCTACAGAAAAATGATGCAGGGCTCAGAATCACAATTACTGATTCTTAATTCTTTCTAGGTGGCGTCACACACAGGTCTACATTTCCCTTCCACAGACCCAAACGCCATCGTCCCCAAATCACTTCCCAAGCTACCCGACCTAATGCTGCTGATCTGATAACCATCAGTTATCACATGCCAGCCTGGCCACCTCAGCTGGAAAGTGGTGTCTTCCGGTAAACGTGTAAACCTTTAGAAAAGGCTACACTGTGAGCACCAAGAAATAAGACTAATGAGAACATATTTGGATGCCTAAACATGGAGCAAAATAAAAATAATTATCTATACCAGAAAAATGACAAACACACCCCTGGCTAATTGATAAAAATGCCACTTCTCAGCCTACTCAAGCTCTTACTCCACTTTATTCCTTCCATCTACTAGATAAAAATCAAGGCGTAGGATAATAGAATTACTCCCCTTGCTCAGAAAAATTCAGTGCAGAGAAAAGCTCCACTTTCCTTAAACTCTACACAAGATCACTCTATGGCACGTCAAGAGCCTATAGGTTCTAATGCATCATCATTCCCCGTGTTAAATTATCCTGATTGCAACAAACCAACAAACCTAACTTTTTTTTAAATTTTTACATATATTCTAGTCATCATTGACTCAATGTGCTCTTCTAAAATAACTGAATGAAAATATTAGGCTGGGCATGGTGGTGCACGCCTTTAATTCCAGCACTTGGGAGGCAGAGGCAGGTAGATCATTGTGAGTTCAAGGCCAGTCTGGTCTACAAAGTGAGTCCAGGACAGCCAAGACTACACAGAGAAACCCTGTCTTGGAAAAGAAAAAGAGAGAGAGAGAATATTAAAGTCAGGCATGGTAGCACATGCCTCTAATCCTGGCAATTTAGGAAGCAGAAGCAGATGGCTCTCTATGAGTTCGAGGCCAGCCTGGTCTACAAAGAGAGTTCAAGCTATTCAGAGATACACAGTGAGAACATGTTTCACAAAACAAAACAAAAGATTTGATTAGTTTTTTTAAAAAAATACTAAGATTTCTTTTCTCTTTCAAAGCGCATGCCTTGTTTTGACAGGTAACTCTACCAAATTGAAGAGGCTGGCATTCAGTGGAATGAATAGGGAAAAAGTCAAACAGGAAACCAAACCTCTGGAAACCATTTTGTTTTTACCTAGTTCTGTAGAAATAATGCCTACCTAGGGACTAACACTTGAATTATTCAATCACACCAAAATTTACAATCCTAGTCACCACTTTCCTCTGTGCTGATCTGTTCATGACTGGCCCCTGCCACGGTTTGAGTTCCTCCAGAGTTCATGTGTTGGGACCTTAATACCTACCGTAAGGCATCAGCGTTTGGGAGTGAGGACCGTGAAGGTAGTCAGGCCTTGAACACCCACCTGCATGAATGGCTTAGCCCATCTCTAGTGTAGACTGCACTAATCCCTGTTGGTGAGTGAGCTCTCACAGGGCTGGCTTGGGTCCCCCAGCACTGGGCTGTTCTACAGACTGTGTGGCCCCATTGGTGCACAGTTCCTCCTGCTTTCTGACACAAATGAAAGCAACCAAGTCCCCATCATGCCATGCTTTCAGAAGCTTGGCCTACAGAACTATGATATCAAGATAAGCTTTCACTTACAAATTACCAGTCTCAACAGTTACAGTATAGCAATTTTTTAAATGAATCAATTCAGGCCCTAACTAATTAAAATTATTACATGAGTGACGAATTACTTTTTAAAAATCTACTTACTTATGTATATATAAGCACTCTATTGCATGTATGCCTGCATGCATCAGACAGAAGAGGGCGTCAGATCCCACCATAGATGGTCGGGAGCCACCGTATGGTTGCTGGGAACCAAACTCACGACCTTTGGATGAGCAGCCAGTGCTCTTAACTAATTACTTCTTAATATGTTTTTATTTTCTTTAATAGCAAAAAACAAAAACAAAAAACACCATGAACTTAGGAAGATTTTGCTGCCTGAGTTTCTGGAACAGAGAGAGGAATATTGAGATTACTAAAGCTGTTTCAAGAGAGTAGAAATTGCTTGTCTGCTAAGAGAGAAAAAAATAAAAGGGAAGAAGAGTAAAATAGTGGTATTCCAACTGCTTTCCGCATGTCTCTGCTTCACAGATCACAACCCCTGGCCAAGCTTCCCATCCCAAAGCCCAAGGATGTTAAGATCGCATAATAAACAGAACAAGGACAAATAACATAGTCACACACACACACACACACACACATACACACACACACACACACACGCGCACACACGCACACACATGCACACATACACACATATACACACACATACACATACACACATGCATGCGCGCACACACACACGCACACACACATATACACACACATACACATACACACATGAACACACACATGAACACACATACATGCCCTAGCCAGTGAGGCTGCAGCTCGGAGTCTTTAGAGGGAACACGATCCTGCCAATACTATAATATTGGCCCAAGGAATAAATTGATTTTAAGCTTTCCAGTTTTTGCAACTCATTAATGCAGCTCTAGAAGCGAGTATAGCAATCATGCAAATGAAATACAATTAAAAATCGTCAACTGTGGAAGAAACAGAATTCCACAAAAGCAGATATCAAAGGTGCTTGATCTGAACTTGGCAGTCAAAGAAGCTTCCCAGGAGACAGTAGGCGAAGATTCTAAAAGAAGATTCAAGAAGGATAAGTGGGCCAAGACCAAAAAGACAATTTAAAGAGTAAACAAGAAAAGGCACACTCCAGTATATTAAGATTTATGAGTCCTTATATTGAATTAATATGATTATGCAAATTAAATCAAGTGCTAACCAAACACTGCGATGGTACTAAGTTTTCTCACAAGCCGCCCCTGTGGGGGCTTAAGAAAGGGTGTCCGAAGTGTCTGTTCTATAAGCTTGAGGGTGTGAGTGTGGGTCCCAGTGCCTAGGTAAAAAAGCCAGAAGTCCTGGCAGCGAGGAAGATAGAAGGTTGGGGGTTGCTGAAGACAGGAGGACCCCTGGCTTCCCTTGCTAGCCAGTCTGGCTGACCACAGAGTTCCAAGTTCAGTGAATGACCTTGTCTCTCTCACCTGTCACAAAACATAAGGTTGAAGGGGCTGAAGGGGCTGAAGGGACGGTTTGGTGGTTAATGGTACTTTCTGTTCTCACAGAGAAGTTGAGTTTGGTTCCCAACACCCATGTCAGACAGCTTACAACCACTTATAACTCCAGCTCCTAGGGATCTCATACTCAATTATGGTCTTTGCAGACACCCACACACATGTGTCTTACACTCATACACACACACACACACACACACACACACACACCAAATTTCCTGTGAAATGCAAATATTCTGAATAGAAAATAGTTTTTCAAACCAACAAAAAAAATTAGAATAAATATAGTAAGTCAGGACAATCCACACTCTGTGGATTGTTTTGGGCAACTGGGAGGCAGGTGATCTGTCACAAGTTGAAGGGACATGGCCAATGCCCCCACACACACTCACACACAACTCACCCAGAAGCCATGGGAAGATGAGAGCCTAGTGATACCGGGTGAGGCGACGAGGGGACGGACAGACAGCTGGAATAGTTCTCATAGAGTCCAGGCTAATAAGCAATATAGAGGAAGGGCCAGGACACCATGGAGTTGGAGCCTGCCTGAATTAAAATGGTTTTATTTTAAATCATTTATCATCTCATGACCGCCTGATGTGTCAAGCACAGCTTTAAGCATTCTACATGTACTGATTCATTTACACCTCAAATGTCTATGAAAATATGCTGCTCATAATCTCATTTTACAAAGTGGGAAACTGAGGCACAGAGAGCTGGAATAAATTGACAATTTGGGCTTCCCACCCAGGGCACCAAGCACTGACTTCACCCTTGTAATCACTGCATTTTTTACAATCTTCCCAACTTCCATCACAACAAAAATAGCAACCTTTCCTTTGGATGAGAACCATTCACTGGCCATTCGTGTTTCCTCCTTTGGGAAGGATTTATTCAGATCATTTGCCCAGTCTTTCACTGTGTTGCTTCTTTTACTGTAGTGGCTGGTGTTAAGCTTCTGGGTTTCTTATATGTTTGAGAATGTAAACTTAGGGAGCTCCAGTGGAAATCACTGAGAATGTAAACTTAGGGAGCTCCAGTGGAAATCACTGTGGAGGTTCCCAAAAGGAAAACTACAACTAGCTCTACCCAATGACCTAGCTACACCACTTCTGCATGTATGCCCAAAGGACTCCCCAGCAACACATCACAGAGACTGCCAATCACTGCAGCTAAGAGGTGGAACCAGACCAGATGCCTGTCAACAAGTGAATGGGTAAATAATAATAATAATAATAATAATAATAATAATAATAATAATGATGATGATGATGATGATGATGATGATGATATGGTGTCCCCCTAAACACAATAAAGCTCTTTTCACAATAAAATGAAAATGAATTCTTATAAATAAAAATGAAATCATGACACATAGAGAAAATGAATGGAACTGGAGACCACTATGTTAAGAGAGGTAAACCAGATTCAGAAAAAAAAAACACTGCCTGCTCTCATATGAAAAATCTATAGGGGTGTGTGTGTGTGTGTGTGTGTGTGTGTGTGTGTGTGTGTGTGTGTG
>OU015743.1:79127427-79138584 GCA_907169655.1 Acomys percivali | reverse complement strand
TGTGTGTGTGTGTGTGTGTGTGTGTGTGTGTGTGTGTGTGTGTGTGTTTTCAGAGTAAAAGGGGGATCATGAGCTAGGAAGAAGGCATCTTATGGGATGGCTAGTGGGAAACTGAACTCCTGTAGCATGAAAGCAGGAGGACCAGCTATTTGGGGAGAGGAAAGGAAGCAGAAAGAAGTAGCAGGAGAATGGAGAATGATAAAAGGGATGGGGAATGAATGAGAACAAAGTATAACTACATTATGTATGTATGCATATACTACAAGGAAATCTTGTGTGCTAACTTAAAAAAAATTTTAAAGAAGCAAAAGCTGCCATTAATTTTCATATGTTCTGAAATCTTACATACCTGATGTGGCCAGTCCTTGCTTCCTGATTTTATAAATCATTTTTTGTTAGTTCCCATTAGTTCAGATGCCTTTGACAATCTGGGGATTTGTCAATATCATTGATTGATTATGTGATTGTGACAGGGTCTATCCAGGCTGCTGTCGAATCCATGGTCTCCCTGCCTTAAGCCTCTCAAATGGCTGGAGCTGCAGGTGGAACCCACCGTGCTCAGTGATGTTAGTTTCCTAACGTTTGGCTGCTATAGAGTGTATTATTTCCATGGTACTTTACAATGGGGAAGACACTCTGTGGGATGAGGATTGAATTTTAGCATGTATCTCAGGAAAAATAGTCTACAGACTTATTTCCAGAGTAGTGATCCATATTATTTTGTGCACCTATGGTGTTCCAGTCCCTTGACAAAATGGAATTTCCTTGTATCCATTGACAGCAAACAGTTACTCTTATTACCAAAACCCGGGTCTTGCCATGGGCTAAAGGCACAGCAAGTCTGGCTAAAGGATTCTAATATACAAAGGTGAGTGAGGGTACCAACAAGCCTCCTGCACAAGGAAGAAAATGGCCTCAGTTAGTAACAGAGCAAGGATAAAAATGAAACCATGCATCAGCACAAAAGATTAAGAAAAATATCTCGCAATCATATTGGACATGGCCATGAGTTAAATTAGGATGTTGCCAAGTTGGTTCACACTGGGGACAGTGTGATGCAGACCTAGCTGTACCACTGGCCAGGCTGACAGATGGCAGGAATGACCCTTCATCATCAGCTCTCCCAACCGCACACTTCTGTTTGCCCACTCGGTGGATAGGTTTGTTAGCCGATTTGCCCTTGAAAGCTAGCGGAGGGGTCAGCTGCTTAAGAGAAAGCAGATAGACTCCTTGTCCCCACAATGAAAGCCTGACTCCCCTACTTCAGCACTGCAAAAGTGGGGAGAAGAGCTACCAACTATAGTGGACCACAATTTCCTCATGTGGCAGAAAGAGAACAGTTTATGCCCTTTTCTTTCTTAAAGTTATTCAAACATTTATACAATACATTTAAATGAATAATTTTAAACCTTCACCTCAGTTTTATTATTGTTTTTACCTGTGACTTGAATGTGTTGTGAGTTAAGATCAAATTCTATGACTCTGATGAAATTCTGGGCACAAATTCAAGACAAATCGAATGAGAGTTTAACCCTCAGGGTGTAAGCATTAAGTCTACTCTGTGTGTGTTTGCTGCTCCTGTACTCAAACAAGATAATGTATGTGCTTGACATCGTGACATGGTTTCCCACCTGCCCTGCATATGAATTATAGGTTGGTTCCTGCACTATAGGTGGACCTGTGGCAGCCCAGCAGTATCTCCTATGTGTCAGAGGGGACAGTTACTGATGTCCATATTCCCCAAAATGCTTCCAGAACCCTGGTAGCGTTCTTACGGGAAACCCACATCCAGTACAAGTAAGCATTCTCTTTCATTTGCTACAAATTCTATTTGTACTAAATCAAACTGAATGGTGACTATATTCAGGTTGCTTATTAAGAGCTTCCGAAGGGCTTTGTTTGTGTGTTTCATCTTTGAAGAAGGTATTTCTCTGATGGGGACCAGGAGCAACCACATAAACATGTTATTTTAGTGTTAGCTCTAAGTTACCAATGTCAACCTGGCAATGCTAAAAAGGCCAAAGGGAAGGTAGAGAAGGAATGATTTCCTGCAGCCGCATGGTCTGCAGCAGAAAAGATGGGATAAGACTGGGGAAGTGGAAGACAAGGCAAGCAAAAGATGGCTGCAGTGGTTCAGTGTTGTCAGAATTTAAATTAACAAAAAAGAAAAGAAAACAGATGTGGCAGGGGAGGAGAACGCAGAGGGAGGGCAGGTTGCTTTTTGCTGTGGGCGGTGCTACCCCCTGGAGGATATAAGCAAAAGTACCCCATATTTGTAGACAAAACTGTAGTAGGAGAAAACAGAAATAGTCCAAATAGCAAGGGGGCTTCCAGTCTTCCAAGAGTAAAAGCTCTCCGCCCAATTGGAGGAAGAAAAGGAAGAAGTCAGAGGAGGACGCTGAGCTTTCTAGCTTGGAGAAGACCGAGCAGACAAATGTGAATAGATGTACATATTCAGGAAGCTTCTAAATGAAGACATAGAGCAGAAGAGAGTAAATCAAGACAGTTTTGGGAGTCAATGAAGAAAATAATGAGTTCATAGAGTAGGATGGTCCACAACTGACGTGACACCTAACAAGGAAGGAACCAAACCAGTCTCTGAGTTTGGTGACAGAATTATGCTGCTAATGTTCATGCAGAGATTCCATTGTGAGGAATGGAAAACAGAAAGGTGACAGATGCAGAGCAGAATCTACCTCCTAAAAGTTACAATAAGGGAAGAGCCGAGGGTAAGAAGTGACCATTCAGATACACAGCATCAGTGACGACTCAAAAGACTTGAGATTTGTGCCCGAAGGAGCAACTTGTACAGCCTGGAGGAAGAACCATTAAGGAGGAAGACACTGGTGATGCCAGAGAAGTTTGAACAGTAGGAAATAGACCTTATCTTTTAACGTGGAAGGAACAAATGTGGGTCAATTTAAGATAATAGGGCAGCCATTGTGATATATAACTATAATACCAGTACTCTGGCGGCTGAGGCAGGAGGATTACAAATTCTAAGCCAATCTAGGACACAAAACAAGACCCCATTTCCCACCCACCTCAAAAGAAAAGAGAGAAGAAAGTAGAGAGGAAAGTCCATAATGTGAAATAAAACTTAGCTGGTGGTTTTCTGAAGTAAGAAACAGTAATTAACAAGATGCAAAGAAACGGATTCTAAAGAACATTGCTGAGACAAAAGTAAGAACCAACTGACTGGATGTTGCCGCCCACAAGAGAATACCATGTTGATAGAGGGCTGGTGGTCTGTTAAACAGAGACATAGATAGGTTGGTGTGGTACAAAGGGGAGGATCCCAGTGAAATGCTGGCTCAAGTCAGCTCACAGTGGTATCTAGTCTGGTAATGAAGAGGGAGTCTTAATCCCAGTGCTCGGGAGGCAGTGGCAGGTGGATCTCTGTGAGTTCAAGGCCAGCCTGGTCTACAAAGCAAATCCAGGACAGCCTAGGCTACACAGAGAAACCTTGTCTCAAAAAACCGAAAAAAAAAAAAAAAAGAAAAGAAAAAAAGAGGGAGTCTCTAGGGGGAAATGTGGGAGACCACAGAAGAATCAAGGAAGGTGAGAAACTCTTTATATTATAAACAAGTATAACGTGACCAAGGGGAAGAGACATGAAGGAAAGGTGTTCTGACAAAATACAGGTTAAACGTGTTAAGGAAAGTTATGAATCCTAGAGAAGAAAGTTTGTGACTGGTGACAAAATCAACCCCAGTGACACAAACAGAACAATATCCACAGCTTTATCAAAGTGGTGGCGTGCTTTCTGTAGAAAGGTGTTTTGTCTGTGCATCTGGAATAGAACCAGAGCTGTGCAGAAAACCATTGTTCATATCGCTCACATTTCTATCACTTCTACGGCTTGGAGGGTGAGCTTTGTGGCTCTGAATGCCTATTGGGAAAGAGCTTGGTAATTATATCTATAGGGACACAGTAGCAACTCACTTGCTCCATTAATTATTGTTCAGTAGGAAAGAACACACCACTTAGTTTAACAAGCCTCTACTTCCTGCTATTAACTAAAGTTCATGTGGCACTGATAGAGAAAAGAATCACACTTTGTGTCACAGAGAATGGGGCGGGGGGCAGAAATAAGTATTTTAAGTCAGTTGTTTCCTCATGATGAACAATCACTTAAAATTACTCATTTTGTTAGTCCCAAGATGCAATTAAATTCCATAGGCACAGTAGGTAGAGATCATTTTAATTGACTTTTATTATTGTAGCCTGGGGTATTTTCAAAAGATTATCATTTACTCTGCACAACTATACAGAATGTATCGCTATAGTGATCTGTAAAGCAGAAGTAATGTGACTCATTGTTTCTGGCCCCTGGGTGGTCAACCTTCTCAGTGAGATGACTCATTCTGCCATTATTTTTTTTTTATTTTAAAAAGACATTTTAGAGATACCTGAAATAATGCAATGAAATGTACATTTTTGAGAGTCCTCTCCTAGCCTGGGAGCTAGGGATAGGTAGTTTTGTATTAAGCAATGACATCATTTGAAAACATTTTAATAGCTCTTGTCACCATTATAGGACTGTGCCCAGTTGAAATAAGAATTATAACAAGGGCCATCAAGATGGCTCAATGGGTAAAGGAGCCCTGGGTAAAGTTGCCAAGCCTCACGTCCTAAGTTCAAGTCCCAGGACCCACATGGTGGAAAAAGAGAATGACTCCCTCAAATTGACCTTACACACACACACACACACACACACACACACACACACACACACACACACAAAGACATGCACTCATCCATACACACAAATAAATAAATGTAATAAGGAAAATCATAATCATCTCTTAAAAAGTACAGTGGTTTAGAAAAGTCACTTTGGTAACCAGCTTTGACAATATGCTTAACTACTTGACAAGAAAATGGGGCTGGACTGCCAAATTAGAACTATTATCTCTTTTTTAAAAGATTTATTTAATTATTATTTATACATATTCTCTAGTTTAAGATTGGCCTCTTAGAACCTGTATTAGACACGTTCAGTTTTCTGAAGTTACTGTAACAAGGAACGGCCCCCGGAGACCTTTTAAGTTGGACATTCAGAAAGACATGGTCATGGAGAGTGCTGGGGGAAGCAGGCTCTCTACCCTTCATCTATAGGACAAAAAGGAAGTCCACGGGAAGGGTACTAAGAGTCAAATATGTCTGACGTTTCCCTGCAGTCTCCGGACTATTTATTACTACATCTCTCCTAATCAAACCCTGCTTCTCCCTGGCTATCCAAGTGCTCTGCAAGAACAAGGGAGCTTAGAAGTTGGTGTGGTCCTCATGGGCTGCTCAGATCTGCCTCGGTGATACTGCCGTCCTGCAGGTCATGCAGGAAATCCCCGTAACTTCTTATCTCTGGGGAGGAAAAAAAAAGCTCCTGATAAGGAAGATGTTTGGCTTGACAAATTACTTTCGCTCACAATTTTGAGCTACCCCAGGCAGCTGCCAAGAAAATTAAGGATACCACTCACCTCTTCTAACAATTCTACTGCAAAATACAGAAATAAAACAAACACAATAGCCCGTTTCTGGTTAGATGTTCAGACTGTGGTGGAGAGTCAGAAAATAGCAAGCCAGTCAGTTCACAGTGTCTGGCTCCAAAGTAAACTGTTTTTTTCAGGTGCCAAAAAGTATCTATTCAGTACATTAGGTAATTCTTCTCATTAAATGACTTATCTAGATTAGCTTAAATGTCACTTACAAAAGACACCCCATGTTCTTTATTAAAATTTACCAGCAGGTTCTCTTTGGAAGATAAAATATGAAAACAACTCTTTTAAACTATCTGCCACAGTCAGAATCACCAAAGGTCTCCAACTTCCTGAGATATTGCAGAGGAACAAAGTGCCTGTCTCTTCACACCATTCTAGAAAACAGTGGGCAGTCATGCTATGAGTCACGCCTCTAGTCTACCTCGGATGTCACCCCAGCAGCATGGATGATCTGTTTGGAGCCGGTTCCACCCTAGCTATCGGCTTCACATCCCTGGCTTGGCCTCAGCCTCCGGCGTCCAAATGCATCCAGTTTCAGAACAGAGTTCCTCTGCCTAAGAATTCTCGGTACTGGAGGATGGTGAGATAGCTTTTTTAGTTTCCTCTAGAGAACCAAAGCTCCTTCCATCCTCTCTCTTTCTTGGATCCAGGATGCAGGATGATGGCACATGAGCAGATAGACATTTCAGAAAAGATGTGGACAGGGGTTTCAGAAGAGCCTGGGCTCCACATTTGTTGTGCCACACTGGACTTGAAGTCACGAGATCAGACTGTGGGTTCATATCCGAAGCTCAGATTCTGTCTTTGCATTCTCAATGGAATGACATTCGCAGATTATTAACCCTACTGAGTCTCAGGCTCCTCACTTAGGAGATGGAACTAATAGACTCTGACACAAAGGTTGTTACTGAAGATGAAACACACAGCACAGCGGCTGGCTTCTGATAAGCACTCAGTCAGCCTAAGTGTGCATAGCGTTGTCACATGGTCATAGATGCTCACACCATAGTAGCTATTATTGCAGCACTGCTATTATTTGGGGACATCTGGCTATAATTTTACACTTTAAATTCATTATACCATTTACTTAATAGTTTTTGTTTCCTGAAAAAGAACGTTTTCTCAGCATTTGGTATTTTTAGAAATGTCACTCTTGGCGGTCTATTTTTTTCCCTCTTGCACCATGGAACCCTGGGGCACATCCATGCTACTTCATTGTGTGTGTGATTCTTTTTTGGCACTGCCTGATTTTTGCATGCTCTTGGCTTGCATTTTTGATCATGCCTACTATTTCAAATCCAGGGTCCTCATAGAAGATCTTCAGAAAGCTGTGGAAGATGAAAACCGCTTGCAAAGCCAGAGAAGCAGAAGATCCCTGTCTGAACACAACTATGAGGTGTATCACCCCTTAGAAGATGTATGTAATCAAAGGACTTTCTTGTATTTTTTTTTCCAAGACAGGGTTTCTCTGTGTAGCCTCGGCTGTCCTGGACTCACTTTGTAGACCAGGCTGGCCTCGAACTCACAAAGAGCCAGCTGCCTCTGCCTCCCAGAGTGTTGAGATTAAAAGCATGCACCACTGTGCCTGGCAAATCTTACCACCTTTTTTTTTTAACCTTTATTTTATATGCATTGGTGTTTTTCCTCCATGCATATCTATGTGAGAGTGTCAGTTCTTGGAGTTAGAGACAGCTGTCAGCTGCATGTGGGTGCTGAGAATTGAACCTGGGTCCTTTGCAAGAGCAGTCAGTGCCCTTTACCACTGAGCCATCTCTCCAGCCCCTCAAAGGACCTTTTAATGGTTTTTTTTTTTCAAGTTCATCTTTGGCATTTTGGTAAAAAATTAGAATTGTGAAAACAGAGACTTGGGCTCTGGGGAAAACATAGAGAATACTACACAGAGTAGGCCCCCTGGTTCACACGTGGCTCCATTGAGCTTTTTACTGCTAAATAAGAATTGTCAAAATAATGGGGCAGAGGGATGGCTCAGCAGGAAAGAGTACCTGCTGCTCTTGCAGGATTGTTTGGGTCCCAATAGCCAGCCTGCATCCGTGGCATCGCTGGACCACTGCACATACGGTCACATAACCCACAAGGAAAACTCACAGCAATCTCGTCCTCCCTACCGCATCATTTAGTCTTTGCCTGCAACAACTTACAGTTCTTCACATTTTAGCTAAAATGAGCAAGACACTCTTTTTGTTCTGCTCAGCTACATAGAAGCCCTCTGCTCACCAAACCCCAGTATATCCTGGTGCCCCCTGGCACACAGATGTGACTTTGTCACACAATCATTATGGTGGACTGATACTCTCTGTGCTAATAAACTGCACGTTCCTTGAGGGCCAAGTGTTTACTATGTTCACTACTATCCCCCCAATGCAGGCAAGAGTCTTCCAAATAGAAAAGGTGTTGGCAGAGTATGTAAGTACATACGTACTTTGTCCATGTTTCTTCTATAATAAGCTAAGGAGTTCCAGACACAAAATTAATGAGATTCTACTATATCATTAAGAATATTTTTGTTCTGTTAAAGATAAGTCTGTTTTTAAGAGTCATTTTGCATATTTCTATGTCTCAACATATTTTTTAAAAGAAGCTTTTAATTGAACTCAATAAAAGGTTTCAGGTAACCTGGCACATGAAAACATATTAAGACTCCCTAGGAAAAAAGGTCAAATTCCAAAAATAGATAGAGCTAAATATACACATATGTACACATACATATATACACATATGTGCACATACATATATACACATATGTACACATACATATATACCTTCTGCTTGTTGGAGGACGAGAAAGCATGAGCGCTTTCTAAGATATATGTATCCATCCTTTCAGCACAAACCCTCTCACATCACGGAACAGTGAGACACTTCCATGTGACATCTTTATTGCTTGCAGGGCTTTTAAGTCAGAAATGCCACCTATCTTTCTCAGCACCTTATTCATCCCATCTCAAATATGCCTTCTCCTGGTAGCATAGAAGTGTGTGTGAATGGATTGATCCAAGTGTGCACTCCTCTAGAGGAATTATGCAGAATATGCCTTCCAGTAGCTCGGCAGAAAAAGCTCAAATGCAGCTGAGCCTGCCTTTTCCTCTGTAGCTCTTGCTTGGTTCCAAGGACTTTAGTGGCTCTCAAGTCATTTGGAGCATTTATCAAAAGCTGTTATGTGTTTTGATGTCGTTTGTTTTGTTGGATTTTTGTTTTGTTTTGTTTTGTTTTGTTTTCTTCCTTAAAAACTGTGGGGAAATAGAAATAAATTTGGATTTTTCAAAGGGAAGCCAGAGCACATCAAGTTCCTTTCATGCAATCCCACAGTGATCTTGGTGATACGATAGGAAAAGCCCTAGACTACTGGCTGTCAGTAGACAAAATTAAGTATCCTAAAGAACAGTAAAAGTGGACAGCTTGTGGGGCTTCCCCTCCTATCTTCAATCCCTGTGTGCTCTTTGAATTCTGGGAGCCAATGTTATCATCATCACCTTGTGAGCTTGAAGAGCTCTTGTCTCGTGAGGGTCTCTGACCTAATTTTTACTTATCTGCCTTCAGATTCAAAGTTGGATGCACCAACTGGGCCAAACTCAACCGGGCCTCATTCGGGTTTTCTCTATTGGAAGATCGTATGAAGGAAGACCTCTCTTTATTTTACAGGTGAAAAGAATGACATGTTAACACAAATACATACCCCCTTCACTTTGACTCGTGGGAGGAAATGAAATTAGGTTTCACAATCTCATACTCACCACTGTCTTCCTAGCTTAAGGAGAAGTTGCCTTGGGTTTTTTTAAATATATTTTATTAATTTATTCATATTACATCTCAATTGTTATCCCATCCCTTGTATCCTCCCATTCCTCCCTCCCATTTTCCCCTCACTCCCCTCCCCTATGACTGTGACTGAGGGAGACTTCCTCCCCCTGAATATGCTCATAGGGTATCAAGTCTCTTCTTTGTAGCCTGCTATCCTTCCTCTGAGTGTCACCAGGCCTCTCCATCCAGTGGCTGTGGTCAAATATGGGGCACCAGAGTTCATGTGAAAGTCAGACCCCACTCTCCACTCAACTGTGGAGAATGTCCTGTCCATTGGCTAGATCTGGGTAGGGGCTCGAAGTTTACTGCACGTTTACCTTGGGTTTTTGAGCCATATTTTTGTTGCAGCCTTTGATATTCCAGAAAGTACTGCTCCTGAGATGCTCAGTTCATGAGACAAATTGCTAGTGAGTTGGTGTGACTTAAGATGAACCAATCAAAACTCGAGGAACGTTAGCCCCTGTTTCCTTCCTCTGTTAATCACACATTCTGACCCTCCAGTTCTCCACTTCTCACTAAGCTTCTGATAGCATTTTCCTTATTCGCTGTCTCCTTCCTTGCCTCCCTTTCAGACTTTGACTGATTTGCGCCCCCCCACTGGAATTTTTTAAATTTATTTTTAATATATATATTAACTTTACATCCCGATCATAGCCTCCTCCCTCCTCTCCACCTGGCCCCTCCCTCTCTCCCTTTGGACCCTTATCCCTCCTCCCCTTGTCCTCAGAAAAGGAGAGCCCCCCTCACTAACCCACCAGAGAACATAAAGTTGTATCAGAACTGAGCTCCTCCTCATCCACTGAGGCCAGGCAAGGCAGCCCCATTAGGACGAAGTGATAGAAAGCAGGCAACAGAGCCCATGTCATAGACAGCACATGCTCAACTTACTAGGGGACCCACACGAAGATCAAACTGCCCATCGGTTACATACATAGAGGAGGCCTAGGGCCAGTCCATGTGTGCTCTTTGATTGGTTCTTCTGTTTTCCCCTTTAAAACTCCTCTTGGAGACTGATGATGACCCCTAGGTTTTTGCCCCCTCCACTGCCTGGCCATTCCTCCAGGCTCCCTCACAGGCTTCTCTTTCCTTGTCTTCTCAGAGGTTCTGGATATTCTCACTCTGCTCTCTGCTTTGCTCTCCCTCTACAAACTCCATCCAAATGGCCACATATGCCCCATATGAAAATCATCCCAGATCTTTCTATCTGGTTTGTAGGTCTTTAAATTCATGCAGGACCATTCACCATTCACCATTCATGAGAGCTCCTGAGACTTGTTATAGCATCACTCTCCTCCCAGTTTGGAAAAGTGTCTCCCTAAATTCGCTTCTGTGTTGCAATCCCTTACTTACAATTTACCATCGAAAATTGACAGTTCTTTGAGAGCTCTTCTGCCCTCTTCCCTGTCTTCACTGCTGCTGCCTGAATTTACCTTGGAATTTGTTCTCTCTGGACTATTTCAATAGTGGCCTTAATGTTGAACTTCTGCCTCAGCCCTCATCCTTCCCACCCATCCTCTAGCCCACCCTCCCCACTGTCAGTGTGAATTCATCCTCTAGCCCACCCTCCCCACTGCTGTCAGTGTGGACTCATTCTCTAGCCCACCCTCCCCACTGCTGTCAGTTTCAACTCATCCTCTAGCCCACCCTCCCCACTGCTGTCAATGTGAACTCATCCTCTAACCCACCCTCCCCACTGCTGTCAGTGTGGACTCATCCTCTAGCCCACCCTCCCCACTGCTGTCAGTTTCAACTCATCCTCTAGCCCACCCTCCCCACTGCTGTCAATGTGAACTCATCCTCTAGCCCACCCTCCCCACTGCTGTCAGTGTGGACTCAT
>OU015743.1:79042586-79127327 GCA_907169655.1 Acomys percivali | reverse complement strand
CCCACTGCTGTCAGTGTGAACTCATCCTCTAGCCCACCCTGCCCACTGTCAGTGTGAACTCATCCTCTAGCCCACCCTGCCCACTGTCAGTGTGAACTCATCCTCTAGCCCACCCTCTCCACTGCTGTCAGTGTGAACTCATCCTCTAGCCCACCCTCCCCACTGCTGTCAGTGTGAACTCATCCTCTAGCCCACCCTGCCCACTATCAGTGTGAACTCACCCTTAGCCCACCCTCTCCACTGCTGTCAGTGTGGACTCATCCTCTAACCCACCCTCCCCACTGCTGTCAGTGTGGACTCATCCTCTAACCCACTCTCCCCACTGTTGTCAGTGTGGACTCATCCTCTAGCCCACCCTGCCCACTGCTGTCAGTGTGGACTCATCCTCTAGCCCACCCTGCCCACTGTCAGTGTGAACTCATCCTCTAGCCCACCCTGCCCACTGTCAGTGTGAACTCATCCTCTAGCCTACCCTCGCCACTATCAGTGTGAACTCACCCTTAGCCCACCCTCCCCACTGCTGTCAGTGTGAACTCATCCTCTAGCCCACCCTCCACACTGCTGTCAGTTTGAACTTTCTAAAGCAAGTACATATAGATGGGGAGAGGAGGGAGGGATGGAGGAAGAAGACTGAAGGGAGGAGAGAAGGGAAGGAAATCATAGAATATGAGGTATGACTTTATCCCTCCTACACAGTACATATGGACTCCATTAGTTCCCTACCTCTGTTCAGCTTTGTTTGTTGTTCTTTCTTCAAATACAGTGTCCTCAGATTCTTTACAGCCCCACCTGTCTTCCTGTAACTTGCTTTTCAGACAAACTTCCAGTCTTGGTTAAATATTCAAACATCCTTTTATTCCCCAAGAGAGTTCAAGAAAACATGCCACATCTCTACAGTAACTTATAGATATTCAGGTCATGGAGCTGGATTGATTTTCTCACATATGCCCTTCTTACCAGCTTGGACATCTCTTGTCTGTTCATCTCTGAGTCTCCAGAGCTGAGCCTGAGGTCTGACCCTGAGAGGCACTTCCTGATGCTTTAGTCAAGTGAATTAATGAGCGAATGAAAGTGAGCTCCCTTACGAGTATACTGCCAAGTGCTGCCTACAAATGCCTGGGTTGGAAATCAGGTTTAAAGTAATATTGACATAGTCAGGGAGATTTGTAATTGGCCCCTTGATTCCACAGATAAAGTTTTATGTTTCTATTTTGTGATGCTTGCTGTAATTTGCCTATAAAGTATACTGCTTTAAGAAGTACCTCTTAGAACATTCTAGTTCCTTGGGGTGGGCACAGTATAGAGGGAAGGAGAAGAAAAAGGGTGGGCAAGGGGAGGAAAACTTGCCTTTACTTAACAGCCATCATGATATTAAAACAGAGCAACTACACCATTGGGGATCGGGATTGACCTCTTCCTTGTGTGTTTTCTAGTTCCTTGATTGGACTGAGGCAATAAATGTATTGTTTCTACATAAGCAAGTCTGGGCTTCCAAAGAAGATAGGAAATCTCTTTATCTTTTTAATATGTTACCTAATAAACAAAGTCATAGTGAGGAATTATGCCAAGCCCTTATTAAATCACGCTGGTCAGCAGATCCAAACAGAAAAGCCTCGGATGGTGACTGTGAACCCTCTTGTTTTCAGCTGGGCAGAAAATCACGAGCCTACAAAAGAGCTGTCTGGATAGACTGCGGCATTCATGGGAGAGAATGGATCAGCCCTGCCTTTTGTCAGTGGTTTGTTAGAGAAGTAAGTTAAGCCCTTTTCAAAGTGTCAGCTCCGGCTAGTCAGGAGTTCCCTGTGTTTTTCTCCTGTTCAAGGAACAAAGTGGGGATTTGAAAACAGCAATACCTGCTTGAATGACGGTGATATCTTGATTCTATGGGCTGCTTTCATGTTTATGGCCCCTCCAAGGCCCCGGGACAATTCACTTTCACCTCTACCCTTCAAAAGTAGAATCCTCAGCCCCAGCTAAAGAAGCTGGAGTGGGAAGGCGCTGGCACGTGACTCAGTTGATAATGCTAGCACCTAGCATGCATATGACCCTGGATCTGACCCTCAGTGCCACATAACCTAAGCGTGGTGTTACATGTCTACAATCCTAGCACTTGGGAGACTGAGGCGGGAGGATCAGAAGTTCAAGGTCATCCTCAGATAGGCAGAGTGTCCAAAGCCACTCGGTGTTGCCTGATACTCTATCTCAAAGGTACAGACAAACACAGCTGGGTTCAGAGCGTTTTATGAATCTGAGGCAAATTAGGAAGTGGCCACCGCAGCAAATGAATAGTAAAAGTCTAAAAATGCAACTGGTCTAGAGCAAGTTGCTCAGAAACTTCTCAATCACTCCACGTCCCTTTCAAAATGAGCTCCTCTATGTTGTACCCTCTATGTTGTAACAGCAAAGACGTGAACAAATGGTTCTCTCCTGCTATGAGCTTGTAGTTTGGAGACCAAGAGATCTCCAGCACCTATGACTGAACGTTCTCCACATCCAGCCATTTTCTCTTTAAGGTGCCGTCAACAGCTGGTGACTCATAAGGATTTCTCATGCCCAAATGCTTTGTTTTGAGTCCCCATCCCAGTGTGTGCCCTTACTGAGGGAGCCAGCATTTCAAGAATGCAGTGAGTTTCAGTGTTTGGGGCTTTCTTAAATCTTGACTTATAGAGGTTTTTATTTTTGTGGGGAAAATTCTTAAGAGAAAGCCAGTCACTAATGGTAACAACAGTTAAGGAGCCTAAAGAAATGAAGGTTTGCTAGTCCTGTACTTACAGGAAGCCATTAAGGACACAAAGGCTACTCAAATGTACTTCAGTCATATTTCCCTGTTTCATGTGGAAATTATGACTTTGAGGGCTCTCGTAGGCATTACAGAATGCAGTCCATGTTTTACAAGTGTCAAAAATGCACTAAGCTTGCAATGTTTCTCTCTACCAAAACCAAACTTGCAGAGGTGTGCTTAATTTTATAAATACTACAAAGTAAGCAGTACTAATTTTTTCCTCTACAAATTATTGAATAACCCACATCCCTTTAAATAGCATTCAACCCCACTAAAACCAAATGAGAACGTGAGTAAGAAGTTGTTCGCTGTTTAATATATCAAATACTCAGTGTTTACTTTAACAGAATATTTTAGATTTGGGGAGAGACAGGAAAAAGAAAAGATGGTTAAGTAAGGGACGGGTTCTTGCTATGGCTATCTCCCTTTCTTGCATGCATTTTTCCCCAAACTCAATAGTTTAAAACAATAGTCATTGATTTCTCAGTTTCTGTGAGGCAGCAATCTAGTGAGCTCAGCTGGATGCCTCTGGCTTAGGACCCATTACAGAGCTGCAGTTGGGAGTTCACTTAGGGATGCAGCCATGGAGGTATATGTGTTAAGAGAAAGCGTGCGCTTTTAACTTTATTCGTAGCTATTGAGGAAGGACCTCAGATCCCTCGGTGGCTGTCAACTCCAATATTAGTTCCTTGCTGCATGGATGCTTCTCCCCAAGGTAGATCGAAACATGGACCTGGCTTCTTTCAGAGCAGTGGGAGAGGGGGGAATAAAAAGAAGACTCAAAATAGAAGTGAGTCACTTTGAAATCAAATCTCAAAAGTGACCTCCCATCACTTTGCCAAATTCTGTCAACTAGAAGGGGGAGACACAAGGTCTAAGGCATACCCAGGAGAAAGAGATTACACACAAGGTCTAAATACCAAGAGAGAGGCATCACCAAGGCTCACCTTGGAGATGGCCTCCCACACCTTACTGGGTTTTACCCCCTCAGCCACCACTGTAGCATTTGTATCCTTATTAAAATGTGAACTACCAGAAAAACTTAGCCAGGCATGGTGGCACATGCATATAATCCCAGCACTCGGGAAGTAGAGGCGGACAGATTGCTGAGAGTTCAAGGCCAGCCTGGTCTACAAAGCGAGTCTAGGGCAGCCAGGACTACACAGAGAAACTCTGTCTCAAAAAAACATAAAGAAAGAAAGAAAGAAAGAAAGAAAGAAAGAAAGAAAGAAAGAAAGAAAGAAAGAAAGAAAAAAGAAAAGCTCAATCAACCCTCTGCTCTGGTACAGCAGAAGATTACAAGGGATTTTAGGTGGACATGAGTTATAAAACCTGAGTAGTAAGTCATTTAATGTCTCTGAAGCATACCAGCATGTTGATACCAGTGCTATATAACATTCAGGCCTGCTAGAAGGGTTGAATAACGTAATATGAACAAAAAAAAACTAGAGTGTTTGACAACTAAAAAGCATTTTGTAAAGTTAACTCATTATTACTATTAACATCAGCAGTTTAGTATTTTGAATAACCCACATAAAATAGAACAATTTAAGGCAAATGAGCAAGAATATAAAGAAGCCCAACCTTTACTATAGATGAGAGAACCATGTGAGAACAGCAATGTAGAAGGATCCAGTGGGTCCTAGAAACCTACAAGTAGAACATTATGATAGGCAGATTTTGGCCAAGGGGTCCCGCTCAAACTAAGGCACCAGCCAAGGACAAGACAGGCGGTAAACTTTAAACCCCTACCCAGATCTAGCCAATGGTCAGAACAGTCTCCACACTTGAGTGGAGAGTGGGATATGACTTTCTCACGTACTCTGGTGCCTCACATTTGACCATGTCCCTTGGAGGGGGAGACCTGGTGGCACTTAGAGGAAGGACAGCAGGTCATCGAGAAGAGACTTGATACCCTATGAGCATATACAGGGGGAGGTAATCCCCCTCAGGAACAGTCATAGGGGAGGGGAATAAGGGGAAAATGGGAGGGAGGGAAGAATGGGAGGATACAAGGGATGGGATAACCATTGAGATGTAACAAGAATAAATTAATAAAAAAAATAAAAATAAATAAAAAATTTAAAAAAATTTTTTAAAAAAGGAGCCCAACCCTATAAAACAAAATGCAGTAGTTAACTATAGATCACCCAATAACAGCAGAATATGCATGTTTTCAACATGCATATAAGATATATTCTAAAAAATACCTAGGGAAAAAAAAAAACACCAAAAAACCACACTGCAACAAACGTTAGTGATCAATATCATGAGAGTGTGCCATGTGACCATAATAAAACCAGTCTAGAAACTGATCATTGACAATAGGAAGATTTCTAAAAATTTGAAAATTAAGCACAGTTCTAAATAATCTATTGATTAAAGGATGAATTTCAAGGGAAAAATTTAAAGAATGCATTGGGCAAGATGCAAATGAAAAGAGAACATCTCAAAGTTTGTGGGGCATGGCTAAATCAGTACTTTAAGTAAAACTTAAAGTACTGAACTCACACACATTAGAAGAAAAGAAACATCTCTAAACAACAGGTTATTCCCTCAAGGACCTATGTACAATGAGCAAAACGGTGATAATAAATGAACATCAAAGCAAGTAGCAGGAAGGTAGTAAAAATCGCAATATAATTAAATAAAGGAAATCATTAGAGAAAATCAATCAAACAAGGAAACATGAAAAAATCTTAGTATAATGGTTCATCTCAATTGTCAACTTGAAAAAATCTAGAATCACCTCGCAAGTGGGCATCTGGGCATCTTCCTTCGCAGGAAAAAACATCTTGGTTAGGGTACTTAAGACTGGTGCCCTTCCTAAGGCTGGAATCTCAGACTACAGTTGAGGAGAAAGTAACCTGAGGACTAGCATTCATCTCACTCGGCTTCCTGACTATGGGTGCTCTGTGACCAGCTGCTTCAAGCTCCTGATGCCATGCCTTTCTCCACCATTGTCCCCTGTGACTGTGACCCCCAAATAAATTCTTTATACTTTAAATACTCGAGTATTTAATCATAGCAACAAAGAAGTATTCAAGACTTCTAGAAAGACAGAGAAAAGAAGTCAAGACCACAAGATTTGGAATAAATTGGGCCATGCAATAGACACAACAGATATCAAAAGGATAGTGAAAAACTATAATATCATACACATAAACTTGACACTGTAGAAAAATGGACACATTAATTGCAAAAAATTGGTCCAACATACTTGTTATAAAATAGGTCCATTTTGACATTAGTAGTCTCTTAGTTTTCCTCAGAACTACAGCTCAGCATCTCGGTGACGCTGTGAGTTAGTGTAGAACCAGAGTTCTGACTCCAGTGGCTCCAGAATCCACTATGGGATAGGGTTCTGACTTGAGTGGCCCCTGAGTCCACTATGAAATGGGGTTCTGACTCGAGTGGGCCCATAGTCCAAGATGGCATAGAGTTCTGATTCTAGTGGCCTCAGAGTCCACTATTGGATAAGGTTCTGAATCCAGTGGTACCACAGTTCACTGTAGGACTTGGATTTTCACTTCATCTGCTCACCCTGGTAATCACTGTATGACCTGCCCGTGACCCTGCTGCCACCTAGGCAATACCAAAACACCTTGGCAAACTCACCCAGGAATCAGAACTAAGCTTCTCTCTCTCCACAGCTGAGCACATGCAGACAGCCCTCTAAGCAGACACAGAAACATGAAACAACCAAATAGAGTTGGAAGAAGGGGAAGCTAAAACTGGATGAGACGGCTATTGCAAAAAAATGTGTAAAACATGACAAAGAAACACAAATCATATGACACATGACCCATTCCCAGCATCTCCAGGATGGAAGCCAAACCACAGAGATTGCTAAAATGTGTAATAATTCAGAATCTTACTTTTTAAGCGAATTAATGACCATTCCTTAGTCCAAGAACTAAGGAAATCTGACCACATCTCAACAACATAGTCTCAAAGTGAATCAAGCACTTAGTAAGTTTCAGGAGAAAAGTTCAAAATTGAAGGGAAATGAAATTGTAATATCAAAGATAGAATCAGATGGAAATGAAAAAAAAAAAAGGGTTACCCAAATGAAAAAATCATATCAGAAAACATCATCCATGTGCAAGAGGGATAAGTTTCATGGATAAAGGACAAATTAGAGACATTAATATAGACACATAAAAGGGGAAATTAATAAACATGGGCAATATTCCCAAATAGTTTATTGTGTGTTAAATAGGCCAGACCTGATCTGTAATACAGAGGAAGAGCTGAGATAAAGTCAAAAGAAATACACAGCTATTCAGTGAAATTGTAACAAATACTCGAACCTAGAGACAGAAAGAAAGAAAGAAAAAAAGAAAGAAAGAAAGAAAGAAAGAAAGAGAAAGAAAGAAAGAAAGAAAGAAAGAAAGAAAGAAAGAAACCTAGAGAGAACACTGGCCTGCATCATTCCCAAATTCCAGGTTTAGCTTTGTGCCCATTTCCAGCACCAGCCTAACCTACTAGGTCTGCTAGACCCGAGCCTTCCCAAGCCATGTCTAACCTCCAAGCCTAGTCTGGCCCACAAATGTGCTCTGGCCCAGCCTGGTGACTCTGCCTTACCCTAGCCTGCCTACACACTCTCTAACTCCCAGACTGTTTTGTATATCTAGTGTAGGGGCTCAGTCTCTTGAGTCCATCTTACATTGTCTCCAAACTGCAAAATTGGTCCCAAACACACACACTCTGCAACGGTCAGCCTGTCGCATCTGCCAAGCCTTACCCCAGGAGGGCCATACCCAATAATTGCAGGCCTAGCCAGAAGTGGCTCCAAAAATAATCTACAGATTCAATACAATTCCAATATCTTCTGCATAGAGATAGAAAAAAAATCAAGAATTCATATAGATTCATGAGAAGCCAAACCAATCCTGAGGAGAAAGAATATGGCTGGAGGTATCATAATGAATGACCTTAAATTAAACTGCAGAGAATTGGAGCAAAGATATCCTGGCTCTGGCATAAAAACAAATAGATCAATGAAACAGAATGAAGTCTAACAAAGCTCTGACCACATAACTTTTGAAAAGGAATCTAAAACATGCAATAGTGTGGTGCTAGCAAAACCTGATATTCACCTACAGAAGACTGAAATTGGATCTCTTCTTTCTCCTATACAAAAATCAACTCAAAGTGGATCAGTACCTGGATTTAAAACCTGAAACAATAGCCTAGGACCATATAGTGGGGGGAGGAGGTCTCCCTCGGTCTTAGACCTAGGGGAGGGGAATAGAGTGAAAGAGGGAGGGAGGGCAGAATGGGAGGATACAAGTGAGGGGATAACAACTGAGTTGTAATCTGAATAAATTAATAAAATTAAAATTTTAAAAAGCCGAAATGCTAAAAGTGCTAGAAGAAAACATAGGGAATACACTTCAAGAAATAGATTTAGGTAAATTAGGCAAGAAGTTTCTGGAACAGAACTCCAATAGCACAGGAGCTAGCACCAAGAACAACAGATGGGATTAACATGAAATTAAAAATGGTTTGCACAGCAAAAGAAACAATGATCGGAGCAAACACACAGTCCGCAGAGAGACAGAATGTCCTCACCAGCTTTACTTCAGGCAGGGGACTAATACCCAGAATTTAAAATGAACTGCCACAATTAAAAATCAAAACGTCCAATCAATAAATGAGCTAGTAAAATGAACAAGTAGTTTGCAAAAGAAAAAAAAAACACAAATGGACAGTGAATATTTTTGAAAGCATTGATCATCCCTAGTTATCAGGAAGTGAAAATTAAAATTACTTTAAGACATCACCTCATCCCTTTCAAAACAGCCATCATCAAGAAATTCAACAACAAATGCCAGCAAGCATGTTGGCAAAGAGGAGCTCATGTTCTCTGTTGGCAGGCCTGCTAGTTCAGACATTATTGAAATAAAAAAATTACAGTAGAACCACCATATGACCCAGTCGTATTCACACAAAGGGCTCCATGTCCTACCACAGAGATACGCTTGCATCCATGTTCATTGCTGCTTAATTCACAGGAGCTAAGAAATGGAACCCCCCTTTGTTGCCCATTAACAAGTGAGTGGATAATGAAAATGTGGTCCCTATATACAATGAAACTCTATTCAGCTATAAAGAAAAACTAAATTTGCAGGGAAACAGATGGATCTGGAAAGGAAGGTATATTTAACAAGGTGACTCCAACTCAAGAAGACAGTTCTCTCTTAACTGTGACTTCTTGCCTGGAGAGAGGCATGGGGGGAGTGGGACCTGAGGCATGGAAAGGGGGTGAGGGGGGCCCGAGGCATGGGAGGGGGTGGTGGGGGCCTGAGGCATGGGAGAGGGGCTGGGGGGGGCCCGAGGCAGGGGGGGGGGGGGGGGGGCCTTGGGGGTGTAAATGTAGTTAAAACCCAGAAGACTAGACAGGCCAAAAGAGGGTAAAAGTAGGTTAATGTGTAAGGATAGGAATAGGCAAACTGACACATCGGACATAAAAGGAGATAAAAGACCAGAGGCGGGGTGAGGTTACGAAGCACTAGGAGGCGGTAAGGGAGAGAGATGAGGGCAAAGGAGAATCTACTAAGATACATTTTGTTCAAAAATACCATAATAATACCTGACGCTTTATATGCTAAGATAATTTTTAATATGTGAAATACCATATAGAGGGGCCAGAGAGATGGAACAGTAGTTAAGGGCACTGCCTGCTCTTCCAAAGGACCTGGGCTCAATTCCCAGAATCCCCATGGTGGCTCACAGTGATCTGGGACTCTGTGGGCACCTGATATACAAGTCATATGTGCAAACAACACACCCATATGCATAGAATAAAAATGAAGAAATTTTTAAAAAATAGTAATAGCATGAAGAGAAAGTAAGGAAAAACGCGCAATGCCAAGCTTTGGCCTCGACACCCAAACACATGTACATGCAGACATGCACATATGTGCAAATACATTTTTAAAAATAGAGTTTGGAGAGCCTTGCTACTGTTAAGAATATGTATTCCTGATTTTCCAATTCAATATAACAAGCAATGTTTGGACAATTCTCCCGAATATTTAAAGAAGGATTAGCTGCGGCTCAACAACATCCCCTTCATAAAATGGAAGAAAGGAAAAAAAAAAAAAAAAACAAGAAATACCTGCAATTCGTTTTATGAAGTCTAACACTGAAACCAGATAGAGATAGTACAATAATAATCTTTTTTTAAGCCACAGTGTCTTTTGTCTGGAGCAGCCATCTTCCAGTAATTTGAGAAATAACAAGTGCAAAAGGAGAGGGGAGAGGCGCCCACTATCTGTTCTTAAGAAACACGGAAATCATCCTCTGGTCCCATGCGTGCACATCAACAAGGAGGGTGATGTTGCTGACAGCACAGGAATGGGTCCTGCTCCAAAAGAAACATCCTAAAAAGGTTACCATGGTAAAAACCTTAAAGTGTCACTCAACATCCTGCTGGCATTGTTGTAAACAAGCCAGTTAAAGGCAAGATTCTTGAAAAGGGAATTAATGTGTATTTTGAACAGATTAAGCTCTGTAAGAGTGATAGCTTCCTAAAACAGGCGAGGGAAAACTATCACTGAGTAAATAAATAAAGCCAAAGAGGAAGTCACTTGAGTTCCTGCTCTGCCCACAAAGCTCTCGGGGTTTTGTGAGTACAGAAAGGAGGCTAAGCTGAGTGAGCCTGCTCCCTAGGAATGTGTGAGATATAAAATACCTAAATTAGTGTCCCACACCACTCATAAATATGGACAAAAATCTTTAAAATATTATCAAGCAGAACTTAGCAACCTATAAAAAGAATTATACACCATGACCAAGTGAAATTTATTTCAGGTAAGCAAGTCTGGTTCTATATTCAAATGTTAATCAATACAATTTACCATAGTAACAGCTGAGGAAGAAAAAAAACCACATGATATTATCAATTGGTGCAGTAAAAGCAGTTGACAAAATTCAACATATTTTTATGATAAAAACTTGCAGAGGAAGAAATAGAGAGAACTTTCTCAAGTTTATAAAGAGCTATAAAGCTGACAATGTCCCCTGGATGGGGAGGCCTGACAGCACTCAGAGGAGGGATAGCAAGTTACCAAGAAGAGACTCGATATCCTAAGAGTATATATATAGGGGGAGGAGGTCTCCCTCAATCACAGACGTAGGGGAGGGGAGAAGGGGGCAAGTGGGAAGGAGGGAAGAATGGGAGGAAACAGGGGAAAGGCTAACCATGGAGATGTAATACGAATAAATTAATTAAAAAAAATAAAAATAAAAATAAAGAGCTATAAAGAACTTTTACCAAACACTATACTCAACAGTAAACAACCAAATACCTTCTTCCTAAAATCAGGAACAAGTCAAAAATGTCCACTTTCATCTTTCTTAATTAATATAGGGTTGGAAGTTCTGGCAAGTGCAGTCAAGTAAAAAAAAAAAAAAAAAAACAATAGGCATGTAAATTCGAAAAAATAAAAGTATTTCTGTCTGCAAATGATATGACTTTCTACATAGAAAATATTTTATAGGATTAGCAAGTGTATAATTTCAAGTTTGTACAATATAAAAATCCAAAATTAATTATATTACCACACAGTAGTAAATGATGCATCAACAATGAGATTTTTGCATATAATATGAACAACAGTTGCTGAAAAGAGTTAGGTATCTAACATAGGATGTGCAACTATATACTGAAGACAACAAAATGCTGGTAAAATAAATGAAAAGAAATCTAAGTAAGTGAGCTTTGTTTCTCGCCTTACTGGAAAACTCAAAACAGTAAAAATGTCCATAAAGTTTAAGACAATTCATATTAAAATTACAGTAAGATCCTTTTATAGGTAAGACTATTCTAAAAATCTCTTAAGCAAAGATGTTATAGAAAAAGAAATGAAGATGGAAAAATCATTCTGCCAACTTCAAGTCACATCATATACCTATAACAGTTAAGAATATATAGTATTTAAGAGATTGACATGTAATTAAGAATCCAGAAATCTACCCAACATGTTTATTATTCAGCCTTAAAGGAGAATGAAGCATTGTTCCTCATAGGCAAATGGATGGATGTGTACATCATTGCTATATTAGTTACACTTTCTGTTGCTATAACAAAAAAAAAAAAGCAATTTAAGGGAACAAGAATTTATTTTGGCTCTAGGTTTAAGATGGTACAGTCAGTTATATCCATAAGGACTGGCAGAGTTAATGGTAGCAGAAACAGGCAGCTGAAGCTTTTCACATCTGGAAACACTGGGAAGCAGAAGAGCAGGTTGCCATTTTCCACCTTTTTTTTCAGACAAGAATCCTACCCTAGTAAACAGTGCCACTTATATTCAAGCCAGTCTTTCTTCCTTTTACAAATCTCTCTGGAAACACCTTCACAGTCACACCCAGAGATGTACCTTGTACATAATTGCAAACCTAGCCAAGTTAACCATGAAGACTAAGCATCACAAGCTGTTGTGTGACAAGACCCTGCCTAGGAAAATGCTACACACACCCATACACACCCATGCACGCACACACACACACACACACACACACACACACACATACACACACAATCTACTCATCCCATATAGGGAACAAAAGATCAAAGTATAGATACCACCAAAATCTAACTTGGTAAACCAATGAGATCTATGGGGGTTACTTACTTACAGGAGCAGAAATGACTCATAGACAGCTACATCACTGAGTCCCATCCCAACATGGGTGACATCTCAGAAAAGCTAGAAACATAGAACACACTGCACAACCTACAGGCCACTCAAAAGAAAATGGAGAGCATCCCTTCTGTGTACCTCAATTGATCCCAACCTCTTCCCGGTTTCTGGTTCTTCCAGGCAGCCCATCTGGTCCTCTTTGCAGCTTGCGCCTGTGGCAGTGTCCACACAGAGGGCATATTCTCATCTCTCACTGACAGAGTTGTCTTTGCAGCTTGGCTTCTCTGAGAATGACTCTCGGAAGTCTTTCCTTGCTACACAGTTTCTTTACCCTTTCTTCTACTCTTACATTCTATCAGTTCCCTCTTCCACAGTCATCCATGAGACTTGGAAAGAACTGACTATAATGCCCACATATGGCTAAGAATTAGGCCATTGAGCCACAGCGACAGTCACCTGTTCTCAGGAGCTTCGCCAGCACTTATGAGTCGATGCTGACAGCAATGGAGAGCTGTGTATATAAACACGATGTATAGAAGGCAGTTTGACAGGTGCATCGCATCCATTTAGTAAAGAAGTTGCTTCCCCTTTGGGTCCTGTGTCCTGGCTTATGGTACCAGGTGCAAACTCACTCTTGTGGATGGACCTTAACTCCATCAGAAAGTTGTTAGTAGTCTTACTCATGATATAACTGAGCCACTGCTACACGATCAGGCATACCCTGCCTTGCATGTTGGCATTTCTGCACACAGGGTGTGGAGCCAAGCAGGAATGTTGATGAAAGTTCTCCACTAGCAGCTTGTGTGGCCCCTTTTGGGACTATAAAAGCCAGCCATCCTGGCTAGGAGTTTCCAGTTCATTCCCAGCATAATCTCTCCATATTCTGCAGTCAAAGTGTGTGGTGTCTTCAGCAATGGGGTCTTACTGTCTAGTTCTGGCATATAACTAACTGCAGAGGCAAAAGACTTTATGGTTTGCCAGGCCTCAGGGGCTTCCCTGGCCAACAGTTCATAGCCTACCCTTGGCACTGGGATTTCCATTCAATAACCTCATCACCTCAGGAAGTGTCCTTTTCCACCCATGTAGGATACCTTTTGAATTTAAACTTCTTAGCTATTGTTTTAAGAACACATTTTTCCTTCTGACTAACTCAGCCCGAGTAGGGTTGTATGGTAGTTGGAAGTTCCATTGCAACTATTTGTCTTCAGCCTAGTTCTGAACATCGCTGTGAGTTAAGTAGCTACTCTTGCTACTACCAATTCTCACATAAGCCTTAGTTGGCTGGGACTCCTAATGCTGGCTTTACCTGTTGCTCCCTTGCATAGAAATGCTTATATGAAGATTATAGTAGTATCCACACAGGTGAGAGTACATGTGCATCCCTCACGGACAGGCAACAGCCCTATGAAGCCAGTCTCTCATGGGACAGGTTGATTTATGTGCATATTCTGTCAGGGCATCCACTTTTCAATGTCTTAATCAGGAATAGGACTCACATATTTAAACAGCCTGCAAAATATCATACTGTTCCAGAAAAATGACATCATCCTTAGTCATTTTCCAACCTACATTGGTTTCCCTATGACCAAACCTTATTTGGATCCAGTGGGCATCTTCAAAGAGTACTTAAAGGGAAATGGCCCATACTTTAATAAGGGTATCTGCTTCCTGATTCCAGGAGGACTTAATGGGCTACAAGATACTACAAGTAAAACAACCAGTGGTTCATATTCCTGTTGAGCTCTGTTATATATTTTTGTCAAAGTACCTTTTATTTGTTTAATTTAATTGTCATCTCGGAAGCTTACTTCCTCCAGCTGCTAACCTAGGCCTACTCCTAGAAGCCTCTAGATTCCATATAATCTTATCTAGGGCTAGAATGTTTTCAGCCTCTGAAATTTACTGCTGAATAAGCTCACCCTTTTTAGCTCTTTCTGAACTCTGGCTGGCTGGTTCAACTCAGCTTTTCTGGCTTAAACTCCTCTCAAAGACGACTGATTCAATCTGGCATCTCTCAGCTTCTGATTTTGTTGTTGTTGTTCTGCTTGGCCTCAAACTAACTCTAGCAATCTTTTCTAATGTTCTCGCTCCTTCTCGTTCTCTGGCTCCTTCTGCCTTCGCCCTTGTCTACCTAGTTCTCTCTTCAACCTGTATCTGTAAAACTCTGCTGGTAAAACTGCCTCCTCTCTCCACTGTTCCTCTTCCCCTCTCTCTCCCCCCGCCTCTCTCTGTGTATGTGTGTGTGTGTGTGTGTGTGTGTGTGTCTGTGTGTCTGTCTGTGTCTCTGTCTCTGTGTCTCTGTCTCTTCCCCCGCCCCCCACCCCCCGCCTCCTGCTCCTTCTTAAGTCCTCTTTTTCTTGTTTCTTCAAGTCAGAGTTGGGTGTATCCTAACCTGACACATTCTACCAAATCTTTCTCTGATTTGTCATTTTGTTTGCCTCTCAATTGGATGTCACTTTCAAACACGGGTGCTGCTTTCTACACACTAACTTTACCTTCACTGTTTAAGATTAAAGGTGTGTACTAAGGGCATGTCTTGGACTCCAGCCAGAGAGTTTAAAGGTATATGTGCTAAAGACGTGTCTGTATTCCAGCCAGAGTAGCCTTGTTCCTTGACTGAAATCCCTCTACAATGTTTCCTTCCACATTTGTTGTCTTCACAGTGGCCAACCCAGCACCAGCCAGTACTCTTTCTCCTCCCTGTTGGTCTACTCATAAAGTGAGACCTCTATCTACAAACCAAATGGCATACATATTGCTATGGGCCAAGTCTCATGAGCTTTTTTAAAAATTATCATTACTACTCTGAACTCATTCCATTGGCTGTGTTTTCCTTCTCCCTTTTCAAGCCACATGGAATCTGTATTATTTGTATTGCTATAGCTACCCATTCATGCCTGCTGTGCCCACTACTACCATCTGTGTACCAGGAACCCACAGGACTGAGTAGTATCTCTTCCAATACTTTATCTGCCTTAGCCATTTGTTCAGTTGCTGCGGGGTGGGGGTAGGGGTTTGCTCTGTAGATTTAAAGGATGCTGTCCCTAGGGCAGCTTATGTGGCATTGGTGACAGGTTTGTAGGCTATTCCTTGTTACTGTAAGTTTGCATACCACCTTTGCATACTTGCACAGAGTTTGATTCCGTGCTGCATCAGAAAGGGGTTTAATGCCAGAAGGACTTCAATACAGCCCTTTGTCAGATAAGATGTTATTGCAGTCACTGAGGTGGAACCAGTTATGGACTTCACCCATTGCAATGCTTCATATGTTCCTTACAGTTGCTTTTACAGTGCTGTGTACCAAGCTTCTGCTCCTTTCTGTGACTGAGACCAAACCCTTATTGGAACCATTTGCTCAGCTTGTTTTCGCCCCCAGGTATAGCCTTCTGGACTCCTGGTGACTCTAACAGGAAGGGACATTGGAGTTGTGAGGCACATGGCTGTTTACCCTGTCCTAAGAGGACCTTCGCCTGCTCAAAAGCTTCTTGGCCCTTCTTGCTGTGATCCCATATATTATCAAGTTATACAGAGACTGGGCAGCACGGGCAAGATGGGATATGAAAAATCCACCAATATTTCAAGAGCCCCCAAAATGCTTCTAACTCCCTTACATTGACAGCATAGGCTATTGTAAGATTTTGTCAATAACATTATCAGGTTTCATATGCATCTTACCAGACCATAATACCCACAAGAGTTTCACAGCTGTGTCTGGGCCCCTGCACTTTATGTGGAATAATTTCCACCCTTGTTTGTATGGATGTACCTGTATGTCTCTAATGGCTTTCTAAATCTTTATAACACTCTGTCATCTATATAACAAAACCTGTTCCGGAGGGTGGGTAGAGCACAATGTCCTGAAAACACAATCCTGTAACAAACAATAGGGTTACAAAGATAACCTAGATTATGTACTCTGAGAGACTATTGTTCTGAGCAAGATTCGGGTAACCCCAGAAGTTCACAACTAAGAGGACACTAGAGGCCAGGGTAAGCGATGTCTAATACAGCATAGAAAGGGTCCATCCACTTCTATCTCTTGCTTCTTCCACAGATCAAGGTTAGATATAAAAGTATGGGTAGGAGTGCTGACCTAATTAGCACTCTGTGCTCCTGAGTCATTCTCGCTGAGCCATTATACTCTCATATCCTGGAACTCTCCCACGGAGCCCCTCTACACTTCTCCATACCTGATGAACTCAGTCAGCCTGACTCCAGCTTCTCAGCCCTGTCCAGGACAAGGGTGAGCCTGCTCTCCCCTGCTGCCCTCACTGGCTTCCTGGATCTGAAAAGGCCCTGGCTTGGCCCTATGGTTGTAGCTGCAGCTGTTGCCCCGCCCATTCCCTATACCTGACCACTGAGGAAGTGCCTAGCTGGGCAAACCATCTCTACCCTTAGCTAGAGGAAAACATACTCTTCTTAATCTGAAGGGGTAATTACTCACCCCCCGGGACAGGCTTGATCAGCTTCGCCTATACTGTTCTACTACAGATGGCTTCTGTGAACTGCACCTCAGCCTTTACAGCTGTCCAGAATCCCCTTAGCACACAATTTGGCCTTCCATCATTTTTTCCTCAGGAACTCCAGCTTGACACAAATCTTGCCACACTTTTTACTAAGTAACCCAGATAGACCTCTTCCTCTGCTTTACTTTTTTTTTTTTTTCCCCTATTAAAGGTCAGGCCCACTTGGTATCTCATATCACTGTATCATATTCTCCCTTCTCATTCTTCGAAACCTCCCATGGCTTCCAAGCTCTTGGGTCCCCAGAAGGGCTTTTGAACATGGGTCTTTTCCTTCTGGTCCTCAGTCCTTTAGAAGTAGCAAGCCAACACTCTCACCTCATTCTCTCTTTCATCTAACTTACTTGACAAGTTAAAGACCAACATGGAAGCTGCTAGCCACATTTCCCTTTCTTGTTACAATTCCTCCTTTACACAGTTCATTCTGGGTTGCCATCTCAGCATCAAATGTATTTCTTACTACACACAGCAAAGCTCAGGAACCTCTGTTGCTGCTGCCAACAATCTCCATCCTTGTGTAATCACAAAGATTGCAAACTTTCCTCTAAACCTTCCTCTGTATATACATGTGAGTTACTGTATTGTACAGGATGAAGACTGCCGGCCTGTGATCCCTCCCATAGATACCTCTGATCCTAATGGCTCAGTATTAATTGCATGTCTTACTACCTATAGCAAGAATCTGCAACCATTGGCTATAGCACACAGGCACATTAACACACACCATACAGGAAAAGGCAGCTGTATCATAATGTTTTCTATTGGTACTCCCCCCCACAGGGTACTTAGCTTCAGTTGCAAACCCTGCAATTCATAGCCAGAACTACACTCATTTCTCTCCAAAGCATCTTTGTTTGTGTTGGGGTTCTGTTTGGGTACCAATAAAGTTACATGACAAGATTTTCCTGGAAAGACACAACACACACACACACATGTATACTCACCATAGACATAGGGATCACATGACAGATCATGTCATGGGCACTACCAAAGCCTAACTTGGTGAACAAAGAGTTTTATTGGGGTTACTTACAGGAATATGGGTAAAGGGTTACGCTGGCCATGGTGGTGCACACCTTTCATCCTAGCACTCAGGAGGCAGAGGCAGAGGCAGGTGGATTGCTGTGAGTTCGAGGCCAGCTTGGTCTACAAAGCAAGTCCAGGACAGCCAAGACTACATAGAGAAACCCTGTCTTGAAAAGCCAAAAAAATAAGATAAGATAAAATAAAACAGTAAAGGGTTACTTATAGGAACAGAAATTACTCAGACACAGCAGTTTTGAGTTTATCAATCACCAAAGCCCACCAGAGAATAAGTGACAGCTCACAAAAGCTGGAAACACAGAACACACTCTACAGCCTCAGGCTACTCAACATGTTGGAGAGTGTTTCTAGGTGGCTCAGTTGGCCTAAACCTCTTCTAGGCCCCATGACCCTTTAACTCTTACATTTTGCCTAAACCTGTACCTAAGAACCCAGCACCATGAGGATGGCATTGTCAGTTTCTGCTGCCAGCACAAGATATAGTTTGCCCCACCTTCTGCGCCAGCTATATTGGCTTCCATGTACCTTGGCGGTGGGAACCTGGGTAAGCACTTCTACACTGAATTGTTTCCCAGCAGGAAACCCCTGTGGCTTTCTCAATGCAGTCGCTCTTATTTCCAATTAATCTGAATTTTTACGAGCTGGAAAATCTGATGAGTGGGGTCTTGCCCTCAAGTTACCTTTCCATTGTCCCCGTGCAGAGTATAATAGTCTTCTTTGTTGCACTGATCTTTTTAACAATCACAGATACTTCAGCTACCACCTCTTTGTTTATAACTTCAAATCACTCATGCTTCTTTCCTCACCAAATTGGACATTTCTCATATCTTTCTTCTTTGGGCTTCCATAAACTTTAGTAAGCAATAAACATGCAGTGGCCTCAGCCTTGTGACATCTTGAGATTTTTCTCAACAAAACAACTTGATCCATCACTTTTGAATTCAGCTTCACTCAAGTTACAGGTAAAATGCAGTCATATGTTTTGCCAGAATGGAATACAAATGGCCTAAAGCCCAATCATCATTTTCCCCCTTAGAAATGTCATGAGCTGCTGGGCCTTTACTGGCCTCATTTCTACTGGGCCTACTGTTTCTAGCACTTGGTGTTTCTGTAGACCACAAATTCAAACTCTTCCATAAACTAGTTCCAAATGCTTATGAAGCTCATGGACATGTAGTCACAATAGCCCCATTTCCCTGCACCAGTTCTCCGTTAGCTACTTTTCTCATTGCTATGACAACATTTAACAAAAACCAACTTTAAAAAAGAAGGGTTCGTTTGGGTTCCTGGCTTAAGAAGGTACTTTCATCTCGGTGAGAAAAGAATGGTAAAGTCTGAGGCAGCAGAAGCCTTCTCTGAGGCCACTTACGCCTGAGAAGGCCAGGACACAGAGAACAGGCCGTGCTGGAACTCCTTACCTCTTCTTATTTAGACCAAAGGGTGGGGCCACTTTCACTCAAGCCAGATCATCTCTCTGTCCTTAAGCTTTTCTTGAAATACCCTCACAAATGCACCTGAAGATGGGTCTCCTAGGTAATTCCAAATCCAGCCAAGTTAACAATAGTAATAAAAGGAAGACCATATTAGTGATGTGATAAAATCCTACGACCATGACTGAGGCAACTTACAGAAGGAAAGGGTTTAGTTGAGGCTTCTGGTTCCAGAACAATAAAAGTCCATTAGCATCACAAAGGGAAGTGTGGCAGGGCATTAGGCAGACATAGCCACGGGAGCAGCAGCTGAAAGCCCACGTCCTGAGCTACAAACAAGGAGCTCAGTGCAAATTCAAAATGATACAAGTCTTTGAGCTCTCCAAACCCACCTTCAGTGACATACTTCCTCCATCAACAACCACCCAAAGGCGATCACCAGTTGAGAACCAAGCATGCAGCCAGAGACAATGGGAAACATTTATCATTTGAACCACCTCAGGACAATTAGGAAGAAAGACGAGGAGCAGATGAGAGGAGATAAGAAAGAAATGAAGGTGACTCAGGTAGGGTCACAGTGCATCACCTGCTTGTATTAAAATGTCACAATGAAACCTACTGTTTTTACTATTAATATGTGGTATATATAATTAGTATATAAGAATATTTTAGGAATAAAATTTTAAAAATTAATCCATATGTTCCCAACTTATTTTTGATTATGATGCAAAAATAATTCAGTAATTAAATGGTGCTAAAAACCATGGGCATCAAGAGAGAAAGGAGAAATCTCACCTAAGCCTCAGACTTCACACAAATATTAACTTAAAATGAACCACAGATTCAAATGCAAAAGTGTAAAACTGTAGACTTCTAGAAAAAAAAAACAGGAGAAAACCTTCATGATATAAAACTAGACAAAAAGTTCCTAGACTTGACACCAAAAGCTTCATTAAAACACACGCTCGCACACACACACAGAGCAAATTCCGTATTATCAAACTAATCAAAATTTGAAAGGTTCACCTTTGAAGGACCCTTTTAAGCAAAAGCAAGAAAACAAGCCACAGACTAGGAAAAAATATATGCAAAACATAAAAACATATCTAAAAACAGACTCATTTGAAATATATAAACTATACACTTGACAGTAAAAAAGCAAGGAATGTAATTAGCTAAGTATTTTGTCCTTTTTTTTTTTTTTTTTTACCACAACAAACCCATACAAAAAGGGGTCAGGAAAGTTGAAATCAAAGTGAGTTCCTTCTACACACCTATCAGAATAGATACAGTTACATAGATATAATCCATACTAGATAATATATACTATAATAGATACAGTTACATAGATACAATAGATACTAAACATATGGCTATGATATGAAGAGCCCTAGGTAATGTGACTCCATTTTGTCAGCAGGCACCATCTTGAGCCTGTCCATAAGTTCACCAAGAGCCAGGGAAGATGCAGGAACCTGGACCACATGTACACTGAAGGCAGGAAAGGAAGATGGCAGGGCCAGATTTAAAAATAGTTGGCAAGGCCTGCCCATGAAAACATGCCCACTTCCAGGGGGCGCCAGCGGACAAAAGACACCCAGAGCCTGACCCCACCAAGTGGCCTGCCCACAGAGGGAGCCACTACAATGCACAAATATGTAGTGGAGATCTGGGAGAGAAAGAAAGGAGAACGGTTTGAGCACTGTGAAGGGAGGTGGAACCAGAGACTCGAGGGTAGAGAGGAACACCCTGATGTGAGTAGCCTGCCCTGCCACCTGAGGCCATGGTAAAGTCGAGGCCCTGATGCCACTGAGGTCCATGTCTGAGTCTGTGGCCATCATGCAGCAGCTGGGGTCTGTCAGTTTCTGTGGCCTATTACCATCAGAGGCCATGTGAACATCCCTGGTCTAGGCTGCCAGCTGAGACAATGTTGATGCCCAAAGGCTGTGCAGAGCTAGTCTTGCCCCTCACTGGCTGCGGCATTCAGGAGAGCTGGCCCCACCCCTCACAGGCTGCAGCCCTCCGGAGAGCTGGAGAGCAGGCCCTGCCCCTTGCCTAGGCAACACAGTGAGCAGCACAATCGAGCTGGCCTTGATTGGGAGTGGGAAAGCTGGGCCCAAGGTCTTCCCTGCCCCTCATCTGCCATGTGAAGGCATAGGCAAGGGAGAGATGCCTTCTACATAACTCTTCTCTGTCTGCTACAGGCAGAAAAACTGGCTCCAAGCGCATGAGAGTAAGAGGGATGGCCTACAACTTGCTGGCTGTGGCATTGGGTGAGATATAACCAGGACAGTGCTGGAGAGCTGACACTGGTGGGGTGGATACTGGGGAGAGCTGGTGGACTGACCAACTCATCTACCACCCAGACCCAGATGCAGGGCTTTGAGTTGGCCCACCCTAACATCTAGCCCCATCACTGAACTTCTAGAGTGCAAGAAAGGGCCAGTCTCATAAATGACAAGGTTCAGGATCTCCACGACACAGGGCAACAATAGGATATCTAAGAGAAGTCCCAGTAAGGATCTAGTATTGATGGTGTAGCAGGAGCCAGGGACCTCTAATCAGACCAGTGACTCATCGTAGTGAAGATTTGCAAGTAAAGATGCCTGGACAAAAGATTAGACTCTGTTACACACTGCAGCTTCCATGATGAAATGGGGTTTGTGCTTGGTGGTGGTGGTAGTGGTGGTGGTGGTTTGGTTTTTACTTTTTATTTTCTTTTGGGGGGGTCACAAGGGCAGCTATGAAGGGACAGGGAAACGAGTGAGATTGTGGTGCATGATGTGAAATTCATAAGGAATAAATTTAAAAGCTAAAAAAGAATATCTGGCAATCTCTTTAAAAATTAAACACACAGCCAACATATGACCTAGTGATAACAACTTGGCACTTATCCCAGAGAATTTAAAAGTTATGTCTATTCAAAATCCTGTGCACAAATGCTTATAGTATACTTACTTATAATGGCCCCAAACTGGAAATAATCCAGATATTTGTCAACAGGCAAATACTGAATTGCGGTATCACCATAGGGTGGGCAACTACTTAACAGTAAACAGAAACAAACTACTGACTCAGTTAACAATCCAGATGAATCTTGAGAGAATTGTCAGACTGAATAAGCCCAAACAGATGCCCACAGTCAGATCTAATGTATAGATTGTTCTTGGGGTGACAGAATCATTGAAGTGCAGACTGTATTAATGGTTGCTCAAGGGTCAAGGGGTTAGATGTGAGAGGAGTGTACAAATGACTGTAAAGAACATGAGAGATCTTTGTGCTAGTGCAAATGTTCTATGTCTTGACTGTGTAAATGCCAACCCAACCTGACTGTGAGAGTACACTGCACTTTTTTGAGCTATTGTGAGCTCTTTGCGAGCTATTGGGTAAAGCGTATGCAATATCTCTTTATTATTAGTTATAATTACATCTGGATTTACATTTATCTCACAGTAAAAGCATTATTACAGAAAAATAGTAGGCTCCCTATCCCAGATTTCCATTCTCTTTGGACCAAGATACAATACCTTTCCTAGATTAAAGAGGCAGTTTTATCTTTACTGTATGTATAGCCCTTACCAAAAGACCCCAAGGTTCTCTGCCATGGAAACAGAATTCTCAAGGCATGGTATGACTCTGTCTCTTCTTCAGCCAACTTGAAAGTTCCATACCCTGAAATCTACTTCCACCTCTGTCCCCATTGCAATCTAGCAGGTGGATCTATGGGTATGTATTCTGGAAACACAAAGCACAGAAAACAGTTGAATATATGCAATTAAATGGGCATAATGACAGATAAGACAGGCCTGAATTTCTTGACTATTTTCTAAATTGTTTAAATGAATTCATTAATAGGCAGTTGTTTGTCAGTAGGCATTTTAAAAGGTAAAAATACATTAAATTTGTGGGCTTTAGTATTTTAAATTGATCAACTTTGGATTAATTTTACATATTTAGAGTCGGCACTTTTCATTCTTTTAGTACTGGGACTAGGGATCAAACCCAGGACTGTTCACTTGCTAGGCTAGCACTCATGCACTGGGTACATTCTATCTCCTCTCTTTCCACAATCTTTCCTCTGTTCTGTCTCCATCGCTTCCCTCTTCTCTCTCATTCTGCGATGTAGCCCAGGCTGGCCTATAACTTAACATATTCCTGGGCCAGGTTCCCAAGTGCTGGGATTACTGGTACCACACCTGGCTCTCTGCCTCTCTTATCTCATACTCATACACCACAATTTTTTATATTATAAATAAAATCATGAACAAAGGTTTACCTTATTACAAAAGCTTTCTCTTGTTGCATTCTTGCTTATGCCAGATTGAGAGAAGTCAATTACCAGCATGTTTATGGTACCAGGGGTCAGAGGGTTGAGGAGAAAAACAGAACAATGAAGTGGGTTTTCTACTCCATGTGTATTGCAGACTCTGCTTTCACCATAAAAAAGTGCTTTAAGAAACATTGATTTGGGGGCTGGAGAGATAGCTCAGAGGTTAAGAGCACTGGCTGCTCTTCCACAGGAGCTGGGTTCAATTCTCAGCACCCACATGGCAGCTCACAACTGTCTGTAACTCCAGTTTCAGGGGATCTGACACTCTCACACAGACATATATGCAGGCAAAACACCAATGTGCTAAAAATAAATATTTTTTTTAAAAAAGGAAACACTGATTTGGGTAATAAAGTTTCTCTAAATTTGTCAATGAAAGATGGATGATATAGATGACAAAATTATCAAATTAAAAATGAGAATACATACAGAAAGAAAATGAAACTAGGATAAGTTTCCAGAACTTAGAGGCTATCCTTCTGTAAAAGTGAACAGATTTGCTTCATTACAGAGCAGTAAGAGACACAAACCTGAGGGTTGGCAGAGGCAAAGGAACAAAGGGAAGTAGCAAAACAGATCCATGTGAGATGCACTCACAAATGTTAGAAGCAATGGACTTAAAGGTAAAGGAAACTACCAAACTAAAAATAGAATCAAATGCAGTTTGACAGTTCTCACAAAGCTAAATATAGAGTTACCAGGTGACCCAAAACTCTGACCTGATATATATTATCGAGACAATTAAAAACATAACTATACAGAAACTTGTATGTGAATATTCATAGCAGTGTTATTCATAATGGTCAAAATGTCTTCACAGGGTGATGAGAAAATCTTTTAAAATATGACATATGTGTGTATATATGCGCATATTAGAATATTTTCAGTAATAAAAGTATTAAATACTGATACTCCCAACCACCATGTGAAAACATAATGTTAATGAAATAAGGCCAACGCAAAAGACTGCGAGCTATATCATTCCATTCCTATGAAAATCCTGTCATGGCAGCTCAAGGTACTGATAATAAGTGACAGCTGGGCACTCAGCCCTAAACAGGACATTTATACCACCCTGCCTAAGGATTGGGAGACATGGCAGAAGAGGGACATAACAAATATAAGAGCAAGAGAATCAGGAGAAGGACTTCAAAATGCCATCCTCTAGACATGAGGCAGCCATTGCAATCACAGACTCATCGCAGCTGTGGTTGCCTACACTGAGCCTCCTGAAGACCAACCCTATTGATGGTCAGTTATAAATGAACAAAAAAATTCATAAGACCCAACTCTCCCTGCTGAACTAGTGATGACTGAAAGATTCTGAGAGAAGCAAGTCATTCATTTCCCACCAGGCTCCAGTGGATAATTCCAAACCCATGCTAAACAAATGGCCATGTCTAGGCTCTAGTTCACAAAAGGAAACAAAAATCTATGATGAATGACAGAAAGGGATTTGTAGTAAGGAGGGAGAGTTGACAAGAGTGGGAGGAGAAAATAATTAGAATGCATTTGACACATATCAGAAAATGTCAAAGAAAAAAATTCAACAATTTTTAAAAATAAAATGTCCAGAATCAACAAATTCATAGAAACAGGTAGCAAATTGGTAGTTGCCAGAGACAGTGGCAGAGGGAATCAGAATTAACCATCATCCCATTCTTTGCCAGGGGTGGGGGGTGGGGGGGTTGTAAATGATCAAGAATTAGAAATGATAGCTATATAACATTGTAAAATACAAAATTCACTGAATTATACTGTTCAAATGGCTAATTCATGTTATATGAATTTTCTCTTGTAGACAAAGGATTAAAGAGCTAATATCTCTAGGCATGGGTGAACCTTGAAAATATGATGTTAAGTGATAGGTGCTGGTGAAGAGGATCACAAAGGACCTGATTCCAATCATGTGTAATATCTCACATAGTTGAGTGCGTAGAGACAAAAAGGCAGGTAGAAGCAGTCTATATGGAAGATGAGAGAGTTGGGGGTGCTAACCAAAAGGTATTGGAGTCCTCATTGGATGAAGATACTGTACAATTATACAATGTTGCACAAATCTGAATCTTTGTGTTTTAAGAAAAGATAATAAACTCTAATAATTATCCCAATAATACTGTTGATTCTAAATAGACATAAATGTTGCCTTAAAAAATACATATATATATATATATATATATATATATATATATATATATATATATATGAGAGATTCAAGATAGTGGCACCAAGTACCCACTGTATCTCAACAGCAGGACAGCAGTGAGAGCAGAGTAACTGACAGGCCTGCTGTAGACACCAAAACTACAAATGTCTATGCTTCCCACAAACTGGTGAGACAAGAGACAATAGTGTGGGAAACTCTCTGATCCAACCCCAAGTCACCCAGCTAAACCCCAGAAAAACTCCTGGGCTCCTGCTATTGCTACCTCAGCTTCAGGCCTTCCGTATCTGAGTGGCACAGCTCTAACCGCAGGAGTCCATTCTCACTGAGTGGAGACTTTCCAGATACCACAGCTTTAGGGCTCCAAGCTCAGACCCTCCCATGAAGTAGTTACCTCCCAGGATAGGGGCATGTGCCCACACTCACTGCCACTTGGAGGAGATTTTCAGGGTACTGTGGCTTAAAGCTCCAACCTCAGCCCTTCCCAGGGAGTGAATACCTTTTTTGTTTTGTTTTGTTTTGTTTTTCATATACATTTATTTTATTACACGTGTATAAAACAAACTACATGCAGCAGGGAGAACCATGTGACAATCATGAGTTCTATGAATGTTACATTCATAGTAATTTGGCTATTTGTATTTGTCAAACTTGAAGCAAACGTCTTTCCTATCTTATTGGGTCTAAATTTCTGAATGAAATTCAAAATCTATCCATGGGCATGTCAATACTTGTCAGATTCTAGCACAAAAATATATATCCTAAGTCTAACAGAAAGATATGACTCTATCGATCGATATATGAGGTAAAATAGTTAAATAAGGTCTTCAAAGGTCTCAGAGATACACAGAATATAGCATTTAAAGATGTTTTTATAACCCTAAAGTTTCTTTGACAACACGACAGGTTAACTCCTGACAACACCCAGCCGACCTCAAAGAAGATGATGAGCATCAAAGAACCTCCTTATGGAGATGGCTTCAAATGTGACAAACCAGCCACTGGGAAAAATGTCCTTGTTCCTGCCCCAAACAGAATTCTGCCTAAAAATGGGCAGCTTAGATGTAGGCAGAGTTGATGGCTGCACTCTGCAAAGACAGGGTAAGCAAGTCCTCAATAGTTCCTGCCTTGAGAACTTGAGAATAAGTCTGGCAGAGATAGTGGGCTAGAAGGCTGAAGATGAGGCTCCAGTCCTATGGAGAGTGTTGGGTGACTGTTCAGGCAGTAAACTGTCTCAGTCAGTTTGTTCATTTTAGAAGCTGCTAACCTGCACTGCTGGTTCACTCAGGAATTTAAGTTTTATTCCTTTTCAAGTCTCTGAGGGGCACTGAAGACCAGATAGTTTAGTTATACAATCAAGTTTAGTTGGTGAATACCTTTTGATACCCAGGAAGGTAGATACATCCGTGGGCTCCCCGACTTAGTAAGCACAGAGTCTGAGCACAGAGACTGGGCAGTGGTACTTCATTAACCCTAGAGCAAGAAATCCAGTAGGGGGCAGCCAACTCCGGGACTTCTCTTCAAGAGAAGCGGGTCCCCAGACTCCTGAGGAACCATTTGGTCCCCAGGATCAAAAAGCTGAGGAGAGCCCCTGGCAAGTCTCTGAGAACCACCTGCCAGTCTCAGACCATTCCCAACAATCCGAGGAGGGCACCTACAGGAACATCCAGCTTCCTACCCAAGGCTCTTTGCCCAACCCCTAAGAACTTCAGCGGGCAACAGGATCTGCCAGCCAACACTATAGACAACCAGATGGCTAAAGGCCAACATAAAAACACAAGCAACAAAAACCATAGCAACATGTCATCTTTAGAACCCAGTTATTCTACAACAAGCAGCCCTGGATCCCCTAACAAAATTGAAACTCAAGAAAATGACATTAAATCTATACTTATGAAAATGATAATGAAGGAAATGAGGAAAATCTTTAACTAAATACAAGAAGGTACAAACAAACAGTTTAAAGCCTTTAGAGAGAAAATGAATAAATCATTGCTAGAGTTACAGGAAAATATGAACAGGTGAAAAAATTGAACAAATCATATAGAGAAATGGAGAAAAATACAAACAAATTGATGAAGGAAATCAGTAAAGCAATTCAAGATCTGAGGATGAAAATGGAAAAAAAAAATAAAGAAAGCACAAACTGAGGAAATCCTGGAGAGGGAGAACTTGGGAAAGAAAACAGGAACTGAGAGGTAAACAGCTCCAACAGAATACAAGGGACTGAGGAAAGAATCTCAGATGTAGAAGACACAATGGAAGAAATTGATGCAACAGTCCAAGAAAATGTTAAATCTAAAAAATTCCTGACACAAAACATCTGGGAAACCAAGGACATCATGAAAAGATAAAATCTAAGAATTATAGAAATTAAAGAAGAAGACTCTAAGCTACATGGCCCAGAAAACATTTTCAATAAAATCATAGAATAAAATCTTAAGAGATGCCTATAATCATACAAGAGGCCTACAGAACACCAAATAGATTAGACAGAAAAGAAAATCCTCCCGCCACATAAACGTACAGAGAAAAAAATATATATATTAAAAATTGCAAGGGAAAAAAACAAAGTAAGATATAATGGCAAACCTATCAGAATCACACCTCACTTCTCAGCAGAGACCATAAAAGCCAGAAGGATCTGGGCAGATGTCTTGCAAACCCTGAAAGACCACAAATTCCAGTCCAGACTACTATACCCAACAAAACTTTCAATCACCATAAATGGAGCAAACAAGATATTCCATGATAGAACCAAATTTAAACAATATATATGCTCAAATATAGAAGATACTAGAAGGAAAACTGCCTCCTGAGGAGGTTAACTACACGCCCCTCCCAAAAAAACACCACAGATATAAATACCTTCACTACAGCAAAAGCAGACAAGCACAGAAACACAGTTCCACAACCAACACTAAAATCAAAGATTCTAACAGTAGCTAGTCATTAATATCTCTCAACATCACTGGACTCAACTCTCCAATAAAAAGACACAGACTAACAGAATGGATGTGTAAACAGGACCCATTGTTCTGCTGCATATAAGAAACACACCTCAGCCACAAAGATAGACATTTCCTCAGAGTAAAGGGCTGGAAAAAAGGTTTTCTAAGAAAATGGACCCAAGAAGCAAGTTGAAGTAGCCATTCTAATATCTAATAAAATAGGCTTTAACTAAAATTAATCAAAAGAGATGAGGAAGAACACTTCATACTCATCAAAGGAAAATTCTACCAAGATGACATCTCAATTCTGATCATCTATGTCTCCATACAAGGGCACACACATTCATTAAAAAATATATACATGATCATCTCCTTAGATTCTGAGAAAGCATTCATGTTAAAAGTCTTAGAGAGATGAGAGATACAAAACACATACCTAAACATAGTAAAGGCTATATACAGCAAACCGATAGCCAACATCGAACTAAACAGAGGGAAACTTAAATCAAATCCACTGAAATCAGGGACAAGACAAAGCAGTCCACTCTCTCCATATTTCTTCGCTATAGAACCTGAGGTCCTAGCTAGAGCAATAAGACAACTAAACAAGATCAAGGGGATACAAATTGGAAAAGAAAAAGTCAAAGTATCACTATTCACAGATATGATAGTATACGTAAATGATCCCAAGAATTCTACCAAGGATCTCCTACATCTGATAAACACCTTCAGCAAAGTGGCTAGATACAAAATCAACTTTAAAAATTCAGTATATCTCCTGTATACAAAAGACAAATGGACTGAGAAATTAGGGGAATAACACCTTTAACAATAGCCACAAAAAACATAAAATATTTTAGTGTAACTCTAACCAAGCAAGTGAAAGACTTGTATGAACAAACTTCAAGTCTCTGAAGAAAGAAATTGAAAGAAATATCATAAGATGGAAAGATCTCCTATGCTCATGGATAGGTAGGATTAACATAGTAAAAATGGCCACCTTACCAAAATCAGTCTATAGATTCAATGCAATTCCCATCAAAATGCCAACACAATTCTTCACAGATCTTGAAAGAAAATTCTCAGCTTCATATGAAAAAATGCCCTGAATTGCTAAGACAATCCTGTACAATAAAAGATCTTCTGGAGGTATCTCCATCCCTGATCTTAAACTGTACTATAGAGCTTGGTACTGGTATAGAAACAGACTGATGGAACAACGGACTCAAATTGAAGACCTAAAAATAAACCCACATGCCTATAGACACTTGAACTTTGACAAAGAAGCCAAAACCATACAACAGAGAAAAATGAGAGACAGCATCTTCAACAAATGGTGCTGGTCTAATTGGATATCTACATGCAGAAAAATGTAAATAGATCCATATTTATCACCCTGCACAAAACTCAAGTCCAAGTGGATTAAACTTCAACATAAAAACAGACACACTAAATCTGTTAGAATAAAAAAAAAAGTGGTAAAGAGCCTTGATGTCTTTGGCATAAGAGACAACTTTCTGAACAGAAAACCGACAGCTCAGGTTCTAAGGTCAACAATAAATGGGACCTCACGAAACTGAAAGTTTCTGTAAGGCAAGGGACACTGTCAACAGAACAAAGTGACAACTCACAGACTGGGAAAGTATCTTCATCAACCCTACATCCAATAGAAGACCAATATCCAAAATATATAAAGAACTCAAGAAGTTAAACACCAACAAGCCAAATAATCCAATTAAAAAATGAGGTACAGGGCTAAACAAAGAATTCTCAATAGAGGAGTATCAAATGGCTGCAAAACACTTAAAGAAATGCTCAACCTCCTTAGTCATCAGGGAAATGCAAATCAAAACAATTCTTATATTCCATCTTACACCTATGCGAATGGCTAAGATCAAAAACTCAAGTGACAGCACACGCTGCCAAGGATGTAAAGAAAGGGGAACACTCCTCCATTATTGGTGGGAGTGCAAACTTGTACAACCACTTTGGAAATCAATCTGGCACTTTCTCAGAAAATTGGTAATAGTGCTTCTAAATACCCAGCTAAACTACTCCTGGGCATATACCTAAAAGATGTTCCACCATACAACAATGTTTGTTCAACTATGCTTATAGCAACTTTATTCATAATAGCCAGAATCTGGAAACAACCCTCTACCAAAGAATGGATAAAGAAATTGTGGTACATTTACACAATGGAATATAAGTCAGCTATTAAAAAACAAAGAAATCTTGAAACTTGCAGACAATTGGCAGAAACTAGAAAAGATCATCCTGAGTGAAGTAACCCAGACCCAGAAAGACACTCATGGTATATACCTACTTATGAGCGGATATTAGCCCTATAAAACAGGATAAGCACGTTACCATCAACAGACCTAAAGAAGCTAAATAACAAGGAGGACACTAGGGAGGATGTTTAACTCTCATTCAGAAAGACAACTAAAATAGACACCGAAATTGCTTGTAGAGAAGGAACAGGATAGAAGCCTACCATAGAGATCCTCTGAAAGACTCCACCCAGGAGGGGATCGAAGCAGATGCTGAGACTCACAGTCCAACTTTGGGACAGAGCACAGGGGGACTTATGGAATATTTAGGGGATATAAGGACCTGAAGGGGTCAGGAGCTCTAGAAAGAGAGCAACAGAGCCAACAAAGCTGGGCCCAGAGGACCTACAGAGACTGATGCACCAACCAAGGACCATGCATGGAGAGGACCTAGATCCCCTGCTCAGATGTAGTCAATTAGCAGCACAGTCTCCATAATATGGGGAGTAGGGGTTGCCTCTGACATGAAGCCTGTTGCCCACTCATTGCTTACTTCCCCCTGGTGGGGAGGCCATGCCAGCCCACAAAGGAAGAGAATGCAGGAAGTCCTGATGAGACTTAATAGGCTGTGGTGAGATGGTAGGGGAGGAGGGCTCCCCCTTCCTGAGGACTAGGAGAAGTGTGGGATGAAGGAAGAGGAAGAAGGGTAGGACTGGGAAGAGACAGGGAGAAAGCTACAATCAGGATATAAAGTAAAAACAATCAAAGATTATTATATAATGTAGTGCAAAAGTAGAACGTAAGCCCAGCATGTACAAGGCCTTGGGTTTCACCCCTAATGTTGTGATGATTATGATGATGATGATGATGATGATGATGATGATGATGGTGATGATGATGGTGATGATGATGGTTGATGATATATTTTATACACATGAATAATATATTACTGTCATTTACTATATTCCTATCACTCTCCATTATGGGGGTCAACAAAAATATAAGTCAAAGTCACTCTACTTAGGGAATCTACCTTCTATTTGAGAATAAATATACACAATAAAATAGTGAGATCTGGGTGATAAATATAGTGATCATAGTTGCTGAAGAAGTAGATGCTCTGAAAGAGAAAGGACTTATTTTGCCCTTAGTGTTAGAGCATTCAGTCCACCATTGCAAGGAAAGCATAGAAAGTGGGAATTCCCAGCATGATGGATAAGGAGTAGACATGGATGACACCGAGAGTCTGTATTGCCTCCCAAGGGTGCTCTTGGTGACTACTTTCCTCTAGGTATGTCCCCACTTCCCCACAATTCCACAACCTCCAGAAGCAGCACTATCAACAGAGAGCAAGCAGTCACAACTTGAGCCTTTGGGGAACATTTCATGGTCAAAATATAAGAGGCAACATGCCAAAGTCTGTAATGGCACAAGTCCTGTTCTGTTATTCATACAGTAAACCTTTTCTCAATGCATGCACAGCTCTGCTGGGGAAATGAGTCTTTAGGAATTGATGACTACCTTGATATGGGAGGAAAGTGTCAAAGATGACAGGACACCTAATAGAGTGATGGTGTCACTGAAGACGAACCAGCAGAAGAGATGTTGAAAGCACAGTTGATCTGAAGAAAAGCACTCAGAAAAGCACTATGCAGTAAGCAGGTGAAATAATTGACTTCTATTTAAATAAGTAAACAATAAATGGCAGGCCAGGCATTGCTAGCACCCTGTGGGTAAGGAGGGCAGAGGAGGCACATATTGAGACCTTTTGTTTTTGTTTTTGTTTTGGGAGGTTTTGCTTTGGAGTTGTTTGTTTTGTTTTGTTGTTTTGTTTTGTTGTTTTGTTTGAGTTGGTTTGGTTTGGTTTTTGGTTTTTTGAGACAGGGTTTCTGTGTGTAGCCTTAGCAGTTCTGGACTTGCTTTGTAAACCATACTGGCCTTGAACTCCCAGAGATCCACCTGCCTCTGCCTCCCTGAGTGCTAGGACCACCGCAGCCAGCTGAGATCTCTTCTTATACAACTTGATTCTACTGAATCAAGAGAATGAAATGGACTTTCATGGAAAGTGGTTAATTGTGCAAAAAGCAAATGAATATTTGATTCACAGGCTTAATGTCGATATCAAACAACCAAGAATAAACCCCAAGAATTTCATTCACCTTAGTAAAGCTGTTTCTACACTCTTGCCTACACTCTCGCATAATCTGGAGCAGGGAGATGGAGAAGGTCATAGCAGTGTGCCGTTGAGCTTCAGGGCAAGTTGTATTGATACATGGGAAAGCCAGATAATTATCACCAGTAATCCATCTTTATATCTCTTTACTATTATTATGGAACAGCCGTTTTCCTTCTTTGAAACTGGGACCATGGGAGCAATATTTGCTTCCTTCTTTTCAGAAGCATCTCCAATTGACAGAGGGAACTGGGACTCTGCTCACCCTTAAGATCAAAACGGCATCCAGAACTGAATACGAACAACCATGGCTGGGGTACACTGGCCCAGGGTCATCTGAAGCATTTAAATGTTACCTCAAATAAGTCTACATCCTGGGGAAATTTTTAACAATGCCTTTATCCATGCAATATCTAGAAATAGCTTAAGAAATTATCTGTTTGATTTCCAAGAGGAAAAAACACATCAAAGCATAAAAGCCAAGGAAGAAGGTATATTGGAGGTGGCCGACAGCCCTGACTGTATTAAAATGTTTTGATGGACTATTTACCAATGGGAGTATCTAACTTTCTTCCACACTTCTACATCATCACCGCACACAGCACAGGTGTTATGGCTTCATTTTTGTAAAATCTATGTCTTGAGTAACCAAACATAAAAAAGAAAAGTAGATCAAACCATGAAACTAGGCAGAATCATGGGTGAATTCTAATTTCATTTCTACCTTTTTTCAATTTTCCTATTTTAAACAAAATCAAAAACATTTTTCCACTGAGTTCCAGTGATGGAACTCAGAGCCTTATATATGCTAGGCAAGTGCTCTCCCACTGAGTTAAACCCCCCAGCCTCCAAAAATGATTATAGTTTTAAAATAAATGTAACATAGACAAAAGCTGGCTTTTATTCTTAAACTCAGTAATTGCCTGAATGAGTCATACCTTTCCCCACATATTTTAGAATTGGTAGTTGAAGTTTATTCTACTTGGTGGTAAAATTAAGATATGGTCGTTTGTGGAAACCAGGCCCAACTGGGCTGCCTGCCTGTCTTGTGAGTGAGATCTCAGATAAAAATGGGTTTCTTTGGGGGATAAAATGCACAGGTTGAATCACTTGAAGGGCAGGTGTCTGCAAGGCTCCACACACCTGTCTTGATGGGGCCCATTTCCCTGCAATGGCCTCCCTTGCCTATCTGTCTTAGAGCGGCACTCATTTCCTCAATGATACTCTCATGGCAACAAGGACATAAACCTGGCTTGGGACGATCAACTCTATCTTGAGCTTGTCCAGTCTCCCTTTGAGTACATTCTCTCTTAAGGTGTCCTGTCTGGCCACATCTGAAACATGTTTTCAGCCAGACTCCCCCAGAAGATGACCATCCCCGAACAGCAGAAGCTATTACTTTGCCCATTATGTGAATAGTATCTATACTTCAGCAAATTTTCAGATAGTCATTCACACTTTTATATTTATAAGGCCTAAGGGCTTCCTGACAATACTTATTAGCATTTTCAAAGGCCAATTGTTTAATAATAGGCATGGCTCCTTCCACATCTCCAAAAATCCTTCCTACCAATTGCATAAGGTGATCAACAAATTCCTAGAAGGGCTCCGAGGGTCCCTGGACCACTTTAGACAGCTGTTCTCCTGCCCCCTTATTAGGCAAGGACTTCTAAGCCCTCATGGCACAAGTTGCAATCTGCGCATACACAGCTGGGTCATATTGTATCTGGGTACTAAGTTCAGTACACAAACCCAGGCCTGCTAGCATATCCATGTTTTTCTGTGGAACCCCAGCCACTGCATTACGTGCGGCGGTCTGAATACACTGTTCTTGATAGTCACTGCGCCAAAGCAAATAATCACCCCCACTGAGGACTGCTCTACACATTTGTTGCCAATCACTAGGTGTTAAAAATTGTCCTATAAAGGATTCAAAAATGGCAATCGTAAAAGGGGCATGTGGACCATAAGCCATAACTGCCTCCTTAAGCTGTTTTATGTCTTTAAACTGGGGGGCTTCATGCTGTCTCTGCATTTGCCCTGGGTTAGTTGGGTGAGACACTTCAACTACTGGAAAGACTACTCTCCGAGAGGGAGCAGAAGGCTCTGCCAAAGATAATTGACTTTGATAATCTGGGTTATACGCCAAGGGCCACTCTCCTCTAGTTTCTTTTTCTTTGATCTTACACTCCCTCAACTTCTTCTTTAGGGCCCATATTTCAGAGGTTAAAGTTGCCTCTTCCTCCTCAGAATTAGAAGAAGATATATCAGAGGCAGTCTCAGATGGGACCAAAGATTTTACAGATTGCTCCTCCTGCACTTCATTCAGGGCAAGTTCCATACTTCCTAGCTGCTCTCTTATTTTCTCATCTTCGTTCCTAAGCGCATCTCTAAATGAGATGTCATAATGAAAAGGTAGCGATGGGAACACCGTTGGACCCTTCTTTTTGTGAAATCCTCTGGAGATCAGACTTCACCTGATCCCAATCTTGGATATTTAGCTCTCCTGATACCATAAACCAAGGACTACTCAATTCTATTGTTTTTATAAAATCTTTAACAGTCTTATGCTTAATCCCAGTGCCTTGATCCTCTAACAATCTCACTAATTGATCCACCAGAACCATGAAAGAATATGCGGCACCCATTTCCAATACGCCCATTTCCTACCTCCCTGAGGCGCTGGCCAGCTTTCCCGGGTGATGCGTCAGCTTCCTCCCTTCTTTCCCCGATCTCAGTGAGACCTCCACTTGTGGCACCTGCACCACTGCAATACCGAGTCAAGGGCGAGGGACTGCGGATTTAACACACAATAAAACAGCAGGTCCTTTGTGCTAAGAGAGCAGCAGCAGCAGCAGCTTTTATTCAGTGTCCAAAGAGTCTTTTTATAGGCAGCAAAATAGGAATGCCACTCACAGGTGAAATCCCTCAAGAGGTGATTGTGCACAGGAGGGGAGGGGTGGGTTCTCAGAGCAGTAAACATGACTAGCTAACCAACATAAACACAGACATGGAAGCTGCTAAAAACAGGATATGAAACAGCAAGACAAGCAGACAGCTCAGTCGAGCCTGGTTCCCACAGTTGTTTGAATATGTTTGGTCCTCATAGACTCCTGTGTTTGAATGCTTGACTCATAGAAAGTAGCACTATTTGGAGGAGGTGTGGCCTTGTTGGAGGAAGTGAGTCACTGTGGAGTGGGCTTTGAGGTCTTATATGCTCAAGCTATGCCCAGTTGGCACACAGTCTCCTACTGCCCGTGGGTCAAGATACAGAACTCTCAGCTCCTTCTCCAGCACCATGTCTGCCTGCATGCTGCCATGTTTCCCACCATGATGATAATGGACTAAACCTCTGAAACTGTAAGACAGCCCCAATTAAATAATTCCTTTATAAGAATTGCCAAAGTCTTGGTGTCTCTTTACAACAATGGAAATCCTAAGACAGCCCAGGGCAGTGCAAAGGTTGTTGGAATGATCAGGACTAATCAGAAATGGAACATTCTACCAAATGTTAAAAATGCATGTATGTGTATGTATGTATATACAATATGTGTGTGAATGAATGAATGAGTGTGTTCATATAGATATGACTAGTTATCCTGGTCTAGAAAGGCCAAAGCATAGAAAAAGGAAAAGAAACAATGTCTTCAATTTTTCAGAGTGAATCACTATGTTGCTCTGCTGTTTCCCCACACTCAGCTTAATTGTATAGAAACCCTGCTGTGTGGCACTTCCCCACCCAACCACACTCAGCACAAGGTAGTGGCTGAACTTCATGTGGCTCAGATATACTGTGGCGATGATTTGAGCATCTGAGATTGGGAAGAAGGGACTTTCTGGAAAGGCGGGTATTTCTAAGAGTATAGAAGTCATGTTTCAGGCCACAAAGGACTATGTGCACAGGAGAGGTCCTTAAAAGAGCCTTGGCACTGTGTTTGTGGGAGAACCCTGTGACTGGGAAGACCATCCAAATGGGTGCTCCAGGATCAAAGGGCTGTCCTAGCAATCTTCCAGCCTCGTTGTGCCTGGCTGTTTATTAAAGGTAAAATGGGATACAGGCCCTGGAAATCAAAGTCTTAGTGAAGGAATGTGTCTTATCACTAAAAAAAAAAATTTGGAGGGAGGAAGGGAAAGGGGTTAATGATGTAATTAAATTATAATAGTGGTGCATGCCTTTAATCTCAGCACTCGGGAGGTAGAGGGAGGAGGATCATTTTGAGTTCGAGGCCAGACTGGTCTACAAAACGAGTCCAGGACAGCCAGGGTTACAGAGAGAAACCCTGTCTCAGAAAAAAAAAAATGTATAATCTCAAAAAAATAATGTAAAAAAAGAAAAATGAAATCACAACATTTTCAGGAAATTGGATAAAGCTGGAAATCACTACACTAAGCAAAATAAACCAGGTGTATAAAGACAAACATCACCATTTTCTCTCTTCTGAAGATTCTAGGTTTTCATTTTTGTAAATGTGTATATTAGTATGTGAGGAGAGGTATAGGCCATTAAGCTATAAGGGGCACAAGAGGGCAAACAGAAATGTTAAGGTGGCAGAGATAATAAATAAAATGCATGTGACGTGAAAGCAGAAGGGAGGGAAGAAAGGAAAGGGGGGTAGAAGAAAAGGGAGGAAGGGAGGGAGGGAGGGAGGGAGGCAGAAGGTCATCAGGAGGGGTAAGGGGCACCAGAGGGGAATCTGGGAAGAGAATCGAGGAGAAAAACGTGGTGCAGGGAGATACTGTACTGAACCCCCAAACTTTGTACGCTAATTTTAAAGCTAAGTTTTGAATTCTGTTACAAAAGTAAAAATCTTTAAGAGGAAAACCTGTGTGCCCAAAGCTAAGATGTAAGTATGTAAAAAAATACTAAACCCAGACCAAATAGCTGACGGACCCAACTCAGTAAACAAAGGTGTCCTTGTTCTCAACTGCATACTGGAAAATGGCTTGTCCTGTGAAAGTGACCCATGCTTTAATAGTGATCTGACTCTGTTCACTGCCATTCTGAGTAACTACAATAATTCGATGTGTTTTCTGCTTGCTCCTTGGTGCATTTGTTTCCCACATTCTCACAGTCCACCCCCCTTTTTTTACCCAGTCTTTTTAGTTTTCCATGTGCCTGAGATGTCTCTTTCTCCTGTGTTGTACAGTTTATAATATGTTAGACACAGCAGGGTATACATGGATTATTTCCTTAGTTTCATCCTATTTAAATTTAAATCCATCATATCCATTCTCCCCCACTATCAAGTAACTGAGACTTCCCTGCCCGTTGTTTCTAAAGCGAGCCTTCCATTACAAGACAGCTCCAGAGAGAGGAGTGTCCAGGACGGCCTCGGTAACCAGAAAGGATTTCACTCTGTGACTCTTAAGATTTTTGCCAGAAAAACAAAAAACAAAAAACAAAAAACTAAAACTTCACTCTCAGTTATAAATAACTTGGAAACCATAAAAACAAAAAGCTATTATTTGTTTATTATGTCATAATTTAAATCATGAGAAATACTAAGAATTGTTTATTTGTAAAAAATATACCTAGTTGAGGGTCATCTGAGCTACACTTGCTTTTCCTCTGTAGAACTTGCAATTTGACATGTGTCTTCTAAAGGATATCCCTTTGCTAATTATCCTTGTGCCTCCTTAGCTGCATCAACTTCCAGTATTTGTCCTTTGCACTTTCACTGTTGTGAGACAGCCCTGACAGTTCCTTTAATGTGCCATGTTGTCAGCTCCACTTCTGGGGCACCTCTATGGTTTCTGCTCGATCATTTTCTTCATGTAGGTTGACAGATGTGTCTGGCTGCCTCTCTGGAGGTGTGTATAGGCTGTGCGAACATTCTTAGCTGTCTGTTCTGAGCACCATTCAGCTTGAGTTAAATTCTACCATAAGCATTATCACTTTTCATCCTAGTGGACAGTTATTTCTTCCCTTCACCCATGGTTTTAGATACCATATAGCTTTACACCATTAAACAAGGGGCAGTAAGCAGCTATATCATCTTCTCTCTGTGTATGAACTGAGTAAGAGATGCACAGGGACAAATCACCCACTGTCAACCTTTGAGAAAAGTAACTAAGCTGGCCACAGAATTGATGCCCATCCATTATTGATGGGCACTTTAGCAACAGAACATCTTGCCACACTAACTAAACAGGATAGTTTGTGGGAGGACTGGTCCTATCTAATGGGACTCCGCTAACTGAAATTTGTGTATATCTAAGTTATGAGGAAAAGACCCCCACAAAAAAAAAACAAAACAAACAACAACAAAAACCACCTGTACTTACCTATACTTTCCTTTGTGTAATATGCCTGCTGCATAATACCAGTCTGGGTTCTGACCCACTATGACTAAACACAGCTAACCATTTATATTATATTATCTTGGTACAAAACTTACAAAACCCACGTCTACAAAATGATAACCCATTATTCCAGGTGAAATGACTTAGAAAAAAAACTAAACAGGTGTCCAATGTTCTTCCTAGTGATCTTGTCACATTAGTCACTCTGGATAGTTCTAAATATAAATTAAGAATAAAAACTAGGCACTAGAAGATAGCTCAGTGGGTCAAATGCTTCGCTTGCAAGCAGTAAGACTCAAGTTCAGTTCCCAGAACCTCTGTTTTAAAAAGGCTAGGTACATGGCTCACACTGACAGGAGGATCCCTGGGGGCTGCTGGCCAGCCAGCCTAGCCTAACTAGTAAGCCGCAGACCCCAGTGAGGTCCCAACCTCAAGCACAAGGTGGACAGCTCCTGAGGAATGGTTCCCAAGGTGGACCCCTCACACACATCTGCACACACATGAATGAACATACACGAGTGTGGGGGGCTGGGGGTATAGCACTAGAACTTACAAAATCAGCATATGATCATCATTTCTTCACCCCTCATTCACAGAGCTTATTGTTTATGAAGTTTTCACTCTCTTATTTAGTCAACCATTTCATGATCAACAGGCATCTTAGACTCTGGTGCGTCGACAGACTAAGCCTCTCTCCCTTGCTTATTTCCTTACAAAGTCTCTCTTGCTCTAGCCAGTTCTTCTACTCTTGAGTTTTACATACCGCCTTTGGCTGAGATGCCCCTACTTTGGCACTGAAGTGTGTTTCCTTTCTAAATCATTTTGCTCCCCTGCAGCCCAAGTGAGAATGTTTTCCCTGATGGATGGCTGTTGTGCTCCTTTCTCTGGCTCAGTTGTGACATTCTCAGCCCTCCCGCTGTACCCGTCATTAGATGTGCAATTATATTTTGTACAAGTGGTTCCACTAAGGGAAAAACAGTACTAGAGGAAATCTAAAAAGCTACTTTTTCTAAAGAGCATGACCCCAGTCTATAAAATGACCATTTATTCTAGGTTGTCATAGAGCTTGAAGCAACACCTGAGCAGATCCAAATATAGTGAAAGGGAGGCAGAATCTTCAGCATGGCTTTGTCCTGCCACACAGAGACCTTAGCGATGTACATTCTTTTTTTTTTTTTTTTTTTTTTGGTTTTTTTTTTGGTTTTTTTTGAGACAGGGTTTCTCTGTGTAGCCTTGACTGTCCTGGACTCACTTTGTAGACCAGACTGGCCTCGAACTCACAGCGATCCGCCTGCCTCTGCCTCCCGAGTGCTGGGATTAAAGGCGTGCGCCACCACGCCCGGCCGACACGATGTACATTCTTATCTTCTATCTTAAACCACACATTTTGGGGGGTAGATTCTGATTTGCGATAATGTATATATTTAAGGGGAAGCCAAAGCAGTCTTGGTAGGTAGTAAACACCAAATATATCAATTCTCTTTCTTAACTAACTTCTGTCATGACCCAGACAAATACCATTTGTATCTTCTATTTCCTGCAGAATATAAATTCAAAACTGTCTTTGATATCTTTTCCTTTAGATCAGTATCTGTTTAAGAGGAGCATTTTAGACACAGTGGAGCCCGATGAGTGCAGTTCCAGGGCTTGGCCACACTGAGGCATGTGGTGCATGGTTTTGTGACTGGCTTTCAGATCTCTATATATGCCCCATAATCAGCAACAATACTCAAGAAATTAAACTCAACAACGCTAGATGCAATTGGATTAGTGGGCGCCTCCTTCTCTGTGTAAATGGTGTTGTGTGTTGATTTCTAAAATGGGACCTACACATTCAAATAAAAGCACACACTTTCACATCTCATAGTCGTGAGTTAGAATAACAAACTAGACACATGGCCATGGTTCTGTAGAAAACTAAGCCACAGAAAAGGAAATGATCTGCGTCCTTACTGCGTGAAGCCGTCAAGCTAGACACTCTCTCAATCCCCCTGCTCGGTACTCCTCAGTCATCACATTGTGATCATTCTTGCTTTGTCTGGCCAGATGGAGAATAGCTGCAATTCTTAGAGAGTTATACAAATCTCAAATATAGCATGCACATTACAATGGGACCCTGATTGTTGTGCAGTGGAAGAACACATGCTGGCAAGTCTTCCAGATCAAACCCATTCAAGAATAGAACGCTAGGGAATAGCGTCCTTGATTAATACTCAGAAAGGAAGATCTTTAAAATTAATGACCCCCATAAAACATAAAAAGTGACATGAGAAAAACCCATCAGCCACAAATATAAAATTAGTTTCTTGTAACTTTTAATGATTAAGGCACCTTATTGTTGTTTAGTAAAATTATGGAATGGGTGACATAAACAATATAGCAAACATAGTCTAGTACACAGTGACCCTATATTTAATACTTAAAGGCTACACATTGTTTTCAAGGACAAATGGGGCATCCACAAAAACTGACCAAATTCTAAGTCACAAAAAAAGGACAAGACTACGTTTTCTAACACAGTTACATAGCTCTCTAACTATAATACTTTCTAACTATAATAGCTCTCTAACTATAATTAGAAAGTTCCTTTTAAGATCTTTTTTTAAAGCTCAAATTTTAAAGACAAAACATTTATTATAACTTATGGTTTAAATAAAGCAAGAAAAAAATTTTAGAACTGAATAGTAAAGTTTCTACATATAAAAATATACAGAGGGGACTGGAAAGATAGCTTGGTGGTTCAGAGCACTTGCTGCTCTTGCAGAGAGCCTGTGTTTGGCCCCAGAACCCACATCAGGTGGCTCATAACACTAGTTCCAAGGAACCTGATACCTTCGGGTCTCCATGGACACCTGCATACCTGGTACAGATAAACTCATACAGGCAAACACACAAATAAAAATAATAAATAATTTTAAAATATATAGAATACAACTATATTAGCACAGGAAATAGTTATAATTTTGAGCAAATATGTTAATAGAATGAAACCTTGAAGTTAGTAGACCAAGTTTCAGTTCAAGAAATTAACAAAAGGAGGAAGAGGGAGGGAGGGAGGGAACAGGAAGATACAAGCAAGGGGAAAACATCCCGAATAAGTTATAATAAATTAAAATTTTAAAAAATTAATTAGCAAAGGAAGAGAAGAGGTAAAGAAAAAGAAGAATGTATCAAAGAAAGAAAAATGTATTTATCCCATCAGATATTTCTTTTCTGTTTAATTCATTTCTTCACTAGGTCCAGATTAATGAAATATAGTTTTAAAATACTTGTTGGGTGGGGGAAGCACATGCCTTTTTTTTTAAGGTATCCATTTAATACATTAAATAGCAAAATATTAGAAATTTCTAGGTCAAGAATCCTGGAAAGAATTAAGGGATTTTAGCCCTGTAGATAGTGCAACTTCTTTGCCATTTAGAGGTAGCAGTTGCAACAATGACAGCACTTGAGGTGTCATGGAGCTATGGTGCAGCAGACTCCCTAGCTAAGCAGAATCCAGAAGGACTCAGACAAAGGGTTGCTCCAAGGACAATGTAACTGAATCAAACTTCAAACCAAGTGGATACACAGATAACTTCAAGTCTTAAACTGGGTTGAGGGAATTCTTGGTTTTAGTGTTCCCCAAAGAACCTCTCTCAAGTAAGACAATGTTATCTTTAGAAAAACCCACTATTTTAATTTATGCTTTGAGTTTTTTTTTTAAAGGACTTGAATAATACTCTATTTTCCTTATTTCTACTTTGACTCTCTTTTTTTTTCTTTTTCTTTTTAATTTAATTTAATTTTTACATATATTTATATTATTACACATATATACAATAGAGTACCTATAGAAAGAAGAACCATGACACAATCAGGAATTATATAAATGTTGCATTCTTAGTGTTTTAGCTATTTGTATTTGACAGCCTTGAAGAAGACATCTTTCCTATCTTGGTGCATCTAAATTTCTGAATGTAAATCAATCTCCATCACATATTGTCATTATCAACTTAGAACACCTATCTAGACCTAAAAACATCTTAACCCCTAAACAACTAAGCTTCATTGTAAAACTAAGCTACCTGGTCTTCAATTCCCTCAGAGACTTGAGAAGGAGTAAACTTGATTATCTGAGTATGCTGGGAGTGCAGGTTACTAGCTTTCCAAATGAAAACATGACAGAGACAGTTTGCTGCCTGAGTAGTCACCCAAAACTCTCTATAATGTTGGAGCATCTTATTCATCTTTCTGGTCCAATATATCTCACAGACATATGTGAGGCAGGAACTATTGAGGACTTGCTTACCCTGTCTTGGCAGAGTTTGGCCATCAACCCTGCCTGCATCCAAGCTTGCCTTTTTTTTTCTTTTTAGGCAGAATTCTGTCTGTGGCAGAAATGAGGACCTTTTGCCCAGTGGCTAGTTTGCCACATTTGAATCCATCTCCATCAGGAGGTTCTCTTCTTTGATGCTCATCATCCTCTTTGAGATAGGCTGGGTGTTGCCAGGAGTTAAAATGTCTCATTGTCAATGAATCTTTAAAGTAATAAAAACATTTTAAAATGTCATATTCTGCATGTCTCAATGCTGGAAAGGTAAAAACAATCATATCCCTAGAGTTGCTGACCAGCTAGCCTAGCCCACTTGGCAATTCAAGAGACACGCTGGCTCAAAAACCAAGGTAGATAGCACTCGAGGAGTGACAACTGAGGTTGACCTCTGGTGGCCACATACACATACACAAAAACACCCACATACACAGGTACACGCATATGTACATGTGTGTGTGTGTGTGTGTGTGTGTATGTGCGCGCGTGCGCACACATGCCTGGTCCTATATATTCTGATGCTAATTACTGGCTCCCAAGATCTAGCTGCTGCCCAGATGAGCACATTCTCATGTACACATCCATGCGCCCTTACTCTACCTATTTAAAGTTGATTGATTAATTTAAAAAATGCTGAAGCTTGGGATTTGGCAGAGGAGAGGCAGAGTTTGAGGTCACAGGCTTGGGGTCAGGGATCACGAGGTTGAAGAGATAAGGACAGGAGGAGGAAGAAGGAAGAAGAGGGTGGCTGGATGCCAAGGATGGAGCGAAGCAGTCCAGATGGAGAACATTAGCAATTTGGGACTCATGGATAGGAAGTAGCCCAGATATGGATGATTAAAGCAGTTGGCTTGGGATGGAGGCTGGGAAGTGACAAGCATACTTTAGGGTCTTAATATCTACCCAGTCCCAGGTTAAATGAGGCTATTCTAAAGCACACAGGTATCTGTGTTTTTATTGATTCTAATACTGCCATATGATTATATGCTAATTTTATGATAAACTTTAGATATTTTTATATTTAATACAACACATAAACATGAGATCCAGACTCAAAATAAAATTTTAGTGAAAAGAATAAATACACATATGTGGAAGAACATTCATTGCAACTTAAAATGGACAGTACAACCTAACTGTCCTTCAACAAAATAAAGAATATGAGGTATTGACCTATACTCGAATACCACTTAACAGCTGTAATTAATAAACTCTCAAATTATCAACTGGCAAAATACACTGAGAAAAATGAGGCTACATATTGATACATCACAATCCTATTTCCATTACACTTTAGAGCATATACACAGTATTATATTATTAATCTGTATTATAGCAAAAATATGCAAAATTGCATGGAAATGATAATTTCCTACTTAGGATAAGGATTGCCTTAGTGGGAAGGAAGAAATTGAGACCAGGAAGTGACAAAGGGGTCATTGGTTCTGTATGTCACAATTTGTCTTAAATACACTAAGCATAACTATACTATTCCTTCCCATATTTTGTATACTTGCTAAAAATAGAATTTTAAAGACTTTCTTAATAACTGACAGGTTAACAATGTGAACAGAGAAATGTGAAAAGACTTTGTATTATAAAAGCCTGAAAGAGAAGGGTCCTGGTGAGCTGGAGGCCAGCCTGGGCCACGGAGTAAAACTATGTCTCAAAACAAACAATCAAATATAAGCCTGTATCATAACACATATATGTATTCCTTGACAAATGACAGTGTAAGTATGATATACAAAAACCTCTGAAATACACCAGAAGCAGTCCTAACAGTGTGTGTTACAACAATACATGCTTACACTGGGAAGAAAGCAGAGCTGGGGGTGTAGCTGGCCACACAATGCTTGCCTGGCAATGTGCAAGGGTTCACTCTCCTGAGCTCTAAAAAGAAAGAGCCTACGACCACCAAATCAGCTATGATATGCTTCAGCCATTCAGAAAACACCAGGCCAAACATAAAGTTAGCAGACAGAACGAAATACTAGAGAGCAAAATAAATGGAGGATAGAAAAACAGTAAAATTTAAAAAAAAAAAAAAAAACCTCAATAAACCTGGATTGGCTTTTTGGAAAGAGAAGCAAAATCAATTGACTTCTAGCCTAAGAAAAAGAAAAGATATGAAAGAACGAAATAACAAATCAAAATGATGACTACAATAAAAATATCAGACATTAAAAGGATAACAATGGACAATTACATATGATTTAACCTAGGGTGAATTCCTAGGGGAAAAAACATAATTTGCTAAGACTAGATAATAAAGAAATTGATGCTTGATCAGATCAATAACAAATAAAGATATTGAAAAAGTAACTGAAAAGCTTCCAACAAAGAAATCTCAAGATCAGTTTATTTCACAACTGAATTCACAAATCAAAGAATTATTGCCAGTATGTGTGTATGTGTGTGTATGTGTGTGTATGTGTCTGTGTGTGCGTGTACACACAGACACACACACACACGTGCACGCGCTTGTTTATGTGCACATATGCCACGATCAAACATAGAAGTCAGAAGACAGCTTTAGGGAGTGGTCTTCTCTTTCCACTGTGGGATCCAGAGATCAAACTCAGATTGTCAGGCACACACAGCAAACAGTTTTCCTCACTGAGCCATCTTGTCAGTCCAAACTATTCTTCAAAAAACAACCACAGAGAATATCGCCAAGTAAATTTTATGAGGCCAACATCACTTTAACACTTGAACCAAAGACATCATCAGAAGCTAGTATCTCTCATGAACACAAATGCAAAAATCTTCCATAAAGTCTGACACAACAACGCATTCAAAGAGTATATATACCATGATAAAATGGGATTTGTTCCTGGCATGCAAGGCAAGTTTTAAAAACATACAAATCAATCAGTGGACTATATCACACTGACAAACTGGAAGATAGTAATGTCATGATCGTTGCAATGACAGAGAAAAAGCATCCTTGTTTGAAAAAATCGTTTGGGAATAGAAGGAAAATTCTTCAACATAATAAAGGCCTTTTATGGAAAATCCCCTACTAATATCATAATTAACAGGAAATAGCTGAAAGATTTTGCACTAAGATCTAACACAACATAGGATGCCTATTCTGACCACCTTAATTCAGCATTGAAAGTACTAGAAAAGTAAACTGATATGAAAAGTAAACAAAAAGTATATAAATCAGAAAGGACAAAGTAAAGTCACCTCACTTCTAGATGACATGATTCCATGTGTGGAAAACACATTACACACACAATGACACAAAAAATGATCACAACTTATAAATGAAGTTATCAAAGATACAAAGATAAAGATACAAAGTCACACAGAACCTAGAAATTCATATTTACAAATAATAACCTAGCTAGAAAAAAAAGTCACTTACAACAGTATCAAAAAATAGAAACAAATGTAACCAAAGAATTAAAAGATTTGTACCCTAAAAATTATAAAGCATGGATGTAAGAAACTGAAGAAGATATATAAGTATACAGAAAGATAGCCTATGTTCATGAATCAAAAGAATATTGTTAAAACACCCACATGTGAAAAACAATACAGAGATTTCACATAATGCACAGCAAAATCTCAATAACATTCTCCTCAGAAATAAAATAAAGACTAAAAGTCCTTATGATATGATACCAAAAAAATAAAAATAAAAAATAACTGACTGGATAAGGCAATACTGAAAGATTTGGAAGTAGCACATTTCCTGATATAAATGGAGAGATGGCTCAGCCATTAAAGGCTAGATTCACAACCAAAAACATAAAGTGGCATTGCAATGTGAGCATGGTAGCATGCTCCTATAGTCCCAATACCCAGGAGGCTGAGAAAGGAGGGTTACAGTTTTGAAGCACTGGGGCTGGACAGATGGCTCAGTGGATAATGAGGGTCCAAGTTCAGTTCCTAGCATCCACATGGAAGCTGACAACTACTGATAGCTCAAGGTCCAGCGTATCTAACACACTCTTCTGGCTCAGCGGGCACCAGGCATCCACACGGTACACATACATACATGCAGACAAAACACACATATAGAATTAAAGTAGATAAATCATTTTTAGAAACCAAATTTGAAGCCTCAGGCTATACAACAAGACTTTCAAGATATATTTTAAAGCTAATCAATTAGTAATCAATGCAATATCATGTTGACATAAAAACAGAAACAAAGACCTATAAAATAGAATCAGAAGCCCCAGAAATAGACAGAAAGATAGAACTGGCTTTCAACAAGGGAATAAAGAAATCTGATAGTCTCTTTAGTAACTGATGCTAGAGATACTGAATTTTTACATGTAAATGATTGAAATTGGACTACTGAATCCTGTATGGAAACCAACTCAAAATGGGCAAAAGATCTAAATCTAAAACCTTAGCCACAAAACTCCAATAACAGAACACAAAGGAGAAGCTGCTTGCTGTAACCTTTGAGGTTTTGGATATCACACCAAAAGCTCAGGCAACAAAATAACTAGAACTACACATCAAAGTAGCAAATGTCTATGTAGCAAAGGAAACAATCAACAACATGAAAAGTTAAACAGCAGACAGGGAAAGTGCATGTGTGAATAATAAGTGGTTAACAGCTAAAACATTTATAAGAATTATGGGCTGGGGATGTGTAGCTCAGCTGGCAAAGTGCTTGGGTAGCGTACAAAAGGCCTTGGTTCGGTTCCCAGCACCACTAAGCAGGTTGTAGTACTGCACGCCAGCAATCCTAACATTCCAGAAGCAGAGGTAATGGAACCACAAAATCAAGGTCACCCTTGGTGGTGAGGAGCTCTTAAGGCCAGTTTGGTGGAGGCATTTGAGTAGGTAGAGGAGGTGTGGTGTTCCTGGAGGAATTATGTCATGGGTGAGGGCTTCGAAGTTTCAAAAGCCTCAAGGCATTCTCGGAGCACTCCTTTCTGTTGTACGTGTGATTCAAGTCATGAGCTCTTAGCTTCGGCTCCAGCTGCCATATCTGCTGCTTGTACTGTGACAGACTCTTATCCCTCTAGAACCACAAGCCTAAAACCCTTTCTTCTGCTAGTTGCCTTGGTCATTGTATTTTATGACAGCAATAGAAAATTAACCGACACAGCTCGTTTTAAAAAAATTAAATTTCTAGTATTTGATAGTGAAGACATTAAGTAATAAAAATTTTGTTTATGCATCAAAGTTTTATTGATTTTTAGCTGGCCAACAAATAAATATTGGGCCTTAAAAAGAGAGAACAAGAAGACTTACATACTATTATTTTTTATCACTTTTGAGACAAGGTCTATAGCCCTATCTAGTCTGGAATTTACTATGTAGATAGAACAGTCTGGCCTGTTCTATCCACCTGCCTCTGCCTTCTAAGTGCTAAAGGATTAAAGTTGGGTTCCACCATGCCTGCCTAAGACTCAAAATTTAAGGACTATTTGCAGGAAATACATAGGCTATTAATTTTTATTATTAAAAGCCTGTAATTATTATGGCACTTTTATATGACCTGTTATCAAACAATAAAAGACAGAAACACCTGTTGTATTTAAATAAGCCTTATTTTACCTGCGGCCGGGCAGCCATTACCCCTCAATCTCCCTTGTTACCTCTCAGCCCCACATCCTATGCCATTCGCTTTAATCATTCCTATCTGAGCTACTTCTCATCCACTGGCCCCATAAATACTTACCCACGCTCTCCACCTGGGCCACTTCTTTCCACACCATTCTCAGAGTTCACTCCTCCTGGTCCGTATGGTTCCTTACCTATCCCATGGCGGCTCTCCTCCTTTCTCTTCTCCATGTCTCTTTCTGTGATCCTTCTGTCCCCCAAAGCCTGGTCACCTTAGCTCTGCCCCTCACTTCTGCCCTGCCCTGAAGGTGTAGGCTTTTTATTCATCCAGTCGGGGATAATTTCTTAGGCAAGGTTACAAACATCATTTTGGGGTATGTGAGTATCTATAAGCAGACCTCAGGGAGCAAAATAATTAGCGATGGAATACAGAGCACCCGAGCATGCTGTTATAGGACGAGGTAGGGAGAAGGGTGAGCTGGCTAGTTTTTGTCAACTTAATACAACCTAAACATACCTGAGAGGATTTGCCTGGATCAGACTGCCCTGGAGGCAAATGTGAGGAGCATCTGCTTGACTAGTGATTGGTGCAGATAGGCCCAGCCCACTGTGGGTGGTGGCTTATCAGGGCTGGTGGTTGTATGAGGAAGCAAGCTGATCAGGCAGGGAGTGGAAAGGAAGCCCCAAAAGCATTGTTCTGTGGCCCCTGCTCCAGGTTCCTGCTTCGGCTCCTCTTCTTAACCAATCTTCAGTGATAGACTGCGACACGGAAGTAAAAGCCAAATAAACCCTTTACTCCAGAAGATGCTTTAGGTCGGGTGTTTGCCACATCAATAGACAGCAAACAAGAACAAGAGCAATGGTCGTTATGGTAACAGTGTGCAAATTTCAGCTTGAGAGTCCTAGAGTCCAACCACAGCAAATAGTGCCTGCAGTTAACAGTGATGTAGCGCATCCTTTAACTTTTGCTAAAAGCCTACGCCTTGTCTTAGGTGTTCTTACTACACAAGGCACAACAAAGAGCGCAAGAGGAAGCTTTATAAGGCCATGGATATGTTTACAGCACAGATAATGATAATGTTTTCACAGGGTATACTTATCTCTAAATTAGGCAAACAATATGCATTAAATATGTACGCCTTTTTAATGTCAATCACATATTAATAATGTAGAACTATTTTTAAGAGATACTCTGAGTTACACTTTTAGTATGTTAATTTTTTTTCAAATAGCCTAAATGGGTATTAAATGAAAAGACTCCTTCCCACACACCGTGTTCCCCGTCCAACTCCCCAGAGACAACCATTGTTAGAAATTTCCTATGTTTTCCCAAGATATTCCACACAGTGACAAGCATGCATCAAAAAGAACTATTCAAGCAACTCTACTTCATATAAATGTATTTTAAAATGTCTACTTTCTCAACCTGACTTAGTATACACTGTGGTGTTCTACTTGAGTCCAAAATTAGAATGCAATGTCCTCAGATGTGGCATCAAACTTAAGGAAAACACCATCATAAGAGCAAGATCTCTGGCTGGGAAAAGAGTTCAGTGAGAAGTTCTTGCCCTGTAAACACAAGAACCTGGATGCAGTCCTTGGAGCCTAATGTATATAACTGCTTGGTGGATACAGATAGCACACACAAGTGATCACAGCCCTCAGGAAGAGGCAGGCGAATCCCTGGAACTCACTAGCCAGCACCTGAGGAATGATACCTGCCATTGTCCCCAGGCCTACACATACACATGCACACATGTGCACCTTCACAGACTTGAATGTGCACATACAGAACAAGACCCCAAAGGAGCTATAATAAGGTGACAAAGATGTGTCACCCATTAAACTTTCCAAGGAGAGAACAGGGTAAGTTCTGAGGCTGGAGGCTGTCACCTCACAAGCATGTGACACGTCGCCATTGAAGGCCATCGACACCATGTAGCTAATTATTTGGTCTAAATTCAAATGGAATCTAAAAGTAAAATATGTATGCATATGCATTCACATATATACTTAGTCATATATTCACATGTACACTTAGATTTATATAAATGTGTCTAGAATGCAGAATAGAGGAAAAGTATTTGCCTAGTATGTATAATGTACAAAGTCCTGGCTTTCATTTTTAGCACTACAAAAAAAAAATTCCCTATAACTGTTACTTTTTTCATTAGCCTAAAGCTAATTCTCATTTAGCCAGAGATGAAACACTGTAAGAAGTCATTCATTTACTCTGTTCACCAGCTCTGCTGTCAAATTGATAATCAAGAATTATTATTGTTGTTGCTATAGTGTTATTATTATTGATAATAAAATATCAATATTGATATTATTGCCAGCAATATTGGCAATCAAAATTCTTATTTAGAGAAAATAACAGATTACAGTTTACCTTAGTTTGTTACTTTTTAGCCCAGCACGTATGGTCTTTCTCTGAACAGAAAGGATTTTTCCGCACTTGTTTTCCCTTAAACTCACTTTTGGTATCCACCCATAAGGAAATGTCTGTCTCCTTTGTCTATCAGGCCCTTCTGACCTCTAAGACTGACCCAGCCATGAGGAAAATGTTGAACCATCTGTATTTCTATATCATGCCTGTGTTTAACGTGGATGGATACCATTTTACCTGGACACATGTAAGTTGCTCTGCCTAGCCAATTGAGAAGGAGACTGAAAAGGTCATCAGAAAGTGATGAGCCAGGAAAGGAGTTTGCTGGTCAGCCCACTACTAATGAATTCAAGAGGTGTGAGTGTTGTTTTTAAAAATGAAAATCCCAAACATTCAATTTTACCAATAAAGACTCAGGAGCCAGATGCTGGGGTGAAAACCTCCTAGCTCAGAGAGGCAGAGAAGAACCCAGCTGACCTTCCTACTCAGCTCAGATCTCATAGGAAAAAGCCCAAAAAAGCTCACCAGCTCAGCGGACAGCTCAGGAGGAAAAGGCCAAAACACTAAACACCAAAGAGCTTGCTAGCTCAAAGCCCAAAAGCCCTTTCTTCTTACCCATGCTGCCTTAAATACCCTTCAACCCAAAGTCACTCCTACTCTTTAATCCTTGTCACCTGGTTTCTTGCTCCACCTCTTGGCCTAGAGTTAACTTATTAAATCCTGTTTATAGAAAGCTCTTGGTTTAAAGGTGTGTCCTAGGGCTGGCTGATCCACACCAACCACCTGTTTACAATAAACAGAAAAGTCCTTGGACTAAAGGTGTGTGTTAGGGCTGAACCACACCAAACAAAAGATAGGTTTTTACAGTTCACAGTCTCTGGATTCACAATGAAAACACCCAAGAGGCTTCCTCCTCAATCCCTTTCATAATTTCCTTTTGCATAAAATTCCATAGAAATTAAGATTTCTCATTCCAAATAAATTAATAAAATTCAGTAGCCTAATATAACCTATTCAATTTGTCTATAAAGCCAAGAGAAGTAGAGGTGAAAAAAACCCAAAATACATTGTATCCAATTGTCTAAGAAAAAAAAAAGGGCCAAAAATATAGGAGATGCAGGATGGTGTCAGAAAGGAGAGCATGAGGCTGGGTCAGGGTAAAGCTCATCTCTGACTTCTCCTAGCTGGTCTGTGCTTGGAGGAACTCACCCCAAAGTAATGCGGTACCTTTACCCCAATGGGCAACTAAAAGGCATCTGAATAGCCTTTGTGCTGGTTAGTTTTAACTCTCAATCTAGAATCACCTAGAATCTAGAATTGGTTGGCCTGTGCGCATGTCTGTGGGGGGTTGCCTTAATCATTAAGTCATGTAGGGAAACCGAGCCCACTGCAGGCGGTACTGCTTCATGGACCGGGCCCTGGACCGTGAAAGAGAAGAAAAAACTGTTAAACAAGCAAGTAAGGATGGTTTTACCCTCTGCCTAATGAGACTAGTTGCTTGAGTTCCTGCCTTGACTGCCCCCAAAGTGATAGACTGCAGCCTGGAGTTGCAACCAAACCAATCATTTCTCCTCCAAGTTTCCTCTCGTCAGGATCTTTCTATCACAGCAACTAAAATAAAACTAGGATACCTTTTCAGCACCTTGCTCTCTGCCTGATGTTTTATTCGTTCGTGTCTAGGACCGATTCTGGAGAAAGACAAGGTCAAGAAACTCTAGGTTTCACTGCCGCGGAGTTGACGCCAATCGCAACTGGAAGGTGAAATGGTGTGGTAAGTGCGAAGGGCCTGGGTTTCAGAACCAAGAACCCCAGAGGCACCCCTCTGAAAAAATGATGGGCCGGCCAGGACTCCACTGGGAGACTGATGCATGTATGCATGTGAAACTCTCACAAAGACATAGATGGAGGCTGCAGGCAGGCACGGGCTCAGAAGGGGAAGATCTGGGTTGAATTTTAAGCACCACATGTAAATAAATAAATATATGAAAAAAAATTTTTAAAGACATGGGTAAGGACACTGTGGCTATAATTTGCAGAAGAAAATAAAAATGCTTTTTTAATATGTTAAAAAAAATCAAAGTTTTACATTTGACAATCTAATCTTGAAAATTAAAAAAAAAATTAAGCACAGATAAAAGCAGAAAGCTGAGAAATACTTGCCGTTCATAAAACTAAGCTAGCAGCTCATGTTTCGCTGTGTGATTTGGTTCGAAGTTCCCATACATGCCGAGAGAGTGACACTGACCCTGACACACATCTGCAGTGACCAGAGCTGTACAGTCCTTGGCTGGAGTTTACCATCCTGCCACTCACACTGCAAAGAGATGCAGGCAGGAGGATATCATTTTATGAAGGGAACCCTTTCAAAGAATAAAGCGGGAAGTGGGGATGGGAAGGGAATAAGACAACCCATGGGCTGGAATCCTTGCAGCAGAAACGGCAGGAGAAAGAATCATAATGCGGGGTGAGGGGCGGGGGCGATGCTGTACAGAGCAGCCCACTCGTGGAATCTAAAATTTAGCCTTTCAAAGTCTAGACACAGATATCCATCCCCTTTACCAGGTTAAAGGGGTCACCCCATCCCAGCAGCATGACCCAGGCTAACTCCTTCCAGGCATCCTCCCAGGCAACAGCCTTCAATCCATCCGATCTGGGGAATCAGAACACAACGTCACTGAAAAACAAACACACCCTTACGCTATGACAGACATGGTTTGGTCTTGAGCAGTGGTTTAGATGGCTCTCTTTACTCTGGAAGCTGTAACAGCATCCATGTGATTCCCAAAAGAACTTAGGTGGCATGGCTCACTCCCTTCCAGCACGCACAGCCAACTAAACACCAATGGCCTTCCTCCCTGTGTCTGGGACAGAGTCAGTTAGGCCCTGGACCCTTAAACCAACTGGTAGAACAACTTCTTTTCCTTGTGTGACATAAGCAATTTGCAAAAGTGCTTATATCTGTGGAGAAAAGACCATGAGCGCGAATACTATGCAGTAGCATGGATGGCGTCTTAGGCATGCAGATTGTTTTCTCCAAACTAGGCTAAACAGCCGCTGTTGTCCACGGTAATTCTCAGGAAATATTTGTAGCACTCCTCCCTAACTTAACGCCCAGTACAGCGACGTCAGGAGAAGGGGGTTTTGCAGAGCTGACTGCTGTCGCGAGGATGGAACCCTCAGGAATGGCATTAGCGCCCGCCGTATAAAGGAGACCAAAAGGGCTTGATTTCCCTTTCTTCCATGGAAAGATACAACTATAAGACTGTGTCTGTGGGGAAACAGGCCCTCACCAGACACTGAACCCCCTAATGCCTGGAACTGAAGCTCCCTGTCCTCTAGAATAAACTATGAGCAACATATTTGCATTTATTTTCTTTTTTTTTTTCTTTCCTAAAGTATTTTTTTTTAATTTATAATAAATTTCCATGTATAAATTACCCAATTTGGGGCATTTTGCTCTAGCAACCAGTGAGATATTCCCTCAATCTTCTAGTGTAAGAAAATGTGTGTCTATGTCTATGTGAGCATATGTGCAAATGTGTGTGAGTAGTTGCTCCATAGGCACACTGAGGCCAGAGAAAGGCGTTAGATGGCCTCGGCCATCTATGACCCTCCCAGAATGTTTTCTTGGCCAACGTTTTCTTCGCCAAGTGACAAGTTAGCAAGCCCCAGTCATCAGTCTGTCGCTACCTTTTCTCGGAGCTGGCCTTGCTATGCGAGTGCTGAAGCATCAACTCCTGTCCTCACGATTGCTCAGCGAGTGCTCCTAACCTCTGAGACATTTCTCCAGGCTCTGTTTTTTTGGTTTTTTTTTTTAATTCCCCTTTCCATTTTCTCTAGTGGAGGCACTCACAGTCTCAAAACTCTCTGGATGCCCCAACAGTTAGTAAATGCCCGGATCCATATGTGTATGGCATGTACACCCCAATTGTCTCGGTTGCGTGCGCAGGAGGGAAAAGTGAGCTGAGTAACCCTAGGAGGCAGGCGGCTCTGCGCATGTAACATTAGAGTGCTGATTATATTCAGTTACAAAGTGAGGAGAGAGCCTCGCTGCCCTTTGTTCTTTCTTCACCCAGCGTGCTCCCTTCATGCATATTCCTTCTTGATTTCTGTGTTTCCGCTACAGTCTCTACTACAAGTCTTTTGATTCTTCCCATATTCTTTTTTTTTTTTAAACCACTCAGATTTTTTTTTCTATGCTTCAGCACTCAGGACATAGAAAGGACTATATCAAACTTCACTTGCAGAATGGACTGGCATAAATAATGTGTAAACGCGGGCAGCCAGGCTAGGACCACCCACCAGTCCTGGGATCTCTGCAGTAAATTCAGTTGATCGGAAGACGGGGATGTGCAGCCTGGCTCCCTCTCAGCCTCAGGTCTATCCCATTCCAGCTCTGTGCTTAATTAATGAGACAGGGAACCATGCTGGGGTGACTGCTGTAAGATCAGGAGTGTGAGTATGAGTTCCCTGAATAAACTCCAAATGAGCATCCATAACACAGATACCCAGGACCGGTGAAAGCGCTACAGCGTCAAAATCAAGCTGAAAATACAGCTGTTCCTTCCTCCCTAAGTCGGTGGGTCTCAGGTGTAAAGACAGAACAGAAAACTGCTTCTTCTTACTGTGAAAATGCTGCAGACTCCCATACAGCAATGGAAATGCCTCAGAGCAGTGGAGTGGCAGAAACAGCTTAGAGAGAACTGTAGAAACAGCCACACCTTTCGAAGGCTTCACAGCTCCCCAGGGACCTTAGGGCCCTGATATGAATGCTTCTTCTTTGAAAGACCAGCAGAGGGACACAAGCAAGAGGAGTGCCTCAAACAGGGAGTAAATACATGCATTTATTCTGTTTGCCTGCATTCATGGACCACGTTACTCCCTGATAGTCACTATGCTTTCTTTTCTCTGTGTACTCTCTTTAGAGTGTGCCATGATGACCAGTCTTCCCTAATTGGAACAGATCCAGAAGGATTCAACTCCTGAAAGCTTTAACTCCTGAATAACCAAGCATTCTTAAACTTAAATCACTATTTAGAACAACCCACAGAACAGGAGAATATGGTTACAAGTCATATTTCTAACAACTGCGTTATATTTGTATTATGGGGACTCATGTCTATAATGTAGGAATTTGTTTCTGTAGTGTGGAAGACTCATATCTATAATATAAAGACTTGTGTCTATAATACAAGGACTTCTATTTACAATATAGACTTGTTTCTATAGGCTAAAGACTTGTATTTATAATATAGGACTTATATCTATAATACAGGAGCTTATATACAAAATATATATCTCATATCTACAATATAGGATTCCTATATATAATGTAGGGACTTATATAGATAATGCAGAGATTTTTGTCTATAAGAACTCACATTTATTATATAGGAAGTTATATCTATAAAAGAGTTCTCATGGCACAACAACCTAATTAAAAACACACACTTAAACAGATAGTTATTCAAAGAAGGTATTTCAATAGAAATGAGCACCTGAATATGTGCTCAATGACAGCAGAGTACCATATCACATACATTAAAACAAATAATAAAATAAATAATCGGTGTTGTGAGGGTGGAAAAACACTGAAACATTCAAACTTGCTGGTGTTACATAAAATGCATCTAATTGGAAACAGTTTAGCAGTTCTACAAAACTTTAATATCAAGCTACCATATGACATGGCAATTCTGCCCGTGTGTGTGTGTGTGTGTGTGTGTGTGTGTGTGTGTGTGTGTGTATCCAGAAGAAATAAAAAGGCTTGCTACATAATGACCTGTGAATGAATATCCATAGCAGCAGTGTTGATAATAGACAAACAAAAATGGCAACAAAAGAAAAAAAAAAACCCAATGTTTAGCAACTGATAAATAGGTAAGTAAAATACTGCCATGAGGGAGGGATCATTATTCCCTGACAGCATCCCTAAGTCTGTAGGGGGGACAGGTTCATATAACAAAAGACACTAATAAAATTTACCAACACATGAAACTCATATTGCCCAGGATAAACCCACACAAAGATAATGCAAAACTCAAATGCACTCAGCATCGTAAACCAAAAAGCGAAAGGTATTAATTGTACACTAACACAAGCAAAACCAGAGATCAGTATGCTGCATGAAACTCTAAAAAGATAGACATATTCCCTTCCGTCTTTTGTACATCAAATTTAAATTTCAACTTTTAGCAGGGAAGCAGCAAGACCAAGGAAAGCATCTATGGGCTTAGAGGTAGCAAAAGAGCTGGGGAACCAGCCTTGGGTAAGACTGGGTTAGTAGCTTTGTTATGTAACTTCCTCTAGCTAGACTCCCAAGATAAGGACCTACAGGCAACTCCAGCAATTAGTTTCTGTCATTTCTGGGAGAGAAGGGAGGGGCACATCTTTGTGAATGTGTGTTTTGCTCTTAGGCAAACAAGGAGGGGGGAGGGGGGCTTCTCTACCCCCCCTTCCTGAACTGTCTTCACTCTGCTACCCTTCAGCTTCAGAGGAGACATAGTCTAGTCTCTTTTGCTACAATGAACTTCTTTTGTGGGGGCATAAAAAGAAACAAAGTGCTGACATATGTTTCAATACAGATGAGCATTGAAAACATGGTGCTAAGTGAAATAAACAAATCACCAAAGGCTAATTACCATAGCATTTATATGACATAAACAGAATAGGCAAACCCATAGAGATAGAACAGATAAGGGACTGCCAAAGGCTAGTGTGAAGAGAAAGGGGGGAATGACTCCCATTGGGTAAAATGTTTTGTTTTTGAGGTGATGGAAATATTTTGAAATCTGATAGAGTTGGTGATTATGAATATAGTAAAAGCCATTGAATTATACACTGTTAAATAGTTAGTTTTATGGTATGTGAGTTATAGCTATTATAAAAATGAACACTGACACCCTTATAAAAGATTTTTTAGTTTCTATTAAGGAACACTTAGGCATTTATTTAAATATAGTCTCTCTTCAGAATACTCATTTACCTAGTATTATAAACTTAAGAGTAAGGTGGAAAGAATTGTGGTTTGGTTTTTTGGTTTGTTAGTTTTTATAATTTATTAATATGTGTTCTTTCAAAAATGAGTTGTTTTTATATGCAGGTATCTTCTTATTGAAAATATTGATATGCAGATATATTGATAGATCATCTGGGGTGAAAAGAGATGCTATTACATGCTGGTGGCCACTAGCCAACACCTGTGACATGACAACAGAAGGCCACTGGCTGACTTCCTAAGATGCTGGTTCTTCCACCTGGAGGGCTTTTGTTCTCAAAGAATTGAACTGAGAACCTAAGTGCCTTTGCTCTGAAAAACATAAAGAATTTCAGAGACGAAATCTAGGACAAGGAGAGGGGGTGGGGAATACATTGTTGAATTGCCTATGGAGGGAATTAGGGATTCAAAAGTATATAAGGAGGATTTTAGCCACTCTTTCCAGAAAGAGTACAACTTCTCTTTAATGTTTTATAACAGCAGTCACTGGAGGTGTTTGCTATAATCTAGTCATTCATTAAGAATGTGTGGATCTGCTAAGAGGGAGCCAAGGAAATTCCTATCTGGCCCCAAAATAAGCTGAGGGAAAATATTAATCCATATCAAGTGCTCAGAGGCATGGAGCCTACAGCAAGAATGTGCTGCCTTGGGAGACCAGGAAGTTTCACCACTGCAGAATTACAGACAAGCTCCAGATAACTTTTGGTTGAGAAAAACAGAGTAAGTGAGATGATAAAACAGACCCCAAGATGCCTGTCACTTCCGTTGGCGGCGCTGCTAGCTTGTGTAATGTTATTCCCACTTGAGGTGAGATCAAGACAAATATTCCATGCCTGCTACGTTCTAGATGCTAAAAATACATCAGAAATTCCTGAAATAGTGAGTGAGTTCACATCTGGCATTCAAGGAATTGTTTGTGAGCCCAGAGAAGCATGAGGTGGTGTCCGCTTTGTAACTAATCAAATGTGAAAAGGTATGTTAACTACCTAATATCTTCTGTAAAAGTCAGAGAAAATTTAAAATTATAATCTATTAGCTAAAGTCCTAAGTTTACTTGGGCTTTATAGTACCGGAGTTTAAGGGTCTAGAGTACAGTGACTTGGAAAGTGATGCCCTGGGGGGGGGGGTTGCTCCCCACGGGTGCCTAACATTGATTGAGGATGCCTCCTGTGATAAAATATGTGATGTGAACTTCTCATTAGGGGACAGCATCATCCCTGTGTGACCAAAGAGGAAACTAAGAAAGACATTAGGAAACTTGCTCAGGAGGACCCACGAGTTATGACAGTAGAAATTACAGTATCTGCACCATTTTGTCATCCCTACTCCCACCCCCACCCCTGACCCATGCATCCATAACTACAGGTCTGACCCCTTAGGGATCAACTTGCCAGGAATGGTCCATGTGACTCCAATGCATAGGGAGTTAAATAATGAGCAGCTCTGAAAGAAAACCTTAGCTATCAAAAGAATAGCAGAACCCCTTTGCTCAAACTCTAAGGCACACAAGGAAGATTACAAATGTGTGGTAGGAGAGACAAAATATATCCCCAGTTGCTAATGAAATATCTTAGGCCATCCCATGCCAGCTGTTTTGGTCTATAAGCTAGCAACATGGCGATAAATTCTCCAAGCAAAGTTGTGTTGTTTTGTTTTGTTTTCCCTAGCCAAAGCGTAGCACCTTGCCGTGCTGACAGGCATTTTTCTAACCTACACTTTCATTATGGGTGTGGCCCTTTGCGGCCCTGAGGGTCTGTCGAGGATTTGTGTCTGGCTTCTGTACCCAAGGACTGTAATCTGACCTCCTGCTCCCCTTACACCACCAGCGGAGCCAGCCTGTGGGTGGGAGGGTCAGCAAGAAACACACGCCCCCCCATTCCCTTCAGCGTTTCATGTTTTTGAGATCTTAGCTGCATATTTAAATTGATATTTTGATCATTTAGATGTGTTTATAGCCATTGATTTTTATCAACATCCTTGTGACAATTCTGTCGTAGTACCAGAAAATCCACTACCATTTTCTTTGGATAACCACGCTTAGAGTTCAATTCTCCCTTCATATTGACGATTTCAGGGCCTTCTATTGTCATTCTAATCATGGCTAAAGCAATATTATCTGCCTCTAATCACATAGAAAAACAGTGTGAGGCTACTTTCATCTTTGCTGCCTCCTGCAAGTAATAAAACTCTAAGGATAATATTGGAGATTTTAGAGAAAAATGGTTAAGAGTACTTTTGTTCCGACAGGGAACCTGAGTTCTGTTCCCAGCATTCACATGGGGTGGCTCATAACTACTTACAAAAAAATCTCCAAAGGACTTAATGCTCTCTTCTCCCTACTGAGGTACCCACACACAAGCAGCACATGAGCACACACACACACACACACACACACACAGACACACACACACACACACACACACACACACACATACACAAACCTTTAAGTATGTTGCTTTAGAGTTTGTATCATCCCTGTTCCAAAAGTGCTCTTCTAGCTCCTGTAGACTGGGCCTCGCTGAGTGCGATGGTGCACATCTGTAATCCCAGCACTCAAGGAGGCAGAAGCAAACGGATCTCTGGGAGGTCAAGGCCAGCCTGGTCTACAAATAGTGTCCAGGACAGCCAAGGCTACACAGAGAAACCCTGTGTTGGAAAGCAAAAACAAAGACAAGCAAACAAACAATAGGCCTGTTGGTATCTGGGGAAATTTATAATACATGTTGATACTGGAGAAGAAATGACTATTATTAGTGTTTGTAATTTCCTTGTGCTTTTTTCTCCAGTTTCTCTTGACATGAAGTCATTAGTGAGGCAGGTATACTCTGAAAATCTCATTCAAGTATGCCACCTTCCATATTGCTGAAGCCAAAAAGATAAAGATCTCACATCCTAGACCCCTTAAGCTAGACACCCAGGGGTGATTCAGGCTCTACCAGCTTAGTGCCTGTTGTAGCAAGAGTACGGAAGAAAGACAGAGGTCAGGTCCCCGCAGCGTGTACAATCCCTGTTGCACAACTCCACTGTGGGATGCGTGGTTTATGTGAGGCAACTTCTGTCTCAGCTTATCCCTGAAATATGTCGTTTCCTTGTCTCAGAAGAGGCAAGGCAATAGTCTTCTATAGCTATGTGCTCTCTCTTCAGGTCATCCAAGATGGTTTGGCATAAAGCACCCCCCCCTCCCCGTGTGTGTGTGTGTGTGTGTGTGTGTGTGTGTGTGTGTGTGTGTGTGTGTGTGTGTATGTGTTTCAAGACAAGGTTTCTCTGTGTGCCCTGGGCTGTCTTGGACTCACTTTGGAGACCAGACTGGCCTCAAAGTCAGAGATCTGTCTGCCTCTGCCTCCCAAGTGCTGGGATTAAAGGCGTGCACCTCTGCAAAGGCTTCTTCCTTTCTTTTCCTCTTCCTTCCTTCCTTTGTTCCTTCCTTTCTTTCTCCTCAGTAACTACAGGTGACATTCTCTACACTACTTTTTTTAAAACTCCCCCCTGGTTAAACCAGCCACAGTGGATTCTGTACCTTTCATGTAATGCTAACCAATAAAGAATTTTTCATAAACATTCATTTCCCAGTTTATATCCCTGCCTTCAGACAAGAATTGAGCTCACATTCAGATCATTTTCTTTTCTTTTACATATTAGTCTTGTGGCTGGAGAGATGAGTTAAGAGCAGATGCAGTTCCTGCAGGGAGCCCGAGCTCTGTTCTCAGCATCTACACAGGGTGGCTCCTAACTACCTGAAAGCCCAGCTCCCCGGAGCTTGATGCCCTCTGCTGGCTACTGCAGGCAAGCACACACAAGCAGCTACTTTCCCACCTTTCCCTTCTCTGTTACCATTCCCCGTGTTAATTAGTCCTTTTAAAATAACTGCCTCGGAAAACCAAAATAATAATAATAATAATAACAACAACAACAACAACAACTGCCTTTTAAAAACGTTACTCAACTATCGCTCCATCTCTGCAACATTCTTTGGCTGTGGACGGTGTGGATACCTCTTCCCTCTGTTCCTCTAACTCAGCAAACTTGAACACATTTTTTGCAAACTTAATTCTTTCTTCATAAGCAAAACTGGGGGGGAAATGCTTTGTTTCCAAAGTTAAAGAAAAAAGCAACAACAACAAAAAAATTCTAACAGGCAGGCACTTTGCTGGAGAGCTGCTTGGCAATGCTTCTCAGCTCAAGGACACGGTTTCCAGCCTCAGTCTCTTCAAGCTCATCTTCCCACCTATTTGTGTACACATAGACACATAACCATGCTTTCCTGGCAATCTAGCATCACCCTATAGATACTTCTTTTATTTGTTATATAGCATAATTATATATGTTAGCAGAGGGGCTGGGAATCCAATTTGAAGAGGGTGGAGGAGAAGGCAGTATCATGCATTGCACCTTGTGACTAAACGTGGGATTCCCTTAGAAATGCATTCTATTGTTGTACTCATGTGTGAGAAATTACATACAGACAAAGATATTCATTGCAACACTTAACAATAGCAAGAGATTAGGAACATCTCAAATGCCCATGATTTCACTCATTAACTTAGGCTCAGTTTCTTAGTGTGATGGCCACTCATGGTTGTCAACCCAAGATAACCCAAACTCAGGCATTGGGGCACACCTGTGAGGGATCATTTTAGGTGGAGGACCCACCACAAATCCAGGCCATGCCTTCTGGTGGCAGCCCCCATAAAAGGGCATGTCTTACTTTTGATTGTTTACCCTCATTCTCACTGGCAATGTCCTGTTCACTCACTCATCTGTACTGTTCCTGAAATGCTCCTTTGCTGGAGTTAGAACCTTCAGGTTTCCAGTGTCTGTCTGCTCTCTAGGACTTTCCTGGGACTCCAACACCAGAGTGGGACTGTGGCAACATGCAGCATCCTAGACTGTTTCATCAGGAGATTGCTATTATTAAATTACTTACATAAATACACATGTGAGCACAGGTATGCATACACAAACATACACACACACAGGCATGATGCACCCACTCAAACAAGGGAAGACCAAAAAAATGAATACCGTAGAAAGAATACTGTTCTTTTAATTGGCAGCCACAGTGGGCCCTTCCTAACTCTCACTCAGAAGTTCTAGTATCTATGCATTCTCATGTCAAGGGATAAGCAGAGACTATTTGCATCTGTCATCCAAAGCTTCCACCTCAATGTGGTAATATTGAGGTGATGGGCCATTAGAAATGTGAGATGTAGTGAAAAGTTGTGAAGTTATTGGAGCAACTGTCCTTAGGATGAACTGAGGTAATAGCTTTCCTGGAACCCCCTACTTAGTCTCTCAGAGGGGTTCTTATGAAAGAGCAAGCCTGACCCCTCCCTGGCTCTCACATCCTGCCTCAGCATACCATGATCCAGCATGTGACCTAGTCCTAAGGGTTTCTCACAAGAGAGCAAATCATTGCAACAGACTCCTTAGGCTTTGTACCTCCAAAGATGTGTGCTTAATAAACTGTTTTTCTTCATAGAAGAAAGAGGAGGACAGATATTTGTGGGGGAAATTTTTTCATTTGTAGATATAATAAAGCTGAACTTTCGAAAACTAAGCCCATAGAATACCCATGAAATAATACAGAAAGAAAAGCACAAAAATGTTCAATTTTCTAGGAAACAGCAGTGGATGTGTAGATGGATGAAGTGTGTTTTATGCGACCACAGACATTCCATGACCATTCAAAAGGTTTTCAAGTAATAAAACCTGTAATTTTTGAAAAAACTAAAACTAATATGCTACCACTAACTAAAACACTTTTTCCTTCACTCACCTTGGCTTTTTTAATCAGCTGGATAAATTTGCATTAGGAAAACAGGGGGTGGGACTACAGAGGCACTTCACAGCCTTAAAGGAAATTATGGTACCTTCGTCTTCCACATGCCATTCTTGCCCCCACTTGCTAACCCTAACAGATTCAGGAAAGCTGTCTACCAAATGACCCCTTCCCATTCTGGGGCATCCTTCATTTCTTTCCTACTATTTCTCTAAAGGTGTTGAATATAAAAGAGAGTGCAAAGGTTTTACACTGACTGAACTGTTTTTAAAAATATATTGCTTTCACACATATAAAACATGTAAAACAACATTATGTGTTTCATGAAATATAATATTCATCAAATCATACAGATATCATTTCTCATTTGAAAATGATTTTTGTTGTTGTTGTTGTTCAGATAGAGTCCTATGTAGGCTGAGCTGGCCTCAAGCTAGGGATGCCTTTGCCTCAACCTCTCAAGTACTGGGACTGTTGTGTGTACACCATTACAGCCAGCCCTGATTTGTTTTAATGGACAAATATAGTCTATGTACTTATTATGTATAACACAATGCCTGTATACCATGTGGTATGGGGCTAGTATATACTTAAAAAGAGAATCTGGCATGTCATTCTAGCCAACATAATTCTAAGATAACGATTCTGGAACGCTCCATGACAAACAGTGAGGAGGCAGTGAGATGACTCGGGAGGTAAAGGTATTACCACCAACCTAATGACCTCTTTTGATTCCCATATTCCAGGACTCCACACGGTAGAAGGACAGAAGCAAACTGTCCTCTGACCTCCACACGTGTGCAGGCAAAGGTTCGCTCGTGTGCATACACAAACAAAATAAACAAATGTAAAATACTTTAACTAAGAAAAATACTCATTCAATTCATTCACTATCCTAGATTTAAGAAGGTTCCATCAATGATGATGTAGTAATAGTATTCAAAATTATTTCTTCCTTCTCATTTAGTTTCTTAATAGTCTGAGGTATCTCTATTTTATTTGCCCTTGTTTTTCCAGACAGACCTAGAAAACAACATGATTCAGGCTCCTGTGCAAGCTCTTGCCTTTTGTTACAACTGTAAATTACAACAGCTGATCTTAAAAATGCAAATAGAAGTTGGATGGACTAGAATAACAGGGACCTTGCTGCAAGGCAGGCTGACTCACTTAACACACATTTATTGCAGCCCCTGCTGTGAGCAAAGCACGCTGCCACAAAAACAGGACTAATGCTGCATTTTCATTCTCAGAACACAGCAGTGCAGTCTGGGAGACATGTACTCCCCAGCAATGAAGGAAGGCGGCCCCTTCTCATTTGCAGAGAACGAGGACATAGGAAGAGAGAGTGGGAAAGCTGAAGGTTGCAAGCTTTTGTTTGCAAGACCTTACTTACTCTTTAGGGCAGTTTTCAGACAACAGAAAATTTAAGAGGAACATTGAGAGATTTCCAAGCCCTTTCTCCCTCACACATGCACAGGAGCATTTGGTAAGCCTGTCAATGGACAAACCCACATTAACAAGTAGTCACCCAAAATCCATTGTTTACATTAGGGCTCACTCTTGGAGGTGCTGAGAAATCTATCAGGCAAAGTAGGTTCACTTTCCCTACAACGGCTATGTGTTCTGCTTACCCATTCCTCCAGCCGCAGCCCCTCAAACCAACGACTCATGTGCTCTTCTCCAAAATGCCACCTTGGAATCTTCCCTCACTACCCACCAGGAATGTTCCAGAATTCCAGAAGATATCAAAATCCATGAGTGCTCAAGTCTTTTATACAGCACACAGCATGAGCAGATAACCTGTGCAATCTTTTTGTGGGTCGTTTATTCCTTTTGTTTGGTCATGGAGTTTCACTGTACAGCCCAGGCTAGCCTTGGAGATCCTCGTGAGTGCTGGGATCACAGGTGTGTGCCACAACAGCTGTCTTCCCCTATGTATTCCAAAATGATTTCTAGGTTAGTTATAATACTATATAGATATTGTGCTGTTTTGACCAGCAGATATTTTTTTTTAATCTGTACATGTTCAGTATCAGCATTTCTTTTTAACAGTCTCAAGCCACAGTTAACCAATAAAGATGCAGAACTCATGGATAGTGAGATAGGACAGTAGTCACAGTCACATGAGAAGTCAGACTTCTTAAGGTTCACTTTTTATTTTATGTAATGAATGCTTTTCCTGTATGTATAAATGTGTACCCTGTGCATGCCTGATATCTGAAGAAGCAAAAAGAGAGAGCTGGATCCCCTAAAACTGGAGTTACAGACAGATGTAAGCTGCCATGTGGGTGCTGAGAGCCAAACCCGGCCCTCTGGAAGAGTAGCAAGTGCTCTGAACTACTGAGCCACCTCTCCAACCCCCTAGCGCCTTTCTTTTAAGAACACAGGTTAAAGACGGGTGGTGGCGGCACACGCCTTAATCCCAGCACTTGGGAGGCAGAGGCAGGCGGATCTCTGTGAGTTCAACACCAGCCTGATCTACAAGAGCGAGTTCAAGGACAGTCAGAGGTGTTACACAGAGAAACCCTGTCTCGAAAAAAAAAAGAAAGAATATGGATTAAGGCTCTCACATGTCATTGTTCTGTTTGACAGCTCATTTCCACGTCACATGCTAAGTTATCTGTTCTCCAGATGTGCAGTTTATCCTTTAATCTACCAAAAGAAACTTGGTCGCTTCCAGGTTTGGGTAATTATGATTATAGCTCCTACAAACATCCATGCACATGTTTTTGTGTTAGATATAGGCTTTCAATTCCTTCAGATAAATTCCAAATGATGTGATTGCTGTGTTTAACTTTGAACAAGACAACTAATTTTGTCTTCCCAAATGTCCACAACTTTTGGTATTTCCACTATCAGTGAGTTCGGTGTTGGTGTCGTGGACTTTGGTCACTCTAACAAGTGTGTGGCTCCCTACTGCTCACTACTGTCGTGATCTTAATTTCCCTGGTGACAAAGCAAAGAGCATCTTTGAGTGTGCTGACTTGCATATTGGTTGGTATCTTTTTTGGTAACGTACCAAGGTCATCAGCCCATTCTTTGATTGGCTTGTTTCCTTCATATTGTCCATTAGACAAAATGTTCTAAATTGTGATGTGACTTCTTAGTCTCCTGGCACTGTTTTTCAGAGCAATTTTTAAATTCTAACAAAGTCCTACACTTAACCCATATTTATTTATTTCATTAAATCATGTCTTAAGTGTTGTATCTTTGAAAAGCAAATCATTGCCATAGCCAATATCATCTGGAATTTATGTTGTCAAGTTTTTGAAGGTTTATAATTTTGGATTCTGCATTGTACTCTATAATTCACTGTCCATGAATTTTCATGTAAGATGTGAGGTCTTGTGTCTCAGTTCTGCTTCTTGCATATGGACGTTCAGCTGTTCCAGTATCTGATGATAAAAAGACATTTCTGTTCCGTTGCCTGGCAAGTAGTGTTATGCTCAGATCATGAGGACTCCAAGACCACCAGGAGTCTGAAGTCATATGCCAAAGTAAAGAGGCTTTATTCTGCTGAGATCCAGTGCACTGGGGTCCTCGCAAAGCAAGATGGCAAAAGACCCCGAGTTGAACATGCAGGCTTTTTTTTTTTATTATTATTATAGATAATCAAGGAAGTTTCAAGGTGGGTTAGGTAACCTTTACTTCTATTGGCACAGATCAGGAGCAGGAGTACAAATACATCTGGGATTGGTTAGGGCTCTGGCCCAGGGCTAGGGGCTCTCTGAACTGGTCCAAACCGGTCCAAACTGGTAGGTGTTCTTGAGGCTATGTGACTCTGGTTAGGAGTTAGGGGCTCTTCAAAGTGGTAGCTAAGCAACCTTATCTTCCTGAGGCCAGGTACCCTGGCTGTTCCTGATTGGTTCCCCCAGGGCTTATGAAAGACAGAAACTCCAGCCTCATCACAAGATGGAGTTACATCTGTACAATTATCTGAGTCATTCTGAAGCTTTTGAGATGAGCCTTCCAGGCACGGAGGATTCTAATAGGCTTCAAGAGAAAACATAGAAATGAAGAGTAGGAAGAAAGATGAAGTGATGTGAGCGGGAATAAAAACAGGAACAGATGAACAAGGGCAGAACTACAGCTACTCATAGCTATGTTTAGGAGGACATGACCTGGGGATGGTCGCTATGTAGGGCACGGACACCATGCTAAAGAACCAGGACTCATGTTCCGTGTGAGGAGCTGGTTGGAGAAGCTTCTGTGGGGCTGAGAGAAATACCAAAACTAGTTTAGATGCAGTGTTTAGAACAGTACGAAGCCTGGAGTCAAGAGAATTAGGAGAGATTTTTAGCTAAGACGTTATTAACTAGGATAGGGATACAAAAGGAAATTAAGACCATACTTATACTAATAGCTCTATTGCTTGTTGAGTACAAAATAAGATTGTTTTAGGTGTCCTGTGATAAGATGCCATACACAGAGAGAAGCAGATTTGAAATCCAGAAGACTGGGCAGAAAAAGAAGAAGATCTAAGGAAAATTAAACTTTGCTTGCAAACTAAGGTTTAGGATGCAAACCATCCTTGGAAGCTATCTCTAAGATAGAATTCAGTTAGGCAGTGCAACTCTTACAGAGTTATTTGGGTCTATTCTAAAATCATTAAAAACAGAATTTAAGAATGTCGACAAAAATATGCAATTCTTAGATTCTTTTTACCTAGACTGGAACTTATCCCACTAGTCTACTAATGAACTATCAAAGTTATAAAAACAAAAAATTACCCTGACAACTACCCCCAACAGTTCTCAACTTCCCCTTCCCCTTCCTCTTCCCCTTCCCCATGCATAATTGGTGAGGAGGGCACATCCCTGTGGTCAGTTCCAAAATACGCTTGCCTCAGCTTGTCTGCTCCCCTTTCACAGGAGTCAGAACAATTTACAAATTCTCAAGATAACTGAAAGGGTGAGTTTTCTTATTGTTGTAACAATGTAACTAAAACCCAAAAAGGAAAGAAGGTTTATTTTGGCTGGTAGCTTGAGGGTACACCATAGGGGAGGCATGGCCACAGAAGCATAAGGCAGGTGGTCACCTTGTATCCAAAGCCAGGACCAAGACACAGAGGCAGATACATGCTATGTTCATCTTTATTTTCATTCAGTCTGTGGCTCCTGGCTATGGAATGGTGACAACCACATCCGGGTAGGTCATCGTTCCTCAGTTAAACCTCTCTATAAACCCCTCAGGACACCCAGAAGTATATTTCTGTGGAGATTCTAAAATGCAGCCAGACTGACAATGAAGAAAAACCGTTACATTAAAACCAGTAGTTTTACATGATCCTATAGCATAAATAATTGTCATAAGACATCCCCCTGCCTATATCAATGTCTTATCCTGCCACCACAGGGAGAACATGGGATTTGGTTCCCAAGTCCACCAGGACTATGCAGCCAGGGCAGTGTTGTGATGAGTCAACAGAGCCATTCTCCCCTACCCTTATATTCCATCTTCCAAAGTCCAGCCTTCACCTGACTATTATCTAGTGAGTCGAGAGGCCACAAAAAGAGCAAAGTTCCCCTACTCTGTCATTCCTATATGTGGAGTGTGTGTGTGTGTGTGTGTGTGTGTGTGTGTGTGTGTCTGTGTGTGTGTCTGTGTGTGTGTCTGTGTGTGTGTGTTTATGTGTGTGTGAGCTTGCAACCATGCGTACGCACTCTGCACAGTTATAACCTGCATCATCTTGCCCTCCTATTTCCTCATGTGCACACATCTTGACTTCCTTCTGGATTTATGCAGTCCCGGGAAGGTTTCACATCTTAATACTCAAAGCTAAAGAGGTGATGTGTGGCACGAACATTAAGTTGTTCATCTGTCATTTGACAAAACTAAAATCTCTTTGCTGTGCACTGCGGAGATCTGTTCATTTATTCTGCTGTTTTTGTTCTGGATGCATAGACTGAAAGCAAGTTAAGACTACATCAGAAACAAAAGATCAGTTCCCCACAAACCAAGGGGAAACTGATAGCTCTTGGGTTTTCAAGTCCCTAAAACATTACAAGCAGCACATCCACGCTCTTGCTTCTTCCTCCTAGAGAAATGTGTGTTGTTGTGTCTTAAGCCCTTTGTTATAGTTTGCTTTTTCTTTCTTTCTTTCTTTCTTTCTTTCTTTCTTTCTTTTTTTTTTTTTAATGCTGTATCCTGGTGCCTTAGCTTTCGCTATCTTCATCTTCCATGGTGCAGGCAATATTTCAGATCAGAATCTGTGTAATTGAGGCCAGATCTGGACAGGGCTCTTCAAATAATGTGTACCCAGCAGAGCCACATACAATCTCAAGGGGACTTAGCATTCAATAAAATGTGTGAGCTGTTTCTTTACATTTTAGCAAAACCTAAATAGTGTCTGCGGAGAGCTATAAATAATATTAGGCTTGTCTTTGTGGTCTTATTTCTACCTGAGTTAATTTATTGCCACATTAGAGAGCCAGCTATCTGAATTCTGATTTTATTTTGTAAAGGCAGGGTTGGTATAAGAGATGAGTAAGGCAAAACTTTAAGATAAACACCAGCAAAAAATAATCTTGAATGTAATATCCTACTTTGCTGCTGAATCAATACTTAATCTGCAGTAAATAATGTTGGCGGGATGCCAATCCATAAAATAAACCATATAATGTTATGGAATACTCAAGGCTCTAAAGTGCTTCTCCAGCAGACAGCACTAACTTAAGGCATGGCCCTTCTTAATATTATGCAGTTCAGCTTGCGTGCCATAATAATGAAATAAAAAGCTTTTTCATTTACTTATATGCTCAGTATTAATCAAACACTATGTTACGCCCGGTTAAATAAGGTGACGTGAACGTATGCAATTTTAATGCAAGGTTTTAGGTTTCATGACAAAGTCAGGTTAATTATCTCTACTGACATAAAGAAACACCAGCTAATCCACTGCAAGGTTTGGAAAAGGTACTGGCAGGCTGTTTCAGCACAGATCTTCTCGCTACACTTTTTTTTTCCTCTCTCTCTCCCTACACTCTTAACATTACAATGCCCAAAGTTTTGTTCGGACCTTTTTCTCTCCTATAGTTGCATCCATCCCTGTAACCTACTGTCTCCTACTATATTCCTATGATGCCCAAACATCAATTTCTAGCTTTAAAACTCTCCTATAATCTCTAAGAGGGAGTGGGGAGATAGCGCAGTGGGCGAAGCACCTGCTCCACAAGGCCAAGGACCCTAGTTTGGATCCTTACTAGCCACGTAAAACACAGGCCCAATGGGTACATGCCTATAGCCCTAAGGTGGTTGGTGGATCCCTGGATCCAGCCAGCCTAGCCAATCAGTGAGCTGCAGCACCAGTAAGAAGCTCTGTCTCCAAAACTTAGACAGGGAGCTATGGAGGAAGGCATCCAGTGTTGACCTCTGGCCTTCACATGCACCCATGTACTTGTGTCCACACAAACACATGTATGCACCCTCCACCTACAGATACCTGCTTGACATCCCCACTGGAATGTATCTGTGTCCACACAAACACACGTATGCACCCTCCACCCTCAGATACCCGCTTGACATCCCCACTGGAGACAATGTTAGATGTCTGTTTAAATAGATTCCAACATATATCTGCCCTTCCCAAAACCCATCCTTCCAGTTGCTCAGATCTAAAAACCGTAAACTAAGGTTTAATATCTCTCACTCTCTTATACTCTGCACCTAAGCCCCTGTGAAATTTCTTTTACCTTTACAATGGCTCTAGATTCCAACCGCTCCTGATCATTTGCACTGGTACAGCCTTGGACCAAGTCACCATTGTACCTCCCCTGGGTTATGGCAGGAGCCTCATAGCACCTACCTTGATATCCCACATACCCTGCCACTCACACCAGCTACAAATACAAAAAAGAAGAAAGGAAAGAAAGAAATAAGTAAAGAAAGAAGAAAGAAAGAAATTTAAAAAAGAAAAAAAAACTTTTTAAATATCTGATGATGCCATTGACTCAACATGCTAGAGTGGCTTCTCAGTCTTCTTTGGCCACATGATTTGTCTATAGCCTTCCCATGATCTGGGCTACCATCATCTGTTTCTAATATGACCCTCCCACTTGGTGCCTGCTCTTCTGGAAGGGTGCATGGCCACAGGGAGCCTTTTCTTAGCTGTTCCCTCTGCCTGTGAGCCTGAATCCCCATGGTCCCCACATCTACTCAGAAGCCACTGCTGGTGAATGCCCACATCACCAGCTTGAACATTGCCTTCCCAGTATTCCTGAACTGATACTTTTCTCTTTTCCATGACACTATCGACCACACAATACAGGTCTCATAGTCTTAGTCCATATTAAATAACAATTAAATATGTGCAATGCATGTATGTGCGTACATGCAACCTGTGCTACTTCATGTAAGTCTAGAAGGCATCAACCCTTTTTTTTTTTTTTTTTAGTTTGTTGATGCTCCATGGTGTGGTACATGCTATGTGCACAGGAAATACTTGACTACATGAAATATAGGAAGCACGGGAACAAATGAAAATATTAACACCACAGTGGCAGTTGAAGGTGTCATGTTCACTGAAGACAGTAATCATCCTGGAAGGAGTTAGTAGTGAAAAAGAAACCCATAAAAAAGAATGATAAGGGAAGCATAGAGAGGTTAGAAGGCAAGTTTGAGTAAATGGTTGCTACAAGGGAGGGGGATACACAAACAAGAGCCAAGTCCTATGGAAAGCCAGGTGAGACAACCCGCTCTCCCCGCCTCACACCTCAAGCCCTCGATACGTGGTCCTGCGCATCCTGCCCTCTCAAACTATCCCCTTGAAGACTTCCTACGGAAAAAAAATGGGCCTGTCTCCAGGAGCACATATCTCTCCACCACACCCTTGGAGGAAAGCTCTGCAGAGTACAGCTGCAGTTTCCCTGCTGTGTAGGAAGTGATGCAAACATCTGTTTTCACAATAATAATGATCAGTGCTGAAGACTATGATTCTGTATTTGTTGGGAGCAAAGGGAAACTGGTGGCTATGCACATACATGATCTGGGACTCCTTCCTCGCCTGTATGCACAGTTTACATGCTACATTTCCTTTCTGAAAATGTTAACACGTGCCAATGTCCCTGTAACATGAGAAATGCTCAGGGATGCAGATTTTAAGTTATTCAAGAAATATAAGGTAACAGAAGGTTTTCCTGAACCCACAGGCATATTTGTAGAAGTGTGTTGATGATGTCATTATTGCTGCCGTCATGTATGTCTTCAACCATCTATAGAGAGGAACTAGAACTAAGTCATCTGGTCTAACAATGTAAATATTAATAAAATAGTCTGTGGTGATTTGAATGAGAATGTGCCCCCATAGGCTTGGTTAGTTAAACACTTGGTCCCCAGTTAATAGCGCAGTTTAGAGAGATTGTGGAGCCTTTGAGAGGAGGAACTTTACTAAAGGAAGTATACCACTGGGGACAGGATTTGAGAGTTCACCTCTCCCTACTTCCTGTTTTCTTCCCTTCCTGCTTGAATTTGAAGATGTGAGCTTTCAGCCTCCTATTCCTACAATCATTCCTGCTATTTATTGTTATGTCTCCATGCATGATGTACTTTTCCTCTGGAACCATAACTAAAATAAAGTATTTTTATTAAATATTTTAACATATACATTTATATTCTTACACATATATAATAAACTACCTACAGTAAGAAGAACCATGAAACAATCAGGAATTGTATTAATGTTACATTCATAGTGTTTTGGCTATTTGTATTTGTCAACCTTGAAGAAAACATCTTTCCTATCTTGGTGAGTCTAAAATTCTGAATGTAAATCAATATCTATCATATCTCATCATTATCAACTTAAAACATCTATCTAGACCTAAAAACATCTTAACCTGTAAACAACTAAGCTTGTAAAGCTAAACTATCTGGTTTTCAACCCCATCAGAGACTTGAGAAGGAATAAAATTAATTACCTGAGTATACAGGGAGTACAGATTAGCAGCTTCCAAAATGAGAAGATGACAGAGACAGTTTGCTGCCTGAACAGTCACCCATCTTTACCCATCTTCAGCTTTCTGGCCCAATAATCTGGCAGACATATTTGTGAGGCAGGAACTATTGAGGACTTGCTTACCCTCTCCTGGCAGTTTGGCTGTTGACTCTGCCTGCATCCAAGCTTGCCCATTTTTAGGCAGAAATCTGTCTGTGGTAGAAATGAGGACATTTTGTCCAGTGGCTTGTTTGCCATATTTGAAGCCATCTCCATAAGGAGGTTCTTTGATGCTCATTATCTTCTTTGAGGCAAGTTAATTCTTAGTTGATCAAATCATGGTCATATCAATTACTAGTCTATTTTTATCACAAAAATATGCACCCTATATGTAGCAAATATTATTCTATAGAAAGATAAGGAAAAATAGATAAGGTCTTCAAAAGCTTCAGTGACACACAGAATATGGCATTTAAAGATGTTTTGATTATTTTTAAAATACATTTACAATGAGACAGGTTAACTCCTGGCAATACCCAGCCTACCTTAAAATAAAGTCTTTCATCTATAAGTAATTTTCTTTCCTCCTTTTTCTAAGAGTTGGGTCTTCAATCACACAGGACCACAGTCACACAGGACCTCAATCATAGTCACACAGAACCACAGTCACATAGGGCCACAGTTACACAGGACCTCAGTCATAGTCACACAGAACCACAGTCATATAGGACCACAGTTACACAGGACCTCAGACATAGTCACACAGGTCCTCAGTCACAGTCACATGGGACCTCAGTCACACAGGACCTCAGTCACACGATACCTCAGTCACAGAGGATCACATTAACACAGCACCACAATCAGGATCACAGTGTAGCCTGAGACTCACCAGACTGGCTGCTGACTCACAAGCATCATCCTGCCTGAGCCTTCTGTATTGCTAGAATTACAAGCATGCATCACCATACCTACAACCTTAACTTACCTTTATTCATAATGTCACAGCAACCAAAAAGTAATTAAAACACACACACACACACACACACACACACACACACACACACACACATCCAACAGTGCTATCACATATACAGTTTTGTACAGCCAGACACAGCCAGATCTAGACAAAGTTATAGTCAGCATTCTTGTCACTCACTCCCTATGACATTTGGGTCTGTACTGTACTGCTATGAGACAGTATACAAAGCCCCCAACATTATGCATAGAAGGCTGGTGCTGGCTGGCTATAGTAAGGATGCTGTGGGTGGGATAAGCAGCTTCAGGTCAAAAGGAGTGTTTTGCTGTGGCTATCCACCCAATGAGGACAAAACAAAATATATAAACACCTATGACTTCACCTGTGTCCATTTGCTTAAAGGGAACAGGAGCACTGACCCTGTTATATATCAGAGTATCCTTCCAGCTATTTGTTCCTGAGTAAAAACCATTATGCTTTTCTTTGCTTTCCTTATAATGGATAAAAAGACACTGATTGCCACCCTTTGTGTGTTGAAAAACTATTAGTGTCTGGCCTCTGTAAAATTTAGAAGTGGGTTACAGAGAGTTCTTTAATTATCATCTCCTTTGGTAGTTTGAACAATGAGAGTAATTTATCCTTAGTTTAGTGATTTAGAATATTTAGCTATTCGATTTTCTAAGGAAATGTCAGTAAAGATTTACTCATTTTTTCAACTATGAAGCAGCGGTGTTATATACTGCTTATGAAAATACACTCAATATGTCATACTTTTTATAAGCCTCCAAAATGAAGTTCAAAGGTATGGCCCTAGTGATAATTCCCTAGGTTGTATTTGAAAGAGGCAGAGATAGAGAAAAGGGAAAAAGAAGATACAAAATCACAAGAAGTACTGATGAGCACATGAAACAAACACACTGTTCCAAGAAGATTGTTACCTTGTCACAACAATGACAACAACAAAACAGTAAGGATGTAATGAAGGAGAGTGATAAAACATGAATGAACAGGAAACATAACAACAGATGGAATGACATATGGATTGGGTGACTCCATGTAACAAGATCCTCCCCAAATCAGTATGAATTGAACACAATTCCAATGAGACTCAAGGTTCAAGCTTCCATTATTAATACTGTGTGTCTGTGTGTGTGTGTCTGTCTATCTGTCTGTCTGTGTGTGTGTGCGCGCGCGCGCGCACGCGCTCACTATCAGGCTAACTTATGGACATCCAGAGACAACTTGCATGAGTCAGTTCTCTCCTTCTACCATGTGGGCCCAGAGTTCAAAGTCAAGTTATCAGACTTGACAGTAAGAACATTTTACCCACTGAGGCAACTCAGGAGCCCTTGTGAGACTCTAAATGAAGTGCTTGTTTTTTGTTTTTGTTTTTGTTTTTGCTATTAGAAATTGAATAAATTAATCATAAAGTTTATACAAAAAGTAAATGCACAAAAAAATAAACAGAACTATTAAAAAAGATCCTGATTATATTAAATATACACTAAAATTGGTCAGTCATTAGAATAACAATAGAGAAAATGTGACATAGTGCACAGAGACTCCGAGGGTTATGTTCACACATGTAAAGGGTTTTTACTGTGCCCAGGGTGGTATTTTAAGTCAGTGGGACAATCATAGTGATGCCCACAGAATTGGGAGAGACATTCAGAAAAAGCTGAAGCTATAGCTTAGTTGGAAGAATTAAAGTAGGAAAATTCTAGAAGAAAATTCAGAAAGTTTCTATAATCTTTACTAACAGAAAACTACCTAAACCAAAAAAAAAAAAAAAAAAAAAAAAAAAAAAAAAAAAAAAAAAAAAAATTCCATTTAAGAAAGTGACTAAGAACAATGAAGTAGGAAAATTATAGTCAGGGGTGAGATGCAGTGCAGAGAACAGTCTGCACAAAATGCTTCCATGCATGTGTAGGAAGAGGCTGGACAGAGGATGGCTCAGCAGTTAACAGTGCCTGCTGCTCTTACAGAGGACCAGTGTGTAGTTCCCAGAAACTACAAAGCTCAACACTGGCCTGTAACTGAAGCTGCAGGTGAGATAACACCTTCTGGCCTCTACCTGTGCGCATGCACATATTCATACACACTTAAAAATAAATCTTTTTTAATTGAAAAGATAAACATCGTAAGAAGCCTATGCTTGAAGTACATGATTAAGCAATCTAGAAAAGAACTTTAAAATAAACATAAATACAAGCACATTTGTAGTAAGGCCAGCAAACACACTTGTGGATGATTATTGATTATTGGTAAGGGTTAATGAAAAATGGTACCTCTATCTATGTAAGTATAAATAACAATCTTAGTAAGCAGTCTGACAAAAAAATTTTAACTTAAAATTGTGAATTTTTAATTTAACAACTAACTCATGTAAATTTACCATTTACACTAGTGCCCTACTTCTGAGAATTTATCCCTACAGAAGTATCTTACTCAAATGTAATAACTGTGTATTTTGATAATTATTTCAGTGTTGTTTATATCAGACAGCCATTGGTGTCCCGCCTTATTGCAGTATTGTTCATCATGGTGGGGGAAGAAAAAGAAAGACAAATAAGTGTAATTCCCAACAGTAGGAAACAAAAGACTAAATTACGTTATAATTACAATAGAATGAATTCAAAGAATGTAAGTTGCTATATAAGAAATACAATAGAATATAACTGAAGAAAGAGCAAGGGTCAAAAATCCCCATATGCAAATAATTATGGATTGTGAAAATATCATATATTATGTATAATTGTATCTAAATATATAAACATGGGTATATAAATGCGTGTGTGTGTGTGTGTGTGTGTGTGTGTGTGTGTGTGTGTGTGTGTGGGTGTGTGTTAGTAAACTATACTGATGACTTCACTTTGTCATTAACAAGCTATTTCAGGGTAAGTTGACAGTTTTTAATACAAGTGAGAAATATTTTGGTTTTTGCTTTTGTGTGTGTGTGTGTGTGTGTGTGTGCATGCTGGAGATCAAACACAGGGTTATATACACACTAGGTAATTATTCAACCACTAGATATACAGACCCCTCCCACCAAAAGTTACTTTTGTCACAATCTCTTAAAAATTTAACGGCATTCTGATTCCTAATAGGAGACATTTAAAAAACACAATTGAAAAGGAAGACATACATTGAGAATGAAGGTATAAATCAGGCATAGTAGCACATATCTTAACTCACAGGTGTTGGAGTGGGAGGGAAGGCAGGAGGATTGCAAGACTCAGATGAGTCAGGGCTGCACAGTGAGCTCCAGGCTGTCTTAGGTTATGGACTAAGACTCTGCCTTAACAAAATTAAGCAAAAATTTAAGGCTAGAAATCTCATGATCACCTTAATAGATATAGAAAAGGTCTTTCACAGAGTCCAGTGTCCTTCCATAGTAAGAACCTGGGATGAACTAGGAAGAGATGAAACACTTCAACATAGTAAAGGCTCCATGCAACAAACCCACCACAAACATACTAAATGGGGGTGCTCAAAGCATTTTCACAAAAAATTAAGAACAAGTCAGAGGTATCTACTTTATCCACTTTTATATAATGTTTTAAAAATCTCTTTATATATGCACATGTGTGTGTTCCCCTGTGTGCAGAGTGCATGCACATGTGTGTGTACATGTGGTGAGCCGAGGGACAAGCTTGGGTACTATCCCCAGGAAAGGTACCCACATATTTTGAAGCATGTCCAGCCAGGCCCAGGGAACCTCCTCTCTCTGACTCCCTCTTACTGAGATTGCAGAAGCTGGCGTTTCTAAATTGTTTCTGAACATCAAATTCAGTCCTCGCATTTGCCAGGCAAGTGATTTACTGTATGGGCACCACTCCCCACACCCAGCCCTGTGATGGAAGTCTTGGCTGGAGCAGAAGACAAGAGGTGCAAATAAAAATGACATAAATAGGAAAGAAGGAAGTCACAGTATCCCCATTTGCAGATTATATGGTTCTATACCTAAGAGATTCTAAAGACTCCACCAGAAAACTATTAGAAGTGGCAAGATATAAAATTAGCATACAGAAATCAGTAGCTAGATCTCAGTAACAAACATGCTGAAAAGGGAATGAGGGAAGCAATCTGCCTCAGAGTAAACATAAGCAAGGAAGTGAAAGACCTCTACAATGAAAATGTAAAACACTGAAGAAAGTAATAGAAGACATTGGAAGATAGAAAAGCCTTCCATGTTCATGGACTGGACAAAGATGCCAAAAATACTTATTGGAGAAGAGATAGCATCTTCAACAACAGAACAAAGGCAACTAGAAAATAAAACTAAACCCTAATCTCTGTACAACAACTAACTCCACATGGACCAAAGGCCTTAATCTAAGACTTGAAAACCTGTAGGCTTAGATTTTTCAAAACTTATTTATGGTTCTCAAACACTCCAACTTCACTTCTAACCCACGAACCAGAGGAAGGGGGAGAAAGAAGTTAACAGGGAAGAGGGGTTATGGACTTGTTTAGACTTAGTTCCTTGAGCAAATTCCACTCTGTGCTGTCAGGATACCAGCAGTCCGGTCCATTAGCCAACACCAAACAGGCACACGAATCCGTGGAGGTGGCACAATCCAGCCGAAACACAAGACTCCACCAAGTCAGCACAAATCTGTGGAAGTAGCCAGAATCAGCTATGCCAGAAGAACAGTTCTCTGGAACATTTCTCTCTGTGCAGCCAAGACCAGCAAAAACCAACAAAGACCAGTGACGTGCTGCACGGTGTAGAAATTCAAAAAGCCTCTTCCCACTGTCCTGGTCCTTTTTATACTCAGTCTCACCGTCACGTGTCCTCTCATGTGTCTGCTCCCAGCAAACCATCACATGCCCTCTCTCCCAGAAAAACATCGCCAGGTGACCTCTCACAAGACAGCTTTCAGCAAAACACCACTTGACGCAACTGAGTCTTCAAAGAAACCAGAAACTTCCACCTCAAAAATCTGTAACTGTTAGAGACAAAAATAAGAAAAATACGTAAAGATCTAGACGTAGACAAGGACTTTCTGAATAGGGCCTTACTCGGGAAACAATGCCAGCAGCTGGCAAATAAGACATCGTGAAACGAAGATGTTTCTGCACAGAGAGACACTAATTGGACAAAGAGCCAGCAGGAATGGGATGAACGTATGTGTCTGCTAGAGGATTCACATCTGGACCATGCAAAGAACTCCAACAACTAAATTCCAACAGCCCAACCAATAAATGCAGTGATGAAATAAACAGTCTACAGATGGGTGTGTGTATGAGAAGTTGAGGGAGAGGGAGAGAGTGTGTTACCCTCAGAGACCAGAAGAGGACATCAGATCCCTTGTGGCTGGAGTTGTGATTCCCCCTAACTAGGTGCTAGGTACTGAACTCAGTCCCTCTGTAAGAGCAGCAACCACTCTTAGGCACTGAGCCTTCTCACCAGCCCCATTTTTCTGCTATTTTAAAATTCATATAATTGATATATTATAGAAATAAAGCATTGCTAAGCAATTAGCATTTTTATCAGCCTAGCAAGTTGCCATTATTCTTTAGAATATTCTCCCTTGATGGCTTTAACCATTTTATTCATACAATTTCATGTTCTTTCTACTAAATATTCATTTTTCTGCCTATTTATAAATGAAGTCTCTAATGGCTAGTCTTAGGGAAAGGAGTTTTTAATATTGAGACTAAAGATTGCAATACATTAAAAATTCTAGTTAGGAGATCAACAAAGAATATGTTCATGTCTTTATATCATAATTTATGTCTTATTTACATTTTTATAAAACACCTGGACACTGCTATAGCACTTAAGTTGGCTTTCACACATCTCACACTCATTTTTAAAAAATGGTGCATTTTTGGCCTCTGAAGTTCTTTCCTAGCAGTCGTGAACGCCAGGCTCCTTTGCAGGCATGGAAGATGTTCTGTGAACCGGCCCTAATTTGCTGTGGTAGATGGCAATGCTGCCTGACTCACATTTCGTGTTGAGTATTAGGACTGGATGCCTTTTTTTACCATTGTTGATTTATTTATTTTACTACCTGAAACAATCCCCTCTACCTCTAATCTGTCCTCCTAGATTTCCTACTCCAAGAAGCAATGTCCCCTCCATGAAAGCTTTTCTGAACATTTGCAGGATAATTACTTCTCTCTACCTTCAAACCTAAGTAAGATACACTTTCAAATGTAATTTAAAGAGAATCTGGTAAAGCTATTTTCCACCGTCTGTAATTTTCTCAGAAAATTTTCCTCTACTCTTCCCAGTATTTTTTTTTCTAAACATCATCCCTTACCATCTTAATTACACTTGCACCATATATGGCTTTTATTTCCTGAGCCATCTCACTAGACCATCCTATGTATGTTTGAAGCCACTTCCTCCCACCCCTTACTATGCACATATAATCATCAAAAACATAGGTGCTCAAGAACACCCTCAAAACCATCTCTGTGCTCAGTAAGCCCACACAGAAGGACAAAGGAAGGCGCTAGAAAAAGCACCCAGCTAACACTAACTGGGTCCTTACACTTGATTGTTGCTTCATTATCATTATTTTTTCGTACTTACATTATTAAAGTAGAAATGTTACTGTTGTTTCTTTATGCAGTGAGAATCCAACAGTGTTTGCTCTGCATAATGAGCTGGTTTTCTCAACATCCTTTACTAGGCAACCATTCCCATAGTGATTTGTAATCCTGCTGTCTATGAGGGTACCAAATTCCTCTATACTCTGCCCATAGTCGGCTAGCCTCTTCCTGACTAGTTTCATTTTTTGTTAATATGCCTATAATGGTTGTTTTAATGCCTGTTGAGATAAGCCTCTGCCCTCTGCTCCACAAAGCTTTTCCTGGATATTTTTGCAAAATTACTGTGTTCTTCTCGATGATACATTAATAAAATAAGCCAGATGAATAAAACAAAACACTGAATGCTATGATTCATATGTGAAACTAAAAATATTAATCTCAAAGGGAAGAATTAAGTCCTAATTACCAGAAGCTAGAAAGGGTGGGGCAGTGCAGTTGGATATTGACTACCAAAATATGTCAGAAAGAAAAAAAGTTTCACTGTTACATAGCACAGTAGAGTGAGTAGAGTTTGCTGCAACTTATTGTATATTTTGTAAAGAATTGTAAACTAGGAGTTTCTAGGTTCTAAACACAAAGAAATGGTAAATGCTTGAAATAGAAACAGTTGGTAATTATCATAATTTGATTCCTGCACATTGTATACATGTATCATATTATTACATTGTACTCTGTAAAGACATGCACTTATATGTCAACTAAAATAAGCTTCATGGTGGTTATGATGGTTTATGCCTGGTTGAGGCTGGAGGACTACCATGAGTTTGAGGCCACCCTCAGCTGGAGAATGAGACCTAGCCTTAAAAAAGAAAAACAGAAAGGAAGGAAGGAAGGAAGGAAGGAAGGAAGGAAGGAAGGAAGGAAGGAATTTTTAACTATTTTATTTACTTTAAAATTTTATTTTGTGTGTGTTGGTGTTTCACCTGCATGTATGTCTGTGCACCATGTGTGTGCCTGGTGCCTTCAGAGACCAGAAGATGGCCTCAGATCCCCTGGAATTAAAGTTACAAATGATTGGGAGCCACCATGTGGGTTCTGGGAATTAAACTGGGTCCTTTGAAAAAGCAGCCAATGTCCTTAACAACTGAGCCATATCTCCTGCCTCTAAAACTAGTTTTTAATTAGAATTTGTTAGATCATCAAGTCTGTGTATAAGTGCTTCAAGCCACTAAACCATCTCACCAACTATAGTTCCTTTTTTGCCCTATTTTCCTCTTTAAAGTTTTAATTCAAAACAGTTCTTGCAAGCTTATGAACTTAGACACAATTATTTCTTTGTTAACAAAATAACTTTATTTAGTGGTGAAGCAGGAAGAGAAAAAGTAATAGATATTCCATCTTAAACATCGAGCAGATATAAATATAGATATGAGTAAAATATAACTTAGCAATGAGGAAGATACTTCTATTTCAGTTTGACAACAGATTAAAATTAGCTTGCTTGTCAAGTTTTAAGTCCTATGAACTGAAAAGATTTTCAACTAATTTTGTGACAGCACTCCATTACTTACAAATCAATTTGAATACATCTCTTTTGAGAGAACTTCATTCTGTAAACATATCATGTAACATCTACACCTAGGTAGTATGCGGAAACATTTACTCAAACAGACCAAGCACACACAACCCTTATGCTAAAGCTTGTGTCTGAAGATAAAGAACAAATGTACTCATCTGGAGAAGGCTGACGCCTGGTGGTGCAGCCCTACAATCCCAACCACTTGGGAACATGAGGCAGTCTCTATCAAGAATTCAGGCTTACCTCACAGAGTTCAAGGCTAGCCTGAGTAACAGGATGCCTCCCCCCCCCCCCAAAAAAAATAGCTAAAAGTATGGGACTCAGCAGCAGAGCACTTACCTACCATAAATGAGAACCTGGGTCCTGAGATCAAGTCCCAGAATAGGAGGGGATCAAGGAGGGAGACAGACAGACAGACAGACAGACAGACAGACAGACAGACAGAGAGATATTGAGGTCTACAACTGCCCTTTGTCCTTTGTATCAGCTGTAGTTTTGGCTGAGAGCTATATATCATGTAAATTACATCAGAATACATTTTATTTTAAAAACATAAAGAAATAGAAACAAATGTTTCTGCAGTTAGAGTTTATTAGATATTTTATCCAAAAAATCCTGATGATGAAATATTTACTGGAATTTTACAGGACAGAAGGAGTAAATAGGGAAGAGCTGGCATGTGTGCAACACTGTTGTCACACTCACAAGCATGGCCTGTGTTCTTGATTGTGGACATTCAAGATCTTCATAACATTATAGTAAGGGGTTGTTCATAAGTTCTCATTTTCTGTAAGTAGTCTCATAAGAAATGAGAAAATACACTATTGAATTTTTAAAGTTGATTGATTTTGATCATTTATTCCAGTGTCCTCTCCTTGAACAATGTCTCTAGGGATGTATTTTACAAAGAACGTAGTTTGGGAGAAGTTATGGAAATTTTAGAGCATGGTGCCTAGTGGGAGGAATTAAGTCACTGCACACAGATCTTTGAAGGTATCTTGTCTCTATCTAGCTTCTGTGTGTGTGTGTGTGCGCACACGCTCATGTGGTGCGTGCGTGCGTGTGTGTGTGTGTGTGTGTGTGTGTGTGTGTGTGTGTGTGTGTGTG
>OU015743.1:79001529-79042576 GCA_907169655.1 Acomys percivali | reverse complement strand
GTGTGTGTGTGTGTGTGTGTGTGTGTGTGTGTGTGTGTGTGTGTGTGTGTGTATGTGCGCGTGTTTTCCTTCATCCCTCCCCCCTCCCTCACCTCCTTCCCTCTATCTCCCTCTCTTTTCTCTCTTTCACTCCTCCCCCTACCAGGAATAAACTTCACTGCCACCTGCTCTTCCTGCTGTGATATTTTGCAGTAGTGTGATCCTCAGAACACTCACAGAGTTCATGTGAAGCCGGAATATCTCCATAGAAGTTTGGAATCAAGTATTTGCAGAAATAACTTGGTGCGCTGAGGTGTTATGTCTGAGAGTGAGCTCTAACCCTAATGAAAGGAAAGGATACACAGAATCACAGAAAGGCTCTCTCAGTGTGGTGGCAAACGCCTTAGCATAATGCCATTAACAACTTCAGGTAGGAGGATTTCTTTGGGTTCTTGAACACGAGAGGGTTCAAGTCCATGGTCCGCTGGCCCTGTGCACTTAGGCAAAACCCCATGCCAGAAGCAGGATGCCATAATGGAGTAGATTCACAGCAGACAGGAAGGAGAGAGGCAGGGGTCAGGATACGTCCCAAGGATCTACTTCCCCCTAAAAGTCCCATAACCTCCTCAGATAGTGCCACCAACTCAGGACCAAACAATCAACATATGAGCAGATGGGAGACATTTTAAATTCAAACCACAATGAAGACGACTCGAAGGGGGAGGTAGAAACTGAAATAACACATTGACAAACCAAGTATGGCAGGAGCCAGGAGAAGAGGAAGTGGCAAGGAAAGATGCTTTCCTAGAGTATTAGGGGAGAGCACAGCTCCTCTGATGCCTTGGTTTTACACTGCTGGCCTCAAGGACTGCAACCTTATGGTTTATGCCATAAGGTTTATGCTTTAAGCCAACCAACTTGTAGCCTTGTAGCCTAGGCTGCCGTTGCCAGTACTTAACGTAGACACCTGCTGTTTCTATTACAACCTAACTGTTTAAACATGATGTTGCTAGGTTTTATTTTTCTATATTAAAATATTTTTGTAATCAATGCTATCTTCAGACTTATTTCTGCTACCTTATTCCTGCCCTGTTCTCTGCCGTTTGCTCTACTTCCTTAATATTTTCTGCTAGACATTTCGCAGGGACGTCTGTTAATTGCCAACTTGTGTTCTGTTTTTCTTCTGTTATTCCCAAGCCCTGCACTTAGATTTTTCAACATCAATTTCTAAATTTAATCAACATCTATTTCTCCTTAAAAAAAAAAAAAAACTCTTCCTGGGCCCATCAAGGATACGGAGGGAGAAGGCTCACCAGACCTGTTACAGGGCGCTGTGGTGGTTAATGGTTGCCTGGCATTGACAGTTAATGGTTGCTAAGAAGAGGAGACTCACAAAGCCATAACCATCCCCAAGGCTGATAGTCAATATAGGCAGTTAATGGTTGATGGGGGAGGCAGTGACATTTTCTTCAGCAGTTTGTAAGTTGTCCATGCTTCTGCATGTAACTTTAATTAAACTTATTGGTTCATACACGAGAAAGAAAGAAAGAAAGAAAGAAAGAAAGAAAGAAAGAAAGAAAGAAAGAAAAAGACATAGAAAGGGAACTAAGTTGGAGTTGGGAAGACAAATGGGATCAGGGTGAGAGGGATGGAGAGGAGAGAAAGTAATCAAGGGTGAGTATAATCAAAATATATTCATATATGAAAATGTCAGAAAAAAAAGAAAATGTCAGAATAAAATCCATTATTATGTATAATACATGATAATAAAAAATGAAAATGATGGTACACAGGATTTCAGCATATTTTTACTCCCTCTGATTCCCCCGCTGTGTTTACTACCAGTTTGCATTTCCTAGAATGTTTTTTTTTTAATTTATTTTATACTTGATTTTTTTTAATCTTTGACTATATATAAAATATATATAGTACTTACACACATTAATGAAGAAACACTTCATATTAGAGTTAGATAGTCATAGCTACGTAGGTCTATAATTATCCTAAAAGGTAACTTTTATTATATCACCTTGTTAAAACATTTCCTCCAGGAATTTTTCAAAGTGTCAGTGTACAGTTAGATTTAAAAAAAAAAAGTCAAGATTCAAATTTCCTTAAAACAAACAAACAACAACAAAAAAACCCTTTGAAGCCAAATGAGGTGATGCAGTCCTTACGAGGAGCCAGGATCAGGAATTTGAAAACAAGCTGAATCACATGAGAAAACCCTTTCCAAAGCCAAGGGACAGGGACATAGCTCAGGGGTGGTGGATTTACAAGGCTCTGGATTTGATGCAAACACTAAAGAAAAAAAATAGTCATTATTGTATACAAGATCTCTGATGCTACTGTTAAAAACTCAAATGCCAAGGCTAGCGAGATGTCTAGGTGGCCCTTGATATTGCAGCAGAAGACCAGGTTCAGTTCCCAGCGGCCACAAGGTAGCTCATTGTGATCTTGAAGTTCAGTTCCAAGGAATCTGACACCCTTTGGGGCCTTCTCCAGTACCAGGCATGAAGTTTTTGTGTGCATGATGCACGCACGCGCACATGCACATGCACACGCAAACAAAACACTCTTACATAGAAAAAATGAAAATAAATATTTAAAAGTAAAATGCTAATTGGCTCTTGTTCTTTCTAAACAGCCCATCTTTCTCTCTGCAATTACTTTCTATCTTTAGACTTTACTGTGTCCAACTGCTGATAATATCCCTCTTATGTTTTCTGTTTGGTGGATAATGTCTGTTTGATTTTCTCTTCATTGTGGAGAAATTTTAATTACCAATTATTTAAATGTTCATTCTTTCTGTCCTTCTATGTCCCCTATTAATTACATTGATATTTAGTCTACTTCTCATATAATTTTATTTCTGTCTATTTTTCTAGCCTTTTATCCCTTCTGTTGCCTTCTGTGAATGTTTCAAACCAACTCGCTAATAGGTTCAACTGTATTCACTCAAGGCAAGAGTTAAGTGATGGAAGAAGCTGGTATAGTTTTCCAGAAGTAAAGGAACGATAATGGCCAACAGGGTTGGTGAGGATCTTTTCCCAGTCTCTAGGTTGTCATTTTGTTCTGTTGACAGAGTCCTTTGCCTTACAGAAGATTTTCAGTCTCATGAGGTCTCATTTATTAATTGTTGATCTTAGAGCCTGAACTATTGGTGTTCTGTTCAGGATGTTGTTTCCTGTGCCAATAAGCTCAAGGCTCTTCCCCACTTTTTTTTTCTAACAAAATTAGTGTGTCTGGATACACACACACACACACACACACACACACACACACACACATATTACATGTTAAATGTAATCCTCTTGGTCTTTCTTATCTTCCAGTTCCCACCCTCCCTCCCTCTTCTGCCCTATTCCCCTCCCTTAGACCTCTGATGAGTAGGGTCCTCCTCCCCTACCGTCTGACCACAGCCTGTCAGATCTCATCTGGATAGCCTGCACCCCCTTCCTCTGTGTGTCCGCAAGGCCACTCTGCCAAGAGGCAGTGATAGAATCACAGGCACCACAGTTCATGTCACAGACAGTCCCACACTCCTCCTCCATGTGGAGGATGAGCTGTCCATCAGCTACATCTGAATAGGGTGTCTAGGTTCTCTGCTTGCAATATCCTGAATTGGTGCATCAGTTTGTGCAGGCCCTGATAGTCTCCCTGTAGAGCTTCTGACACCACTCACCCCCCTACCCCACCACCCCATCCCTGTCCTTCCATTCCCTATCCCTTCCATACAACTCACAGCACTTAACCAAGAGTCGGCTTTGAGTCTCAGTATCTGTCCAGATCCCCCATTGGACGGAGTCTCTCAGAGGACATCTATGTTGAGCTAATATCCACTTATAAGTGAGTTTATACCTGAGTTACCTTACAGGATGGTTGTCTCTAGTTTCATCCATTTGCCTGTAAATTTCAAGATTTCCTTGTTTTTCATAGCTTGAATAGTATTCATGGTGTAAATGTACCTCACGAAACTGAAAAGCTTCTGTAAGGCAAAGGACACTGTCAACAGAACAAAATTACAGCCTACAGACTGGGAGAAGATTTTCACCAACCCTACATCCAACAAAGGCCTAATATGAAAATATATAAAGAACTCAAAAAAATTAAACACCACCAAGCTGGGTGTGGTGGCGCAGCCCTTTAATCCCAGCACTCAGGAGGCAGAGGCAAGTGGATCACTGTGTTCGAGGCCAGCCTGGTCTACAAAGTGAGTCTAGGACAGCCGAGACTACACAGAGAAACCATGTCTCAAAAAAAAAAAAAAATTAAACACCACCAAGCTAAATATCCTAATTTAAAAAATGGGGTACTGAGCTAAACAGAGAATTCTCAACAGAGGAATACTGAGTGGCTGAGAAACACTTATAGAAATGTTCAACGCCCTTAGTCATCAGGGAAATGCAAATCAAAATGACTCTGAGATTCCAGCTTACACCTATCAGAATGGCTAAGATCAAAAACTCAAGTGATAGCACATGTGAAGATGTGGAGATAGAGGAATACTCCTCCATTGCTGGTGGGAGTGCAAACCTGTACAACCATGTTGGAAATCAATCTGGCACTTTCTCAGAAAACTGGGAATAGTACTATCTAAAGACAAAATTATTCCACTCCTAGTCTATACCCAAAAAATGCCCCACCATACAACAGGGACACTGGCTCAACTATGTTCATAGCAGCTTTATTCATAATAGCCAGAATCTGGAAACAACCTAGCTGTCTCTCAACTGAAGAATGGATAAAGAAATTATCTTGAGGTCTTTAATCCACTTGGACTTGAGTTTTGTGCAGGGTCTATTTGCATTTTTATACATGTAGACGTCCAGTTAGACCAGCACCATTTGTTGAAGATGCTGCCTCTGACCCTGTGACATGCACTCTGGTGCTCACAATTTGATCACTGCCCCTTGGCAGGATGGCCTTGTGGACACACAGAGGAAGGGGATGTAGACTCTCATGATGAGGCCTGATAGGCTGTGGCCAGAAGATAGGGGAGGAGGATGCCCCTCCCCCATTGGAGGTCTAGGGGAGAGGAATAGAGCAGAAAGGGAGGGGTGGAAATGGGAGATAAGAGAGAGGGGATAACAATTGGGAAAGGAAGTTAGGAATTAATGGCAGCCAGGGTCACATGAGACCCTGTCTCAAAAGGATAATACGTAATACAGACAGCATAAATTTTAGTTCAAAATATTTTTTAGCACAAGTAGATCCTTAAGATGAGAAGTACCCAAGGTTTTTTATAAATCAATGTGGACATCTCTGACCTAAAAATAATATAGGTTTGGGTAGGCATTTGTTCTGTCCTATCCTTATGTTCTTACCCTATTGATATTTGTATGTTATCAAACACTTTTTCAAATGTCTGCCACTTTCTTTTAATTTGACAATGAGTTTGTCAATAAACATTTGTGGAACACTTGTCATGCAACTGTCCTAGCTGCTAGGTAGCCAGCAAGAGGTTAAGAGTTCAACAAAGAATCCTTACAGAATGTAGGTTCTTATAGGACATGGGCATTTTTCTATGGTGTTTCCACTGTATCCCAGGTTTCTGAACAGTATAAACACTGACTGGATGTTAAGCAAGTAAATATTGAACACTAATTACACGTGCGTTCAATGTGAGGAGAAGAAAGCACGGTGTTGTGGGGCACATAAATGCAAAGCCTAGCCTACTGTAGGGGATTACACAGAGTTAATTCTCCAGCAAGAGAGCTAACAGCTGAGAGAGATGTCCATTTGAAGTGTTCCTCAGAGCGTTAAAGGACCTGCATCTGCTTCCCATTCAGGCTGCCCTACAGTGCACAGGCTTGAGTCAGCTCATAATTTTCATTACCGATTTCTGCAAATGAGAAGTTGGATTACTTACTCAATAATACCACAAATCTTTTACAAATAAGAAAAAGCCCAGCTTAACAACACCTGTTTGTGTTTCTGGCTTCTTCCCTGCCTGAACACACATCCCACTTTCTTTTCTGACTTGCAGATGAAGGAGCCTCTGCACACCCTTGTGACGATACATACTGTGGTCCTTTCCCAGAATCTGAGCCAGAAGTGAAGGCTGTAGCTAACTTCCTTCGAAAGCACAGGAAGCGCATTAGGGCGTACCTGTCCTTTCACGCCTATGCTCAGTTGTTGCTGTATCCCTATTCTTACAAATACGCAACGATCCCCAATTTTAGCTGTGTGGTAAGTATGTGGTCTTGTATGTATGTGTGCGTCAGGCCTCATGGTTTTCTTCCTAAGGCAGTGATTCTGAGCACTAGTGATAGTAGCAGACATGTTTATTCAAGCGTTTTCTATTCATTGACTCATTTAGTCTTTACGATTTTCTTGGTCCCATTTTACAGAGGAGAAAATTGAGGCTCAGGAAGATTACGCAGTGAGGCTAAGAATTCTCAGAGTCATAGCTGAGAGTTGGCCCCAAATCTAGCTCTTAACTGTTGCTCAGCTTCCCAAATGCAATCCTTTCAAACTGAGTTTACATTCTTACCATGGGTTATACAGAAAAGGTCAGGGAGGATTTGATTACTATTACAGCTTTGGTCACATATGCAGGACTGTAATTAACTTCATTGAGTCAATAATCGTGCATAAATTACAGCCTGACTCATTAATTAAAAGCAAGTTTTAATTTATAAGTGCTGTTTGCTTATGGCCACTAAGTCCCTTGGCGCATAGCTGACACATTAGTGCTAAGGACAAATGGATTTGGGGGCTAGATTGCATAAAGGTGAAAAGACAAGATTCTTTCTCCTTATCTCACAAACACAAGGAGTTGTTCCCTACGGGGCATAATTCACCGTTAAGGGAGCCACTTCAGAGCCTATAGCATCAGAAGGCCCATAAAGTTCAGAATGAAGGAAAACTAGTAAATAGTATTACAAATCAAAGTAGCAATTACCTTTGGGGAAAGGCGTGGGGTGGCCAGGGACAAGCACAGGGAGCTTGTTGCTTGACCTGAAATGTTACAGGCCTGTGTTCACTTTGTGAACATTCACTGAGCTATAGGCGTTCATGGTGGTCCTTTCTTCTTCAACTCCTGACTCTAAGTGTGTCACCAGCCAAGTGGCCCATCCAGTTAATCTCTGACACTAACAGCCCAGAGTAACCATGAGACAAGCTACAAATGCAATCCCATGAGACAGCATCCACTCCAGATATCAACTTCAAGCAGGAGTTTGCCACACTCTTGTTAAAGAGTCCAAGGTTCCCATTACTTCCCCCCCACAACCAGTTTCCATAATTGACCGGAACAACCCACAGATCTCAGAGAAATGCTTTACCTACGGCTACCAATATATAAAACATACAACCTGGGACTAGCCAAAGGGAAAGGCACAATGCAGGGCTCAGCAGACACAGGAGGCCAACAGATCTCCCATGCTTCCTCCCTGGAGTACCACCATGTGCTCACCAAACCAGACTCTCAGATCCTATTATCTACAGATACTTATTGTAGGTTTCCCTTAACCTGGAACAGTCAGCCAGATCATTGCCCATTCATAATCCAACTCCCTTTCTTAGACTGCTACAGTAGGGATGAGGGATGCAATTGGCATCTATGGAGGAGAGACCAAGGATGCTATTAAACATGCTGAAATGCACAGAGCTGCACCCCACCCTCACCCACAACAATTCATCATTCAAATCACAAGTCAAGGGTGACATTGTCTTGAAATCTGGTGTGGAGACTGTAGAGATGATGGCTTAGAGGTTAAGGGTGCTTAGTGTACAAACATGAGGACCTGAGTTCAGACCCCCATACACATGTAACAAGCCAGGTGTAGTCTTATAGCCCTAGCACTTTGGGCGACAGAAATAAGAGAATTAAATGTTGGTCACCATCCTATGCAAAGAACAACTGAGTCCCCACCTCAGGGAGAGACCCTGCACCAAAGAAATGTAACAGAGTAGTAAAAAGTGACTCCAACACCTACTCTGGCTTCACGCGCGCGTGCACACACACACACACAAACACAGCGTCACGTGCACTAACACATACTTTACACATACACGTAATATAAAAATATGTGGCTCAGAGGAGGGAGAGAGAAATCTGGAATGGGTTAAACATAAACTAAATTACTAAAACTAAAATGAAAATATTTCAGAAACCAAGCAATCCCTGAATATTAATCATAAATCATCCCATCCTTTAAAAATATTCCACCAATATGTAAAGGTTTCTGATAACTTTTTAAAGTCATTCATTAAACTACTTTAAATATGGAAATATTTCAATAAAAAGGTATTTCTTGCTTAGCTAAGGGCCCACAAATGTCCTTCTGGACAATGGAAAAGAGGACGTAGTTGGGAAATAGAGTGACCCCTTATGTCTTAATTTTGCCACCCTGAAAACAATTCTTAGGGAAAAAAGATGAAATGTCCACTCATTGTGGATAGAACATATCTAATCAACTTATCAGCATAAATGTGCACAAAAGTCTCACAAGTCATGATAATAAGACGGATAAGTGCAGAGAGAATGATAGTAACACAATAAAAAGACACTAGGATAAATGTAGTTTCAGTGGGGGTGGGGAATACAATGGAGGGTGGTAGAGAAGTCCCATCCAAAAAGACAGCCAGGAAGTCCAGGTGAAGGGACTGGGGGTTCTACGAGACAAAGCCCACAGAGCCCAAAGCCTCAAATCTAGTTGTTGGTTTTGATAATACAGTGATGCCTCAGTGGAAAAGCGCACAACAGAGAAGATTTGCATTTGTGACGTCATATGACTCAGGACAGTGACTGGGCATCATCCTAAGACTGAGCCACCCTGCGGAGGGTCTGAGAACAGGCCAGGGGGTGAGAGACAACCCTGGGAGGCAGCTATAGAGCAGACACTCAGACAATGGGAAAAATAAAGTGCAGGTTGCAAGAGTTTCCTTTGAGGCAGGGAACAGGCAAAGACAGCCCCACCCTCAGTGGACAGGAGTAAATCACATCCACTAAGAATAATCTGGGTCAGCCTTCCCTCCTAGAGTCCCACATGCTGAAGTTTCAGGAGTGTGCCTTGATATTGACAGCTCTACCCCTCCACCCACACTGCTGATACTTAAGAGAGCTTGAAAATCTAAAGACAGACTCCCCCACTTTACCCTGGCTCCCCCACATATCTCATTGCTGTGGTTACTTCCTCCGCCTTGTCCCTCTGATACGCTTGAGAGAGACTCTGCAAGCAAGAACATTAGGCACCCCAGTGGGTAACATGGTGAGGGGATCTCAGAAGGGAGAGAAAATCAGCCCAGCACACAGCATACAAACATAAGTGCACACAGCCCTGGAGGACATCAGACGCTGGTCCAATACACACTCAACACTAACATAAATGCTCAAAAAGATAAAAATATATAAGGTTCTCTGGCCCACAGTAAATATAGCTGGCAGTCTTCACATTTATCCCACCTTTTGCCTCTTTTTTTAAACATACACTTTTAGGATTTCTTTTCCTTTGTCATGTTTAATTTTTTCTTTTTGTGTTTTATTTCCCCTCATACAAGCACCTAATCTCACTTATATTTTTTTTTCATTATAGGGTAATCATTTCATGCTGTTCTCTTCTCTTTCCTGTGTCCTGCCCTCCCCTTTCTTCTTTTTAACTATACCTTTAAGCAATGTTTTTACTTTATCACGCTCACTTTTATTTTAACATAAAAGCTTTCCCCTTTTAACCCCTCCCCCTTCGTAAATGGATCCATTTGCACATTTGAACTTCTTCTTCCTTGAAAAGCCTTTTGTTGGTTTTTTAAATTTCTTGTTCTTTTCTCTCCACAACAATATTCTCTTCATTTCCCCTTTATTTAACCTTGCTTCTTCTGTATTTAAGACACAAGGAGATGGAATACTTCTCATGCTCACTGGGGGATAGAATTAAAGTTATGAAAGTGCCTGCATTAGCAAAAGCAATCTATGGAGGTAGTGCAATCCTAATCAAAATTCCAGTAACACGGGGCTGGAGAGGTGGCTCAGCTCTCTTCCAGAGAGCCTGGGTTCAGTTCCTATCACCCGTAGGATAGCTCACAACCATCTATAACTCCAGTTCTAGGAGGATCTGGTACTGGATTCTGACCTTCACAGGCATCAGGTATGCATGTGATATGTAGACACACATACAGAAATACTCATATGCATGAAGCAAGAAATAAATGTTTTTAAAAGTCTGATGACATTATTCACAGAAGTGGAAAGGGCAACCCTAAAATTCATATCTAAGGACAAAACACCAAAATATCAAAAGCAGAAAAAGGAATTCCAGGGGCACCACTAATACCTCATCTCAAGTTATATTTCAGAGCCACGTAGCAAAAATACCATGGTTCTAGCATAAAAAATAGATATGTAGACCAATAGAGTAAAGTAGAGAGCACACCAAAAAAAATTAAAATCCACATATGGTGATTTGTATGAAAATGGCCCCCATAGGCCTATGGGAAGTGGTGCTATTGGAAGGTGTGGTGGTGTTGGAGTAGTTGTGGTGTGGAGGAGTAGGTGTGGTCTTGTTGGAAGAAATGTGTCACTGGCAGGGGAAGGGTGGCTTTGAGGCTTCAGAAGCTCAGGCCAGGCCCAGTGGCTCCCTCTCTCTTTCTATTACCTGTGGATCAAGATGTAGAACTCTCTGCTCATAGCTTCTCCAGCACCATGTCTGCCTGTACGCTGCCATGCTTCCCGCCATGACCATAATGGATAAACCTCTGAACCTGTAAGCCAGCCCCAATGAATATCTTTATAAGAGTCACCGTGGTCATGATGTCTGTTCACAGCAATAGATACCCTAACAAAGACACCATACAAATAACATAGTTGAATTTTAAAGGTTACGAAAAACATTCACAGGCCTGAATACAGCCTCCTCAGAAAATTGTGCAAGGAAATTGGAATAACCATGCATACAAGAATGAAATTACTAAACCCAAGTCTTTCGCCCTGCTCAAAAATAAAAGTGCATCAAAGGCTGAAATGTAAAGTTTTGAAACTACTAGAGGAAAACATAGGCATGACACTTCAAGATACAGACAAGGATTGTCTGAAAAGAACTCCAGTAGCATAAAAAGTAATCCCCCAAACTGGTAGAAACTTTCAGCAGTGCAGGAGCCTAAAAGATGAGGGGAAGTCTTTGCCAATTTTGTATCAGTTTGAAACTAATGACTAGGGTACTCAAAGACCTACAAAACCCAAACACTTTTAAAGCAAACATCCCCATAAATAAGTGGGCTAAAAAGAAAAAAATACAAGTGGCCAATAAATATATGAAAAAAAAGTCAGAAAAATGCAAATTAAAATTGCCTGGAGAGCCCATCTCACTCCAGTCAGGATAACTATCATCAAGAAAACCAACAATAAATGCTGGCAATGATATGGCTAGGATGAACCCTTGTACTCTGTTGGCGGAGCCATGAGCTGGCAGAAGCTACTGTGGAAGCCAATGTGGAGGGTCCCTCCAAACTAAAAATAGAACGACCATAATAGCCAGCCACACCACTCTTGGCCAAATACCCAAAAGACTAAGTCAACATGCATGTTCATTGCTGCTCTGTTCACAATGGCCAGGAAAATGGGACCAGCCTAGATGCCCACCAACAGATGAATGAAGAAAATGTGGTTCATATACATAATGGAAATTTATTTAGCTAGAAAAAAAATAAAAATGACATTTGCGTGAAAAATAGATAAAGCTAAAAATCATTAAGGTACAAAATAAGCCAACTGGGAAAGACCTTGTTTTCTCTTATATGAAGAACTTTGATCTAAAAGTCTCTCGGGGGGACATGGGTGTGTATACTTCTGAAACTTGAAGAGGACCATGCAAAGGAAGGAAGGGGTGAAGGGGGAAGTGAGGGTAGTGCAATACACATGGCATGAAAATAGAAAAGAGCTCTATAGGGAGGAAGGAGACAGGGAAGGCCAGGGGACAGGATGAATTATAACAAAGTATCATGACACATGTTTGGAAAATCCACAATGGATTCCACTAGTTTGTATGCTAACTTAATTTAAGAACAGTTAAAACTGTGTGCATACCTTGCCCAAATTAGCAAAGTGGTGCTTTGTTTCTTAATACATTTTCATATTCATCAAAAATAATGAAAACACAAGCCTCCTAACCAGCAAAGTGCAGTAATCTTCTAAATGCAGAAACATCTGTGCTTGTCACAGAACTTGCACTGCGCTTGCTAAGACTATTGGCATCAATACTGAAATTTTTCCATAGACTCCTCGTGACAATTTTTTTTTCCTGTTGGCTCCTGTAAGAGCCTCACAATCAATGAGATCAGTATGAAATGGTCTGCCAGTGCCTAGAGCCCTGCCCTGGAGTAGCCACAAAGGATAGCACTTGCCACAAACAATGCCATATGCATTCATGAGCTCAACATGGACAGCAAAGCAAGGCTCAGTCCTCCACACCCCAGCATACTTCAAATGAAGTCTTAAATTATTCACGGGCAAATTGAAATGGGAGAGTTGTGTGCTGGTTTCAGCATACTTCTTTTCCTCTCATTTGTCATCCAATACCTGTCAGCCCTTGCTAAAACTGGTCCTTTGATATCATCTGGGAAGGTTTTAAAGAATAGTATTGTTCTGTTAGAATATCCACAGTTTAGGATTTTGACCATGTTGAGGGGTGTTGTGGCATTGGTGCTGTTTGTTGTCTTTCCATGACTTTTCGCATCGACAGAAAGAATTCCATCTTGGACTTTCTGCATCTCAGCAGCAGCTTCACTTAGTTTTGTGAGAGGTTCTGTGACCTCAGAAATCAGGACACATCATTAAATTGACGTGCTTGTTCCCAGTGGGAATAAACACATGGCCTAAAGGGAGTCAGTCTTCTTTGGTGGTTTCTTAATTGATCCATATGCATTTGAAATATCTGTATATGCCTACTGAGATATTTACTTGTGGATCAATTTGTTTGTCTGAATACTCTTACAGATTTATGCTTCTTCAACATGCCTGTGAGAGATATTTTGATTATATACAAAGACATGTTGCTAAGGATAGGATATATATGAGTTAGAGATAAGATCGTCATTGTCACAGCCCTATCAACAATTTTATAATGTACAGAAACAAGTGCTCCTGCACTAAAGGGAAGAGGATAGAACACACAAGCAACTTCAGGAAATAAGAGTATTTGTCCTAGCTTACCCATTATTTGCTATGTAACCCTCTTTAACCTCATTGAACTTTCCTTTTCTTATCATTGGTTTGTGTGAGGATCAACCAGATTGGGAAAAAAAAAATGTCTTTTAAAATGTGCTTTGATCCTCAGCACTGTGAAAAAAAAAAAAGTGTGTTGCAAAATATGCTATGTAACACCATGAATTATTATTATTAAATATAGCTGCCAACTACTGAACCATCTCTGCTCTCACTGTTCACCACCAGTAAGGCTCAGGGAATTATGCCCTGTCTCTACAAGTTCCAATGCAGCAATATAAGTGACACAATTGATCCATTTTGCCCTCACAGGAATTTGCAGCTTACAAAGCTGTGAAGGCGCTCCGGTCCGTACATGGGATACGGTACAGACATGGCCCTGCCTCCCAGACGTTGTGTAAGTTTTCTGTGCATGTCGTATTAGAATCATCTCTCTTGAGCCAATATCCTGTGCCATGACTTCCCTTTAAGAAGGAAAGTGTGTTCTCCCTAAAGCAGAATGTATGACTATCAGATTAGCCAAAGCAGACAGAGAGTTGGTACCGGATTAGTTTCCACAGCTTGACAGAAATCGCTGTGTCGATTTAAACCAATTCTGAGCAGAGAACATGCTAAGCGTGCAGTAATGACTGCGAGTGGAATTGAGATCCCGTGGCAGTGGAAAGTACCCAAATGGGCTCCTTAAGCAATTTGTAAGTGCTGTAAGTGTGGAAATGGCCTCAGGGAGATAATGAAGTAAATGTTTCAGCTTCCCAACGGCTTCCCTTTTGTCCCTTTCCCTCCACCATTCCTGTTATGAAATGCCATTTCGTATATAGCGTCTCCATCCTGAAGTTCTCTTGAAGACTGATTTCAAAGTATTTCTTTTATATAAAATAAAAAAGAACCAGTATATGGCAAGAATTTGGAGGCTGTAAAGCATGGGTTCTATTTCTCGGCTGCCAGATGTGTTATCCTGGCCAGGGTATTGATTAATTCTAGGTTTTAGTATCTTCAAATGCAACATGAGTAATTAGATTACATCATTTCTCATGACCTTACAGATTCTACAATTTATCACTACTGGGAAAATCTAGTGAACAGCCATGCATATGTGAGTGTCTATATGTACACGTGAGCACACACTGTATGTCTATGTAGTGTATATACTGGCATCAGACTCTGTTCCTCCATTAGGTCAGATTCCTCTGTGGTTCCTTTACATAATATCACTATCTTGTCCCTCATTTTATTCAACAAAAGTGAATTGTTCATTAACATTACAAGGCAAAGCCGGGCACAGTGGCACACACCTGTTGTAATCCCAGCACTCAGGAGGCAAAAGCAGGTGGATCTCTATGAGTTTGAGGCCAGCCTGGTCTACAAAGTGAGTTCAGGACAGCCAAGGCTACACAGACAACCCTTGTCTCAAAAAAACAAAACAAGTACAAGTCAAACATGCTAAAAGTGAGAGGGGCACCCGTGTCAATAGGTTTATTCCATAGTTCATGGTTCATTGCTCTATGTTGCCCTTTTAAAATCTCCTCCTTCCCCTGTCTCCCTGCCTATCTCCCCTTTTTCTCCATCCTTCTACCCCCTCCCACTCTTCTCTCTGACTCACCCTTCCTCTGTCCCTCCTCCTCTCCCTCCTGTCCTTTCTGCTATAGTTTTGACATATAGCCAAAATTTACCTTAAATTTATCATCCTCCTGCCCCCAGCCACAGATATACTGCCTGGCTTTAGAACCACTTTTTAATAGTTACTTTGAAAGGAAAAGTAGTATTCACAAGAACTAACATCCCAACTGATACCAATGCAATACCTAGATTGACCATTTTAAGCCATTTTCTAAGTCTTACCCTTTTCATCTTGGTACAGAGACATAGCCACACTATTATATTTACAGAGAACAATCTGTTACCATAGAAATGAGCCTGTCATATCACCATAATGTAATACTTGGCACAAGCTATCTCTGACTTTGGCTTCTATTTGTACTCTATCCAGAGAGACACTGAAGCCATAGCACACTTTCTGTCCCTGGCCAAAGCCAAAGGAATCCGAGAGGTACCAGTGTTGCTTCATTGTCCTCTTCATATAATGAGCACACCTAACTTTATCCTAGGAAATTGTATTAAAAGGTATATTGTTACCAGGCATGATGGTATACGCTTGTAATCCTACCACTCTGGAGGAATGAGGATTGATGAATCTATCTTGATCTTTATAGTGAGTTCTGGGCCAATCTAGTCTATATAGCAATTTTCAGGCCAGGTTAGGGCTACATAGTGAGATTGCGTGTGTGTGTGTGTGTGTGTGTGTGTGTGTGTGTGTGTGTGTGTGTTGAAAAAAAAAGTCCTGGTGGTGGTGGCATACACGTTTAGCCTCAGTGCTTGAGACATAGATGCAGGCTAATCTCTGAGTTCAAAGTCAGCCTGTTCTACAGAGCAAGTTCCAGGATGGCCTGGACCACACATAGAAACCCTCAAATATCAAATCTCAAAAAACAAAATGGCAGAGGTGGGGGGGCGGCGCTCAGTGCTCAGGGGATAAAGTATTTTCTGTACCAAGCATGAGGACCAGAGTTTAAACCCCAGAACTCACATTAAAAGCAGACTCAGCAGTATGCATCTACAATGCCAATGTGCCTGCTACAGAGTTTTGGAGGTGGAGAAAGGAGAACCCCCAGGAGTCCATGGACCAGCTAGCCTGGCATATGCGGCGATGGACAACTATAAACCCTGCCTCAAACGAGCTGAAGGCAGTGATGAGGTTACACTCTGGTCTCCACATGTATGCTGTGGTACACACATGTACACAGGAACATGCAAACAAGTGACACATCATACATATGCATTTTTAAAATGCACTTGAGTAAGTAAACATGTTCTGGAAATTTAATAACAGTAGTAATAGTGTATGTATGACAAACTGGATCATACAAATTTCAGAGGAGAAAGCACATCAAGATTTTTCTGTGAAGTATTACTTCACTTAATAAGTTATCCCCTTTGGAGCTTTTTATTCTAAATTGTATATCCTAGGCACTTTAGGGTGCAAATGAGTAAAATAATAATAGCTCACATGTCCTAAGTGCTTTCAAGTGATTTATTATTTCATTTCATTTTCACAGCAGCCCTATGCAGCAGGTGGAGCTGGATGCCTGGCATGCAGGCAGGGGGCCTTTGGTCAGTGCTGTGCTTTCAGTTCTTGCTTGAAAAGCTACAGCCTGTGAGGCCACAGGAGCCAGAGGAGAGCGTAGCCAGAACGGACTGTTAGTGATGTAAAGTGCTCTGGAGAAGCTAAAAGCAGTATCCGAGGGGAGGGGAAAAAAATAAAGAGAAAAGGAAATTAGATACGTTGTCACTGGTGACCTTCAAGAACAAAGTTTACCACACAGGTGGCCAGGACAAGAAGCAGACTAACAGTGTTAGAGGGCGAGGCTCTCTCTCAATTCCCTTGACTTCTCAAACAAAATAGGGAGGGTAACGAGGGGGTGTGGCGATATTATGAAGAAGGGGGCGCCTTGAACACTTTAGCCAATGCTAAGGTAAGGAGTGAAAATCCATGAGTGACACTAGGGCCTGGAAGAGATCCATAATACAGAGAAGGCAGTGGTATCAAGACATGACACTTGAAAAAGGAAGGGAGAAAAAGAAAGGAGAGAGAGAGAGAGAAAGCAACTAAAAAGGGAAACTTGGGGTTCTGGTGTCAGCAGAGGAGATGGTGCATAACCATTTTGGAGACAGAGATCAAATAAGAGGTGGGATAAGCTGAGAATGAGAAAGCTCAGCAAATGTCAGGCTGTGACACGGCATCGAGCATCACCGTGATTAGACAACGCATGCGCACAGGCCACTCCTCCGCAAAGAGGCGTGAGAGAACAAAGGAAGTGGAGGAGGAGATAAGGGGCCCTCGGGAGACAGACTTCCAATTTCCCAGACCTTGAAAGGGAAGAACTGAGCTACAAGAGCAACAGAGGGTTCTCAGTGTAGATTGCTTATTGGCGAATGAAGAAAACAAAGCCAGGGTGAAGATGGATGTTATGGGAACTGAGTTGAGACCATCACACCAGCACAGCATTAATGCTTAGACCAGGTCCTCGAAGATGATAACAACTATGATTTGTAAGACTTAGGAGCCAGATGCCAAAGAACTACTGTTAATGTATTCTTTTAATTTTTTAAAAAAGATTTTTAAAATTTATTTTATGTATTTAAATGTTCTATCTGCATATGCACCTGCATGCCAGAAGAGAGTATCAGATCACAGTATAGATGCTTGTGAGCCACCATGTGGTTGCTGGAAATTGAACTCAGGACCTCAGGAAGAGCAGATAGTGCTCTTAACCACTAAGCTATCTCTCCAACACCTAAGTTTTGTTTATTATTACTGTATACAACAGCATGCATGTGGAGGTCAGAGGAAAACTATGTGGAGTCAGTTCTCTCCTTCCATTTTTACATGGGTTCCACTCAAGTCCTTCACTGAAAGCTTACCTGCCTATCCATCTAAAACCATTCTTACTAAAGTGCTGTTTTATTGAAAGAACTAGTGAACATGCATTTTATATCTGTGTGTGTGTGTGTGTGTGTGTGTGTGTGTGTGTGTGTGTGAAAACTAATGCAGACTATTTAGTGAAGTGAATCTTTTCTTCTTTTAACTTTTAGACTTAAGCTCTGGTAACTCAATGGATTGGGCTTATAAAAATGGAATACCCTACGCATTTGCTTTTGAACTTCGAGACACTGGGCATTTTGGATTTTTACTGCCACAGATGCTCATTAAACCCACCTGCACGGAGACCATGCTGGCGGTGAAGAATATCACAATGCACCTGCTAAAGAAGTGTCCTTGACAGAAACATGGGGCTGGTCTACCAGCCCAGAGAAGGCAGATTCTGACCAAAAGGCTGCTTAGCAAAAGTAACTGTTTAGACTGGATGCATCCATGGACATTAAAGGATCTTTTCATGCAATTAGACACTTTGTAACAATAGAAAATTAGGGCATAGCCTACTTTGGTATGAGAAGAAAATCCACATTATATCCCTTTAGAGGCTTATCGCTTTGTAATTACAGCAGGGGAGGCAGGAAGGGGGTGTTTTCAAATTCCTTTGTCTCAAGAAGTATACAAATTAATTGAGGATTTCCCTTCAATCAACCTCAACACCCTTGATTAAGATCTAGGCCACCAAGGTCATTTAATTGCTTGGTTCTTATTTGAAACCGAAACACCTGTGTTTCTTAATAAATATATAATTTTTCAACGACTAACATTATTCACACACTCCACTCAGTTTACTGTACCATATACACCTACAAAAAGTTGGTCAAATGCTTCAATAGAGTCATGGACCCACAGCAGCTATGGTTCCCTGCACAAGATGGACCCTGATGACACTGAGTCACAGATAGAAGAACATATTGGCACTTACTAGCATGTAAAGACTACTAGGAGATAGGGAGTCATTTTTCTTTCTGTGTGTAGCCGCTGGCAAGTATCTTTGATCTAGTAAATAAACCCACACTCATGTGGATACACGCAAACAACCCTAATTAAACTCTAGGTTATTTTAAAAAGACCGAGAGCCCTGCCTGCCAATTTGCCTGAAAGCACCTCCAATAGTGGCAAACTGCACCCCATACTCTGTGCCCCATCTCCAACCCCGCAACTTTGTCTGCTTTCTGAGAGGACTTCCAGACCCCTGTATTCCAGGGAAGCCCCTCTCACACAAGGCCCTACTTGCCAACTCCTCTGAAAGCACCCCCAACAGTAGTAAATTATACCCCTTACCCTGCACCTCCACAACTCTGCCTAATTTCCAAGAGGCCTACTAGATACAGGGACACCAGGTAAGCACTTCCCCACCCAAGGCCCTGCTCTCCAACTCAACTTTAGATGATATGACTGAAGAATTGATGCATCCATAAATGAAAATATTAAATTTTAAAAGTTCCTGACATAAAACACCCAGGAAGTATGGGACACTATGAAAAGATCAACCCTGTGAATAATAGGAGCATAAGGAGAAGATTCCAAGCTCAAAGGTCCAGAAAATACTTTCAACAAAATCATAAAAGAAAATTTCCCTGACCTAAAAATAGAGATGCCTATAAACATACAAGAAGCTTACAGGACACCAAATAGACTAGACCAGAAAAGAAAATCCTCTTGCCACATAATAATCAAAACACTAAATGTAGAGGACAAAGAAAGAATATTAAAAGTTGCAAAAGGAAAGGGCCAAAAAACATATAAAGGAAGTCCTACCAGAATCATACCAAACTTCTCAACAGAGACGCTGAAAGCCAGAAGGACCTAGGCAGATGTCTTACAATCTCTAAGAGACCACAGATGCCAGCCCAGACTATTACACCCAGTAAAAATTTCAATCACCATAGAAGGAGAAAACAAGATAGCCCAAGACAAAACCAAATTTAAACAATATCTATCTACAAATCCACTCCTAGAGAAGATACTATAAGGACAATGCCAACCCAAAGAGGTAAATTACACCCAAGAAAACACAGGCTATAGCTCCACAAGGAGACCATTAAGGCCTGGACCCAGAAGGCACCTGCACAAAGATGCATCCACCAAGGACATTGCAAGGAGAGAACCTAGACCCCCTGTTCAGATGTAGCTGATGGACAGCTCATTCTCCACATGGTATGGGTGGGGGGTGGGGACTGCCTCTGACATGAACTCTAGTACCTGATTTGATTTGATCATTTCCCATTGGTGGGGTGGCCTTGTGGGCACACAGAGGAAGGGGATGTAGGCTATCCTGATAGGCTGTGGTCAGATGATGGGGGAGGAGCCTCCTCTGATCAGAGGACTAAGGGAGGGGAATAGGGCAGAAGAAGGAGGGAGGGTGGGAATGGGAAGATATGAGCAAAGGGTTAACAATCAGGATGTAATGTGAATATATTATAAAAACTAAATTTTAAAAAGTAAAAAAAATAATTTAAAAAATAAAAAAAGAAAGAAAGAAAAGAAAAGAAAACACAGGATATAAATAATTCCACACCAGGACAAAAGAGAAGCTCGGAATCTCTCTCTCTCTCTCTCTCTCTCTCTCTCTCTCTCTCTCTCTCTCTCACACACACACACACACACACACACACACACACACATGCACACATATACACAAACTCACACTCAACCAACAACATCAAAATAACAGAAATTAACAATCATTGGTCATTAATATCTTTCAACATCAATGAATTCAATTCCCCAATAAAAAGACACAGTCTAACAGAATGGATGAGAAAACAAGATCCATTATTCTGCTGCATACAAGAAAAAAAATGCTTCAATGTCAAAATTAGACATTATCTCAGAGTAAAGGACTGGAAAAGGATTTTCCAAGCAAACAGTCCCAAGAATCAAGCTGGAGTAGCCATTCTAATATCTAATAAAATAGATTTCCAACCAAAATTAATCAAAAGAGATGATGGAATACGTCATACTAATCAAAGGAAAAATCCAGCAAGATAAAGTCTCAATTCTGAATATCTATGTACCAAATGCAAGAGCACCCACTTTCATAAAAGGAACATTTCTAAAGCTTAAATCCCACATCGAATCACACACATTAAAAGTGGGAGACTTCAACACCCGATTACCACCGATGGGCAGGTTACCCAGACAGAAACTAAACAGAGAAACAATAAAACTAACAGCTATTATCAATCAAATGGACCTAATATCTCTACAGAACAGTTTACCCAAACACAAAAGAACATATCTTCTTCTTAGCACCTCACGGAACCTTCTCCAAGATTGACCATATACATGGACACAAATCAAGTCTCAACAAATACAAGAAAATTGAAATAACCCCGTGTAAACACCATGGATTAAAGCTGGACTTCAACAACAACAAAAACAAGAGCCCACAAACCCATGGAAATGGAACAACTCCCTACTCAATAGCTAGTGTGTTGAAAGAGTAAGAAAGAAAGAAGGAAAGAAGAAAGGAAGAAGGAAGGAAAGAATTAAAGACTTCTAGAATCAATGAAAATTAATGCACAAGATATCCAAGTTTATAGGACAATGAAAGCAGTGCTAAGAGGAAAGTTCATAGCACTAAGTGCCTTCATAAAGAAATTAGGGAGATCTCAAACCAGCAAATTAACTGCACAACTGAAAGCTCTACAACAAAAAGAAGAAAACACACCCAAGAGGAATAGATGACATGAAATAAACTCATGGCTGAAATCAATAAATAGAAACAAAGAGAAAAATACAAACAATCAACAAAAGCAAGAGTTAGTTTTTTGAGAAAATCAACAAGATAGACAAACACTTAGCCAAACTAACTAAAAGGCAGAGAGAGAGGAAACAGAAGGTGGGGCATAACAAGAGACACCGAGGAAACGCAAAGAATCATTAGGTCTAATTCAAAAACCTGTACTCCACAAAATTTCAAAGTCTAAATGAAATGGATGATTTTCTTGATAAATGCCACTTATGAAAATTAAATCAAAAGCAGATAAACAATTTAAATAGACCTATAATCCCTAAGAAAATAGAAGCAGCCTAAAAATTTCCCAACAAAAAAAAGCCCTGGGCCAGATGGCTATAGTGCAGAGTCTACCAGACTTTCAAACTAGAGCTAACACCAATACTCTTTAAATTATCCCACAAAACAGAAACAGAAGGAGCATTTCAAAATTCATTTCATGAGGCCAGAGTCACCTTGACACCTAAACCACACAAAGATTCAACCATGAAAGAGAATTTCAGACCAATCTCCCTTATGAACACTTCTGCGAAAATACTCAATAAAATACTGAGAAACTGAATTCAAGAACACAGCTAAAACATCATCTACCAGCCAAGTAATGGTGATACATGTCTTTAATCCCAGCAGTCAGAAGGCAGAGGCAGGGGCATCTTTGTGTGTTTAAGACCAGCCTGGTCTACAGAGTCAGCTCCAGGACAGTCAAGACAGTCAAGGCTACACAGAGAAACCTTGTCTTGAAAAACCAAAACAACAAAACAAAAGAACAAAAACATCATCCACTATTATCAATTGGGATTCATACTAGAGATGCAAGGATGGTTCAACATATGAAAATCCATTGAAGTAACCCACCATGTAAACAAACATAATGATCCTCTCATTAGATGTTTAAAAAGCCTTTGACAAAACCCAACACCCCCTTACGATAAAAGTCTGAGAGAGATCAGGGATATAAGGCCCATATCTAAACACAATAAAGTCAATATCCAGCAAACCAAAAGCCAACATCACATTGAATGGATACAAACTTAGAGCATTTCCACTAAAATCAGAGACAAGTCAAGTCTGTCCACTCTCTCCATATCTATTCAACAAAGTACTTGAAGTTCTAGCTAGAGCAATAAGACAACAAATGAAGATCAAGAAGATACAAATTGAAAAGGAAGCTCTAGCTCCCCGGCCATCTTGGCGGCTGATCTTGGTTGGGGATTGTCCCGCACCTAAGGCAGGAAGATGGTGGCTACAAAGAAGATGAAAAAGTCTCTGGAGTCGATCAACTCTAGGCTCCAGCTTGTGATGAAAAGTGGAAAGTATGTCCTGGGGTATAAACAGACTCTGAAGATGATCAGACAAGGCAAGCGAAATTGGTTATCCTCACCAACAACTGCCCAGGTTTGAGGAAATCTGAAATAGAGTACTATGCCATGTTGGCAAAAACTAGTGTCCATCACTACAGTGGCAATAATATTGAATTGGGCACAGCGTGTGGAAAATACTACAGAGTATGCACACTGGCTATCATTGACCCAGGTGATTCTGATATTATTAGAAGCATGCCAGAACAGACTGGTGAAAAGTAAACTAGGAAAGTTTTCCTTTAATAAAACTTTGCCAGAGCTCCTTTTGAAGAGGAAAAAAGAAAAAAGAAAAGAAAAGGAAGAAGACAAAGTATCACTATTCACAGATGAAATAATAGTATACATAAGTGACCCCAAAAATTCCACCAGGGAACTTCTAAAACTAATAAAGAGCTTCAGCCAAGTGGCTGGATACAAAATGAGCTAAAAAAAGAAATCACTAGTCCTCCTATATACAAATGACAAATTGGCTGAGAAAAAATTAGGGAAACAACACCTTTCACAATAGCCACAAATAATATAAAATACCTTGGTGTAACTCTAATTAAGCAAGAAAAAGGCCTGCATGACAAGAACTTCAGGTCTTTGAAGAAAGAAATTGAAGAAGACATCAGAAGATGGGAGGATATCCCATGCTCATGGATTGATAGGATAACTTAGTAAATATGACCATATTACCAAAAGCAATCTACAGATTCAATGAAATTCCCATCAAAATACCAGCACAATTCTTTACAGACCTTGAAAGAACAATTCTAAACTTCATATGGAAAAACAAAAACAAACAAACAAAAAACAAAATAACTAAAACAACCTTATACAATAAAAGAACTTCTGGTGGTATCACCCTCCCAGATTTCAAGCTGTACCACAGAGCATGGTAATAAAAACTTCATGGTATTGGCTTGAAAATGGGCAGGTGGATCAATGGAATAAAAGTGAAGACCCAGAAGTAAATCCACACACCTATGGACACTTGATATTTTACAAAGAAGCCAAAACTGCACAGTGTACAGCATTTTCATAGTCCAACAAATGTGGACTAACTGGATGTCTGTGTGTATAACAATGCAAATAGATTCATCCTGCACAAAACTCAAGTCCAAGTGGATCAAAGACCTCAATATAAAACTGAATGCACTACATCTGATAGAAGAGAAAGCCTGGAATAACCTGAATGCATTGGAACAGGAGACAACTTCCTGAACAGAACACCAACAGCTCAGGCACTAAGATCAACAATCAATAATAAATGGGACCTCATGGAACTGAAATGCTTCTGTAAGGCAAAGGGCACAGTCAATAGTACAAAACAGCAGCCTACAGAATGGGAAAAGATCTTCATCAACCCTATATCCAACAGAGGGCTGACATACAGAATATATAAAGATGTCAAGAAACTAGACACCAACAAACCAATAATCCAATTTTTAAAATGGGGTAGAGATCTAAACAGGGAATAATCAACAGAGTAATCTCTAATAGCCAAGAAGCGCTTAAAGAAATGTCCTACATTCTTAGCCATCAGGGAAATGCAAATCAAAATAACTGTAAGATTCTATGTTACACCCATCAAAATGGCCAAGATGCTCAATCATGCCACAAGGATATTTGCTCAACTATGTTCATAGCAGCTTTATTCATGACAACCAGAAACTGGAAAAAAAAAACAAACCCAGATGTCCCTCGACTGAAGAATGGATAAAGAAAATGTGGTACCTTTACACAATGGAATTTAACTCAGTTATTAAAAGCAAAGACATCATAAAATTTTCTGGCAAATGGATAGAACTAGAAAAGATCATCCTAAGAGAGGTAACCCAGACCCAGAAAGATAAACACAGTATTTACTCACTTATATGTGGATATTAGCCATAAAGTACAGGATAACCATACTAAAATCCACAGACCCAGAAAAGCTAAGTAACAAGGAGGGACCAAAGTGGGGAAGGGAAAAGGGGCTCTTGAATAGAATAGACATTGGTGTTGGATGGATGGAGGTAACCAGGTGGGGGTAGAGGAACAGGAGAGATAAGTGAGGGAATAAGAGGAAGAGAGTACAGAAACTGAGAACTGGAATTGGGGGGGCATCTCTGGAACGAGCTAGAAACCTAGGACAATGGAAACTCCAAGGAATCTATGAGGGTGACCTGAGCTAAGACTCCTAGCAATGGGGGATATGGAGCCTAAACCAACCATCTCCTGTAACCAGAAAAGACTTCTAACGGAGGGACTGGGACACCAACCCAGCCAGGAAACCTTAGACCCACAATTTCTCCTGCCAACAAGATATGCAGGGTAAAGATGGAGCAGAAACTGAGGGAATGGCCAACCAATGACTGGCCCAGCTTGAGACCCATGTGATAAGAGGGAGCCAATTCTGACACTATTAAACATATTCTGCTATAGTTGCAGACAGTCACCTAGCATTACTGTCATCTGAGAGGCTTCACTTAGCAACTGATGGAAAAACAGACACAGAGCCCCACAGCCAATCATTAGGTAGATCTTCAGGAGTTCCATGGAAGAGACAGACAAAAGATTGAAGGAGACAGAGAGGTCAAGGACACCACAAGAAAACATACAGAATCAACTAACCTGGGTACATAGTGGCCCACAGAGGTTGATCCACCAAAAAGAAACAATATATGGGATGGGCCTAGGCCCTCTGCACACACACACACACATGTGCACATATATACCAGCTATACTACTATACTACTCCTGGACATATACCCAAAAGATGCTCCACCGTACCACAAATGTTGTTGTTGTTGTTGTTGTTGTTGTTGTTGTTATATTGTTAATAGAAGTGAAACAAGCCAGGCATAGTGGCACACAATTCAAGATACTCAAGAGGCAGAAGCAGGAGGATTCCAAGATCACAGACTACCTGGGCTACAAAGTAAGTTTAAGAACAGCCTGGTCAAATCAATAGGCTCTGTGAAAATAAGGAATAAAAGACTAACCTGGGCCCAGGCGGGCTCACAGAGACTGAACCATCAACCAAAGAGCATGCATAGTCTGGTCCTAGGCCACTCACTACATATGTAGCAGATAAGCAGCATGGTCTTCATGTGGATCCCTCCCCAACAACTGGAGCTGGGGCCCTCCCTGACTCTGATAGCTCCCCTTGTATCCCTTCACTTAACTGGGCTGCCTTGCCTAGCCTCGGTGGGAAAGGATGTGCTCGTCCTGTAGGCACTTAATATGCCAGGGCTGATTGGTACCTGTGGGTGACCTCCTCCTTCTCTGGGAAGAAGGGAAAATGGGGTGAGGAGTGTGTTAGAGGGGGACTGGGAGGAGGGCGATCTGCAATCAGGGTGTAAGGTGGAGAAATAAATAAAATGTTTATAAAAGAAAAGAAATAAAATAGGTCTAGGGTTATAGCTCACTGGTGAGACACTTTACTAGCATGTGTGAGGCCTTAGGTTCACTCACCAAGGCTATCAAAAACAAGTCAGTAATAGTCACAGGTGCCAGGCACAGGAGCTTTATATTAATAACCTCATTTAGTCTGCACAATACATGTTTCAAATGAGGAAATGTGCTTAGAAAGCTGCCATAGACTTCCATTTCCAGGAAGTCAACATGTCATGTGTCTTCACCAATGAAAATAACTTAGGCTCCTGGACAAGACAGAACTTTTCTTGACAGAGTCTCTTCTGCCTCTACCTCTTTACTGCTCAGACTACACATATTTACCAAAACAGGAAGCTCCTGATTGTTTAAAATAATCATAAACCAATAGACAAAAAAAAGTAAAGAAACCTTAGACCAGGCTTTGAATGAATACAGAAGTCTAGAAAGGTGTGCAGGCAGACCTGATTTCACAGCATTGTGAGAAATGGAGCCAGAGAACAAAGTACAAATCTTTTGGTTTGGTTTTGGTTTTGGTTTTTTGAGACAGGGTTTCTCTGTGTAGCCTTGGCTGTCCTGAACTCACTTTATAGACCAGGCTGACCTCCAACTCACAGAGATCCGCCTGCCTCTGCCTCCCAGAGTGCTGGAATTACAGGTGTGCGCCACCATACCTGGCTAAGCTGTGAAGTCTTAATGAGTTCACTTCTGCCTGAATTCTGGGATTCCTGAAGGTTGTACCTTTAATATAAAAGTAGATTGGGCAAAGGTAGATTGGGTTATTTTACACTCTTATTACTTTACACACACATACACACATTACATACACACTCACAAACACATTCAAATAGTCACATACAGTCAGACACTCTTACCCACTCACATACATACTCTTATTCTCTCTCTCTCTCTCTCTCTCTCTCTCTCTCTCTTTCTCTCTCTCTCTCTCTCTCTCTCTCTCTCACACACACACACACACACACACACACACACACACACACTCATATTATTTCTAATTGACCAGGAGGAAAACTGACAATTTCCAATGCGGACAAGAGTAGTGTGGCAAAGAATTGCTACTAAAAATTTGGAAGAACACCACAATTCTCATTCAGATTTGTGGCCCAAATTCAGACTTCTTAAATGGCTTGATAAACTAGTCAGTAGTGTAGTTCGGATTTGTTCCAAACTGGTAATACCTCTAAACATTCGGTAGAAAGCTTCTTAAAAGATTTGACAAAACCCTGACTCAGGATAAAGGGAAGGCCTACAAACCTCCAGAAGGGAGAGAAGGACTCGGGCAAAGGAATGAGGGCACGAGTGAACTAAAGCTGGAAGACAGTGGGGAAATTGTTGATGAAATCAGCAAAATTTTTGATGAAAGATACAGGCATTGTCATAAAAGTGAATTCCTAATAACTTACCTTTTCCTAGAAATTCCTAGTGGTAGTAAATAAAGAGGTATGTACCATTCAAAAATATTTAAGAACATGTTTGGATATGAACTGTCTCCCCAAAAGTCTCATCTGTTAGGGAGGGGTATGGTCCCCAGCTGTTGGCACTATTTTGGAAGGCAATGAAACTCCAGGAGTGGGATGTATGTCAGCCAGGGAGGTCTCAAGGCTGTTGTGTCCCTGGGCCCTTCCCAGTCCCCTGGCCTCCATGCGTTGAAAAAGCTTAAACCCCATCAGGTAATTTTTGGCCATGATGCTCTGCCCTTCCGTGGGCTCAGAATCAACAGAAGCAAGGCTAAGGATGACAGCTCTGAAATCATGAGCCACAATAACTCCTTGCTCCTTTGACTGTGTCGGTATTTAGTTACAAGGATAATAAAGGTAGCACAAGGGAGACTCCAATATGACAGACTGGCCCGGAGAAAAGTCTCAAGGTACTAGCAAAAGAAAAGGTCTCAGGTAACAGCTTTCTCACTGACACGTAGACATATTAACTTGGAGGAGAAGGAAGAGATCTGAGCCTTCAGATGAGCTTGAAGATACATGTGAAATACACATAAATATGCTCAAGGCAATTATTACTTGTCCAGACTTGAGGATGAACTCACCATTAAAGTATAAGAAAATAAGTAAGCAAAAACTGTATTTAAACTGGAAAAAAAAGTGGGAGGGGGTCTTAGTTTTAAAAGGCTATCCTGGAATGCCACATGACTTAGTTCTAAATAAAACAAAGTCAAATAGTATCAGACATACATACAGTAGGATAGGAAGAGACCAGATGCAAGTGAGATGGGGGTTTAAGACAGTGGTCTTCCTCCTCCTCCACAGAAGAAAGTCAGACAATCTCTAAGTGACTCTCCAAAAAAATAAAGAAAAATTCACCTAAATATATTAATTAAAATAAGAAAGTAAGGTCAACATTAGCTGGGCTGCCTTGTCTGGCCTTAGTGAAAGAGGATGTGCCCACCTAGCCGCGCTTCAACTTGATGCTTGGGTGGGTTGTGCCAGGGTGGGTTGATACCCATGGGGTAGAGAGTTCTCTTTTCTGAGTAAAAGGAGATGGGGAAATTGGATGGGGAGGGGTGTGAGGGCGGGACTTGGAGGAGAGAAGGGAGGGATGCTGCCATTGGGCTGTAAAGTGAACCATGTCCCTTGGATGGGGAGGCCTGGTGGCACTCAGAGGAAAGATAATAAGTCACCAAGAAGAGATTCGATACCCTAGGAGCATATACAGGGGGAGGAGGTCCCCCTCAGTCACAGACATAGGGGAAGGGAGTAGAGGGGGAAGCGGGAGGGAGGAAAGAAAGGGAGGATACAAGGGATGGGCTAACAATTGAGATGTAATATGAATAAATTAATAAAAAAATGTCAAAAAAGAATTGAAGCTCGGGGGTGCGGGGGGGGGGGGGGGGGTAGTCTCTGTCCTCAAAATCCTGAGACCTCAGAGCAGAGCCTGGAAGTATCTACGCACCAGAAACACTCAATGAGAACGTTTGAATGAACATCAAAAGGCCAATAAATAAGGACGTACACAGTGGTGTGCAGTGAGCAACAGCAGCAGCGAGAAGATAATTAGCACAACCAATCCTTGTGACCTTGGATAAGTTGATTAACCTCTCTGTGCTTATGTGAGGTCTTTCTTTTATATAATGACACAACGGCATTGAATTCACAGGGAGGAATAAAATATTGAGGACATAAAAAAAAAGAGAGAGAGAGAGAAAGAGAGACACAGAGACAGAGACAGAGAGATCCATGAGATGATTCAGTAGGTGAGAATACTTGCCAACAAGTCTGACACCTAAATTCAATCCCCAGAACTCACATAGTGAAGAGAACTAACTCCCACAAATTGTCCTCTGATTGATATATACTCACTGTGCCATGTATATGTGTGCATACCTGCATGTGCACAGAAACACAAACACAAATAACTGTGGTATACAAATGAAAATATTTAAAGAAATAAGTAGAATGGTTAAAAAGTTATTGGACTAATGAAAGAAAATAGAAAGTAACCCAGGATTGAATGAAGCATGCGATTCTTCGTATATTAAATAAATTTTCATTTGAGGAGAAAGTTAATAAACATATTTTAATGTATGTTTAAGCACAAGGATTAAGAGAAAGAGAGGCACAGAGAATAATATAAGAAACACCTGAGAGTGTAATATGGGCTTCTTAAAGAAGAGTCATAGAAAACAAGACCAATTTTATTTTTTAATTAGGAAATGCAAATATAAAAGCACATGCTACTTATAAAGGAAAAGCTATTTCAGAAGCAAAGTCATAATTGCTCACTTTCTGTTTTGAGACAGGGTTTTGCTATGTAGCCCAAGTTGACCTCAAAGTTACAACCCTCTCAATTCTTTTTCCCTAATATTGGAATTAGCACATGTGCCACCATACTGATTTTTCTTTTTGTAATCGGTCATATTTATAAGACAAGTCTCAGATGAGATAGGCTTGGTTCTATGAGGAAGAAATATATTCCCCCAGCAGCAAACACTCAGGGTGGTCAGGAGTTTAGAAGATGCACTGTTCTTTTCATCTCTAACAGTAGAACAGGTATGAACCAAAATGCCCAGCACAGCTGGCGGGGGGGATGGGGACTGACAAAGACTCTGGGCGGAAAGAAGCTATTTCTCAGAACACGACAAGAAGAACTGGGTCAGCAAGTCTTATCTAGTGACCCATGTAAATTTTTCTGTGTAGACCTGGCTGCCCTGGAACTCACTCTGTAGACCATGCTGGCCTTGAACTCATAGAGATCTCCTGCCTCTGCTTCCTTGAGTGCTGGGATTACAGGTGTGCACCACCATGCCCAGCTCCATGTGGATTCTTGATACCAGGAAACTTTCTTTTTTGGTTAGGAGCTCTGTTAGCCCCCTGTGCCCAGATTTTTCACTGGTGTCAACCCACCAAATAGCATTACCCCCTTGACAACCAAGCAACAACCAACCTCTTGGGTATTTGGGGAGGAAAGCACTCCAACAAATATATAGCTACACCTCAAAATGCATTTATTATATTCAGTGTCTAGCCTTTACAAAGCCCGGTTTAGTAAGAACAGTTGACAAGTTAATACTAAGAACTAGATATTTATATTCTCTTATTTATCTTTGCTGTCACACAGCAAAAGTATTAAGAATACTTTTTCAAAGGCAAAAGAAGGACGCACACACACACACACACACACACACATACACACACACACCAATCCACCAACTTCAGAGTACCCAGTTTCTTTACTACCCATATATAGATTCAGAATGCAATAATCTTGATGAAATTCATGTAAATTCTTATCCATGATTACTCTCACATTTCAGCAATACTGTATGCATTTTATGCCTCAGGTTCTTTAAGTAGGTATTTTAATATTTATAGGCTATTTTCACATTTAATATTTTTAACTAAGCCACAAAATGTATGGAGGAATTATTTATGTTCAAAGCACTCTGCAGAGTACTGTGTGTGAAGAACAGAGATCTTATATTTATGTCAATTCTTGCTTCCACTATAAATAGAACATTCATTTAAGAAATTCTTAGTAAAATACCCCCCATACCCACACTACTATAAAGTAATTTTATAATTCTGATTACATAAAGTTTTATTTTTCAAATGATTTTTTTAGCAAGTGTTTAAGTTTCTTAGGGATCCTGTAATAAAGTACTGCCAATTGAAGGCCTTAAAACAACAGAATGCATCATCTCATGCTTGTGGAGCTAGAATCTAAAACCAAGCATCAGTAGAACCATGTTCCATCTGACATATCCAAGGGAACCCTTGTCCCTTCCTATCTGGTCGTTTTTAAGCTGTCTTTGGGGCTTCTTGACTCTCAGTTGCATAGCTCTAATCTCTGCCATCACATAGCATGTCTCTACTTCACATGACCAGGTTCATATGTATATCTCTATCTTCACATGACCTGGTTCTCATAAGAACATTAGTTGTGTTGTACTCACTAGGTTTTTTGTTTGTTTGCTTGTCAACTTGGTGTAAACTAGAGATACCTAGAAAGACTCTTTATCTGAAGAATGCCCTTCATTAGACTGGCCCAGATGTCTGCGGGGTTATTGTCTCAATGGCCAACTTGTGTAGGAGTGCCCAGCCCGTTGTGGACAGTGCCATCTCTAAGCAGGTGTCCTGGGTTGCATAAAAAAGCTAGCTGAGCATTCGCTAGTGTGCAGCCTTCCACTGTGAGTCCCACATGGAGTTCCTGAGCTGGCTTCTCTCAGTGATGGACTGTGATCTCTAAGTGTAAGCAGAAATAAATCCTCTTCTCCCTGGACTAGTTTTGGTCAGAGTGTTTTATCACAGAACTAGAAAGAAAACACTAGTCATAGGAGATCATGCGCCCTACTCCAGTATATCACCTAACTAAGTACATTCGCAATGGCCCTATCTCCCTCAGCAGAAAGTCACGTTCTGAGGTATGCATGCATACGAGTCAAGCTATAACACCCACAACAAAAATTGTAATAGACTATTAGAAGGGGTAGGCTAGTTTATTTATAGCTTAACTTTTTAAATAACAAAATTATAATTCAAATTTTGATGTGCTATTAACATAAGAAATGTGTTTCTTTTACTTGATGTTGTATATTACCTCAGCTCTTGTTGATTATCTGGGGCTGGTGCATCATAAAAAGTATTTACACCTAAGTTCCACTGGATACAAACTAATTTATTAAATCAGAATTCCATGCAAATGTTAATTAAGTATGTTGTAGATTAAGCAGGGTAATTATATAGTGATTGTATTTAATGGGATATTTTCATGAATCAGAATCAGAATATTGCATAATAAGCCTGAAAACAGCTTCACTGAATACCTAATGCATTTCACAAAAACACACTGTACCAAGAACTGTTAGGGCAGGTGAAAAATCTCATGCAAATAAGCTCGAGGTGCACTGAAGGCAGATTCTAATTAGCTCCTCGCTTCTAACCCCTGAGCCTGTATCACAATGATGACCTGTAGGCCTGTGTCCTCTTTCCCTAGTGGATGCCCTGTGGGGACCTCTGCACAGAACAGCTATCCTTACTGCGCCAGCCTGGCACAGGTGAGGCATGCATATCCAATGACAGCTGAAGACATTCGAGCATGTGGCTGTTATAATTAGCCTTATGATTTAATTATGAATTAAACTAAGAGGCGAACTTCATGACCTAGTGATGTAGCAATCAAATGGTAGGCTCTTGGCTTCAAACTGACTCAAAAGTAAATGCTTCCACAATCCGGAAGATTTCAAAAATTAACAGCCTTGTGTCAGAGCAGGCTGGCAGACAAGTGTGCATACTCGGAAATACATTAGCAACAACCAAACGATTGGTGTGAGGATCAATTACTTCTTGGTCCGTGTATTTCCCCTCAAGTGCCATATGGTGAAAATTCCATCCCCAAGCTCATATGCAAACAGTGAATATTTGGCCGTAGGGAGGAAACTGGGGTTGGATAAAAGAAGGGCCCTGGGGTGGCTTTAATGGCTTTGTAAGAAGTCTGGGTCAGCAGGCTTGCTATCTCATCACATGATGGTCTCTATCATGTTTTGATGTAACAAAAAGGCTGTCACCGTACACCAGCACCCTTCTCTTAGACTTCTCAGCTTCCAGACTGTGGTCTCAACAGGCCTTTTTCAATCACATAGTCAGTTGCATTACAACAACAAATAACATCAAGTCGGTTACTGAATTTCCATTATAGTTACACTTCTTCAGAGGCACAAATGGATGCTAGAGCTCTTCCGTCATCTGAAGCTGTTTTTGATACATTAAAGAAGACTATCTGATGTCTGCTAAACAGAAGCTATGTTGTTAGATGCGCTGCTATGCATCTATCTGTCTCCAGAAACACTGGCCTAAAAGCATCCATTTGATGCTTTGTGCTATGGAAACAGCCAGTATATTGGCTTTGTATCATGATCAGAAATGCCATAAAAGAATTACTGTTTGATGTGCCACTTCATGTACCACAGGCTCTCATAAGAGATGCCGAGGACACCCTAAAACAGACAAGGCTGCTCTCATTAGGAGCATCCAAGAATCATCTATTGCTGAGACGAACTCTGATTAGAATCTACTGCCTCCAAACTAATTCTGTACTGAGAACTAGAGATCACTCGCATGGCCTTTTGTTAGACCGTCAAACACAAACACTAGCCTCCCTATTCGTTTGTATTTATTATCTCTAGTCAGGGTGCTTCCACAGAGAAGATTCTTAGAATAACCATCAACATTTCAGCCACAAATCTTAGGGCACCCGCCACTTTGTTAAGACTAGTTGACTATTTTAGGAAGCACTTAAAATATCTCCAGCAAAGGTGTCGTCCGTCTTGTGACTGGCTACACGGTTCGCACACACCAGCATTCCCCTTCCCTCTGGTACTGTAGAGAGTTCTCGCTTTTCTCACGTCAGTCCCCTTAGTCCGCCTCCCTCCTGGGGTCTGCCTCCCTACACCAATTCCTGGGTAGAATGATGGAGAACAGAGAGGCGAGGGAAATGAATCAGGAGCAGAGGACCTTTAGATGGGGCGTGGGAGATTTACCAGGAGCCATGCAGAGTGGAGGCATGAGCAAGAAACTGAACAGAAATACAAAGGGAAAATACTTCAAAATTCATTGTTGAAAAACATACAGTTTTCATCGCGTTCGAAGAAAATTTTTTGAAAACTTAAAATTCTTAGGCTATATTGTTTGAAATACATCATGATTTTGAGATAAACTAGCGACATCCCATTCCTTTTAACATTAAAATCTACAATCAAGCTGGAGGATGTAGGTCAGTCATAGAACACTTGCCTACCATGTACATGGCCCTGGTTTCAGTCCCAAGTAAAAGGGAAGAAAAAAACCATAGTGAGCATTTGCTCTGACTTCTTTGTGACTAGAAACTATTGATTGCTGTTGCTGTGTTTAAGAAGGCAGAGCCGAAAGTGTCCTGTTTTGCCAAGAGAGACCCCAGATAACATGGCTCCCTGGTCTCCTATGTAATCTACACATATATCACTGAGACTTCACCAGTAAGAATCAGTTTTGATACATGCTCTGTCATTGGCCTGAAAACCCTAGGGAATATATGAACTTGCTGTTAAATTTTCCAATTTCAAAATAGAGAAATAATATGGAAGGTGTGAAACTGAGAGGTGAGAAAAGAGATATAGATCACCTATTCTCTCTCTCGCTCTCTTCCCCCCCCACGTGCGCACGTGTGTGTGTGTGTGTGTGTGTGTGTGTGTGTGTGTGTGTGTGTGTGTGTGTGTGTCCATCTCTCTTTGTCACTGTTTATATGTGTATGTGGCTGGGTATGTGTGTTCACATGTGTGCACATGTGCACACACATGATTGTGCATCTGTATGAAAGCTAGATGTGAATCAGTATCTTAATCATGTTCTGCCTCTTTATCATCACTGCTTTGTTTATAGGCCAGGACATCTTACTAATTTATCTCCCTTTGGCTAGACTGGATGGCCAATGAGCATCTCTGCTGCATTTGAATTGCAGGCCCTCCCTGCAGTGATCAGCTTTTATGTGGGTTCTGGGTACCAAATGCAGATCCCTAGGCATCTCTGCAGACCCTGATTCTCTTTGTTGGATTTGGTTCTCAGATCCCTGGGTTGACATCCTATTATTTCAGACTCTGGGTAAGCATTTGCTTTGTGTTGTCTGCTTGGATTTTACTCAAATGACATGTTCGTAACTCTTAAATGTACTTAAACTGCATTTTGCCTTCATTAGGATTCTGAAGCCATACTTGCCTAATTTCAGGACAATGTATATTCATGTTTCTAAAATTGCACCCCAAATGGATTCATACTCACTTTCTTTCTTACATTTCTGTGTCTTTTTAGTAAGACATGATCGTAAGCAATGGGAGAACTGCAGATATTGCCTGCTGTAGCTAGCTGACCTTGCAAGGAAATGAGTTACCACCATTTTGTGAATGCCTATTTTACTTGCCTGGTTGTCCAAGAACTGTAGCATTTAGGATACACTTACTTGATTTTCAATGTGAGGATTTATATAACTTCAGGGAGGTGTGCAGTTATACTTACTGTTTCCTGTAGATACAGCCCTCGGAAGGTAAAGTGTCCGCTAGGAGATCCGTGTTCTGTCTTCTCTACTGCGTTTGGCTTTATTATACATTCCTTCTTAAAAATAAACAGACATACAAGTAACATTTTACAGAATCATTGGTTCACATTTAGGAGTGTATATATACGTATGTACAGACACATATGCATGCTGGAGCAATTAATGAAAAAAGAGATAATGACTTTGAAGGGAGAGAGGGGTATATGGGAGGGCTTGTGCTGGGGAAGCTTTGGTTTATATGTAAACAGGTTTTTGTTTTAATCCCAGGTGTGTGATATGGGGGCTGCTCCAGTTTGTCCACAGCTGATAATTGCCTCCTGAGAGGACATGTGATGTTTGTGCACTGCAAACTACCTCGTGCAGGAGTGTGGTCTTTGTCAGTGGGATAAAAGCCAGACCCAAAGAAAAACTGGGGGCTGGTGCATCCCCCCCTGCTGCTCCTGGTTGCTGTTGCTGCAGTGGGAAGAGAAGTCAGAGATGTCTTGAAACAAAGATTGGACTTGCCCCATGGCGCCTGAGGACCCTGAGCAGCAGGAAGTAGATAAGGAAAATTACATCCCTTTTCCTCACTAACCTTCTTTTTCTCCTACCTGGTGTTGGGGTGTTGGGAGGGACTTGGGTGGAATAGAGAGAGAGACATTTAAGGAACCCAAAATAAAAATGGTGTTTTAAAGGCACACAACAAGCTTGGAAGGAGAAAAGGGAAAAATGTTGTAACTCCAATCTCCAAAGTAAGCAACAAAGAAAGAATCAATTCAGAAGTGAGTTGCTGTATAACAGGTATAAAGTTTCTGTTGTGCAAAATAAAGTCCCAGATACCGACACACAATACTGAATTGTTAACTTAATTCCCTCCATGCCATGCTGGAGATCAGATCTAAGGCTTTATGTGTGCTGGATAAGAAAACACAAATATGAAAATATACTTCATATGCCCACAGCCTGTATATGAGAAGTAACTTTTATAGGATTGATCTCATATTACATGTTTTTTCTACAAAAACAAAATAAAAATAAAAAGATAGACTTTTTAGAGGAGTATAAAAACTTGAAGGGAATACCACACAGAATCTATGTGGTAATAAAATTTTTAAAAATGGTGGGGACAGTAGCAGACAAGTCTTTGGACTGGGGGAGATATTAATCTAATCAAAGCACACTTGAGTCTCTGTGATTGTAAGTAATCATTAGATGGTCACTCTGATTTTTATCATAGTCAAACTACTGGATATCTTAACTGGGAAATTTATTATTTTCTATTGACAATTGTTGACAAAGGAACAACTTAGAAACAATTGCTCCAATAAACGTCTTTCTAAATGGAGAAAAAAATCATTTAAATACAGGAGATGAAATATTCCTCCTTAGCACTCTGAGGTAGTACAGATTTTCATCTTCACCTAAACCAGACTACAATAACTATTGAATATATTTTTATTCTATGTCAATAGTCAAATAGCCAGAGACAGATCCATATCCCAGAAGAATTTGGACAACTTCTGTGTCCAATACTTGATGTCCAATACAATGTCTTGATACTGCCTTATATCAAGGAAAGCTACAAGCAAAATTGGTAAGACTGAGCTTTGCTCAATCCCTTGTCTCCTGGCAACTTCTCTATCCAGTATGCGTTGCTGCCCCTCACAGCCCAGGAAGCCAAGTCACTACCACCTGACAGTCTCCATCACCCTCTGCTGTGTGAAGCATCCAGACCCCATCTAATTTTCCAGATGATCACCAATATTTGTCTCCCCACCTCCTGCCAAAACTGACCTCTCTGGTGTACCCCAGAAAGTAAGTGTTCTCATTTACCTGTCTGTTGCACAAGGTATAGGTAGCTCAGACATACCTCAGTATAAAAGCTTATCAAGGGATTAGGAAGATGGCTCAATGCTTGCCTCACTAACAGGAGAGCCTGAATTCTAACTCTAGTACCAATATAAAAGCCAAGTGTAGTGTGCTGTGCTGAGGAGTGCTGGCTGGCCAGTTTTCCTGATGGCATGTATATCATCCTCTGATCTACATACACACACACACACACACACACACACACACACACACACACACACACACTTTAACCTTCTACACAGAGTGTAACCTAGCATGGAAGATTTTTTTTTTTGATAACCACAGGAAAGAATTCCTATTAATTCAAGAAACTAAGCATCCTCCACGCTTTAGCACATCACTCCATGTCTTCCACTGTGTGCAAAGCACACTTTTGCCCTAGCTTACAGCCATCTTTTTTTCTGTCCTCCTTTGGTGCTAGTTGAGAGCTTAAATCTCGCCATTCCACCAATGGCTGGACACATGACCGCAGTCACTGTTTAGGCCCCAGGTCACTTACAGACCTAAACAAGACATCTCTATTCTGGCAGCGAGCCACACAGTCATGTGCGGAATCGCATTCTGAGAACTTTATCCATTTATGCTTATTCACACACAGCTACAAATGCACACGCTTGTGGATTTTCGCCCTTTAACTGCTCCTTCTATCTTACCTGCCTTGGCGGGGAACTGACTGTACAAAGTCTAAGTGAAATTGCATTAGCATGGTGGTGTGTTCAGATGCCACTTAGAGATCTCAAAGGTTTCCTGGGAAACACAAGAGGAGCCAAGATGTGTAACATGCTACTCTCCTTTTTCTGTCCTATTTTCAGCGTGGGCGTCTGAGCAGCTGCTACCTCAGCAGATAACCTAACCTACATAACTATTCTGAAACGTGACAGAAAACATCTCCTGGAGCTTCCCTTCGTGGAAGATCCATGGTTTACGCATTTGTACTCTGAGAATTTCAACAGTGGATCTTGTGGTCATAACACTTGAAGAGTGGTTTAAACTTTTTAAGTAAATCACACTTTTTAGTAGTCTGCCAGCGTCCCTGTGAATTCTAGGTGCATCAGAATGCTACCTGCACAGCAAAGCCTACCCAGTAATTACTAGCTAATTAGCTAATTGCAATGGAACTATGTAACCATTTGGGTTTTTTTTTTAAACACATAATAGTCAAATGATTTGAGTGTGTTTCCTGTCCCATTAGTGGTGAAGTTGAGAATACAAGCCAAGTCCTTAGGCTTTTTGAACTGACTGGAATTATTAAACACACAAACGTACTACAATAAAACAGGCTCCATTGCCCAGTTACTATAGCTGTTAGCATTTCTTACCAAACATTTCATCCTTTCTCCTCTATTTTCCTCATTGCAGAATTTTAAGCAAAACACAAACATATCATTGTACCACCAGACAATTCAGCATACTTTTCTAATAATACTGTCCCTAGATTTCTTACATGTATGTGTGGTAGATTGGCCATCTCCAACTAGTGATCAAATATCTCAAACACTTAGCCAAAACTTCTATTTTTAAAATATCTGGAACAGTGAGCTATAGGCATGCATTCTTTGCTGCCTTTGCCTTCTCCCAAGCCTGCCTGAAAATGTTATACTCCAGCCAGAACATATATAAGAACTGCTTTGAGAAAGAATTCAATGAGGAAAGCGTGGTTTTAGGGCTAGCCCCAGTTAGCCGCCACAGAACATCCTATGAAATCAAATGTTTCTTCAACTCTAGGCCTCATACCACCAGTTTCCCCTCTGCCAACTTCTGAGCAAATCGAACCCTCAAGAAAATCTAGATGAGGCACCCCTCTCTCTGCCTGCCACCCCGTGTCCTATTAATGATATGTTCTGGAACACACTTTGGGTCTGGTGTCATTATCATAGCTTGAGTACAGATGGCAAGAAAGTTGAGGTTTATTTGAGACTTCCTATTCTAAACAAAAAGTGTCATATTCCTAACAAATCTCTTGAGGCCATAATCAAGCTGGTTCCCAAAAAACCGAAGATCGTGACCAGAGGGCCCAGGCCTCAAGAAAACTGCAAGAGCCGGAAGCAGCAGGAGGGTGGTATAGTGGAAGTTGTAACATCAGCTCCCAACACGAAGGAGGACCACCACAAGTTACAGCTAGCCTGGTCTACATAGAAATCCTAGGCCAGCTAGAGTTACTACATAGTAAAGTCTTACAAAATAAAGGAAGGAAGGAAGGAAGGAAGGAAGGAAGGAAGGAAGGAAGGAAGGAAGGAAGGAAAGGTGAGTGTACTTTCTCCTTTTCTAATTTGAAACTGTTTCCCTACTCCCCTCCAAAAAAAAAAAAAATGTATTAAAAAAAAGGTACAGCAAACAAATCAATTAAAACACAATCATTTCTGCTGGGTGGCACATGCCTGTAATCCCAGCACTCATGGAGGCAAAGTCAGACATATCTCTGTGAGTTGGAGTCCAGCCTGGTCTACAAAGTGAATCCAGGACAGCCAAGGCTACACAGAGAAACTCTGTCTCCAAAAAACCAAAGCAAACGAAAACAAAGTTATTTCCTAGATAGCTAAGCATTTAACAAGCCCAACACAAGGCCATCAGGAGATGCCAAAGACCTTAGGATTCAGCAGGGTGTTATTAGATGGGTGCTGATGTGTGTAGATTCTCCACTGTACTGGTAGAGATGGGACGGGAGACTTTTAAAGACAGATTTTTTTTTTTAACCATTATAGGGAACATAGAATGTTTCTCTTTGCTTCTTCCTTTCCCTTCCAATCAGAATAAGAGCTTGTCATTGTCTACGGCAGCATATTTAGGGGCAGCGTATTGTAGTTCTTTGCACAGTTTCTATTTCTTGTTCTTGTACAGTTTGTCATGATCCTCTTATTCAGAACATAGCACATTTTTTGCCACTCCTGACAACCAGCCCAGGGATAACCCCACCCATAATGGGCTGGGATCTCCCACATCAATCACTAGATAAGAAAATTCCTTACATGCTGTCTACATCACTATCTTATGGAGGCATTTTCTCAGTTGAAGTCCCCTCCCCCTAGATGACCCCTCTTGTGTGAAGTTGACACATAATACTATCCAACACATGGGGGGAGGAGAGAACCAACTCCTGTAAGTTGTTCTCTGACTTCAACACCACACACACACACACACACACACACACACACACACATACACACACACACACCATGGCATATAAGTGTCCAAATATATACATAAAATATGAATGTAAAAACAATTCTTTGTATAATAAAAATCTGTCCTTCCCACCTCATAGAAAAGCGAACAGGGGTGGGGGAGGTGCTCAGTCTGTAAAGTGCTTGCTGAAAAGCATCAGGACCTTAACGTGAGTCCCCAGCACCCATATAACAATCCAGGCATGGGGTGCACACCAGTAATCCTAGTACCCCCAGAATGTGAAGACAAAATCCCTGCTCAGTTAGTCTAGCTCCAGGTCCCATGAGGGACCTTATCTCAAGACCCAGGAAGAACAACTAAGGAAGGCACATGGCATTGGCCTGTGGCCTTACACATGTGAACATATTCACACACACACATAAACA
>OU015743.1:78967291-78988780 GCA_907169655.1 Acomys percivali | reverse complement strand
AAAGTAGGTACTGGGAGAAGAGAAAGGCCCATGGCAGGCCATGAGAGTCCCGTGCCCTTTTCACTTAACTGTATAGCCATAAAGCACCTACTGTGCTAAAACTTCACCTGGAAATTGTAACTCTCTACTAACACCATCATCACCAATCAGAAGCCACAGAATAATCATACTGATTCATCATCCTTCATCAATTGAAAAGCTGATTTAGAGAATTATGGGTCAGGAATAGATGGAGGGAGGAAATTTTGAAAACCACAACTTAAGAAAAAGGAAAGAAAACCGGGCATGTCTCAACCTTCCTTCGCCCCTCAGACCTCCCCTGCTAGGCAAAGTTGCCTCACATTTCTAATTTTTTTTTTCCATGCTGCTGGGTCCCTTTGACCATCTCAGAAGGAAGTGGCCAAGACTCCAGACTACTCCAATGTGTTCTGGTATGTTCTGTGCCACAAACGGACCTAGTATGTGAATACCAATACAATTATCTCCAGTGACTCATGGTGGGGACAGAGACAATGTATGCAGAACACCCTGTCACTCAAGTGAAAGTTTGCATCCACTCAATGGAAGCTTGAGTAATTCCGGAGGTTTCATTTCCATTTTTCAAATTAGGGAAAGAACTAACAAGTGAGAGTTATTCTCTACTTCCTCATTTCTACTGAGAGCAACAAGCCTCAAAAATTAGACTCTCCCATTGCCTGCCCTACCTGAGATTTCCCTATAGCACGCAAGCCAAGCCTTTGTGGTAGGTGCTGCCGGGACCTGCATCGCTTCCTCCAAAGGCAGAGAGAGAGAGGGCCATGGCAACACCCTCACACGTGTTCTTAGAAGTAGACTTACCACAGGCCTTAGCCTAGCAACTACTTTAGAGCTACTAACACAATGGCAACATCCCAGTTCCCTTGAATGTGTAGCCTCCAGAATTTTTCTTCTTAAGGCCTCTGGATGTTGGGAATATGTTTACAAGTTTTACCACAAAAAAAGAAAAAAGAAAAAAAAAAGAAAAGAAAAGAAAGAAAGTAAACCAGCTTCAAAAAATGAAATTGCTACCAAAAGCTAAATTTGTGGGAAAGGTTTTAAAATAACCTTAACCAACTCAGGCTATTTGGCAGAATAAGCATGACCACACTCCACAGTGAGCCGTACCACTTAGTATAGTTCATTACTATCTTGTGGCCTACACTGATAAAAATAAATAAATAAAAATAAATTAAATTAAGGTAAAAATAATATAAAATAAAAATAAAAAATAAAATTGCATTTAAAGGGATATATATATATATAAAACATGAAGTTTAGTAAAAGAGTACATTGATAAAGTGCTGTGATGGACAATATCCAGGTTCCTGAAGCTTTTGCTAAAATGCTAGGAACATCCTAAAAGACATCATTCATTCTAGCTAATGTATGCACACCATCTAAAGTCCAATTATCTCGAGCCACATTTCTCAATATTCTTCTGTTTTGCCAGGCTTAAAACATCACATCCATTTTTTATTCTTCTTTATGGCATCCCCTTCCCCATGTCATCAGTCCCATTTTTTGTTCTGTTTTGTTTTTGTCAACAAGTGACCTGAAAGCACCTTTCCTACCAAAACCTTGCTTGTGCTTCTAGCTGTGGCTTTAAGTGGTCTCCCAGCATCCTGTTTCACCTCCCTTTCATCCATTTGCACAAGACAGTGTGGCTTATCTGTTTATTGCATCACTTAGGTTACAGAATCCTCATGCCCCAGCCATCCTCCTACATTTGGCTGCCTCCAGCAATGGTCTCCATCTGGTTGAGACACAGAGCTTTGTCAACCTGTATCTGATATTTGCAAAAAAAAAAAAACAAAAAACAAAAAAAACCTACCATTCATTCTCTCAATGATAGCTAAAAACCCCCTGTTGCCAGCACTCAAATTTTAACAACACTTTCTGAGACAGAATGCTGACCTGAACAACCTGTAGCATCTAAAATAGAATACAGGTTGCAACAAGTAAGAAAGTAGAAGCTTGCAAGGATCACCAGGTGTGCCCTGAGAATGACCTTGTACTCACTGGGACCTGGGAGAACGCTGTCTCCAAGTAGTCACAAGTGAATGTCTAGGAGGAATTAGCTGCGCTCCAACAGGAGCCTGGTGCTAAAGGTCAAAGAAGTGAACAACGTTGTAACTGGGAATGCTTTAGTAGACACGTGAGCCTGAAAGCAAACCTTTGTGTTGTGCAGCTTGCTTTAAATCCTTTTTTTTTTTTTAATCTTAGCAAGAATTCTAGTTCTCTCTCTCTCTCTCTCTCTTCCCCCACCCCCGTGTGTGTGTGTGTGTGTGTGTGTGTGTGTGTGTGTGTGTGTGTTCTTAAGTTACCATTATATACATTACAAAGTGTGTGTCTTGTCACTAGCAGTGTGCCACAAGCTCAAGAGGCAGAAAATCACGGGCACATAAGACTCAGATCCAAATTGCCTAAGACAACACATTAAGTTCTTTTCATCTTTATGTCACCTTTCTTTCCAATTCCCATTCCCATCCTGCCCCTTCAGGCGTGCAGGCCACATTTTTTTTTTTTTTTTTTTTTTTTTTTTGACAGCATTTCTGTCTCTGGGATTTTGTATGCACAGGGAACATCGTGCTCTTTTGTTGTCTGCATGCTTTTATCAAGACCCAGTTACAATAGTGTTACCTCTGGTGTTTTCTCTAACTCCTCCAGGAAAAGGTGTTGTTCTTCCGGCTCTCAGTCTCTTCATTACAGCGCATGCCCTCAGATGCTGCCCTCATTGCACCGTGCTTATCTCTGAGCCATTGATGGCAGTGTGTCTGATTCCCAAGAACAGAGGTCTCACTTTGTTCAGCGCTGCATCTTTCCAACTCCTGGCCAATGATAAGCCCATAATAAATATTTGTGGACTTATTTGAGGAGGTTTTTTTCCCTCCCTGTGTTTCAGGCCACCCATGGCCTGTTGCTTATTAGATATTCAAAAATTATCTCCTGAAATTCTTCTCCAAACCAAACTAAAATATTTGCTGTTGCTCAAACGTGATTTGGCCTTTCTAACCTCTCATCCCACGTGGCTTCCATAATCAGATAGTACGCACATCTGGGTGCACATCTGGGAAGGTTTGGATATAGATATCCTTTTCTACCTCTATCCATGACTCGTATGATTCAAAAGATTCTTTTTTGTGTATATATGTGGCTTATGTGTGTGCCCATGTGTGGGAGGATGCACATGTATGTGTGCACATGGGGCAGCCAGAAGTCCACAGGAATGTCCTTCCACAGGCATTGTGCCCTGGGTGCGATCCTCCTGCTAAATGGGATGGCTGACCAGTGAGCCTGGTGCTACAATATCAGTGTTGCCACCAGCTTTTAAAATGTGGCTTCAATCCTAGTGATTGGGTAGCAAGCACTTTACAAAACAAACCCCCGAGTAGTCTTTGGTTGAGGACACTTACCATCCCTTAAAGATAGGCATCTACTGTCCCTGATGACCCATTTCAAACCCATCTTTTCCCAAAAGTCACCCTTCCGTACCCAAACAAGGTATTTGTCTCTGAAATCTTATATTTTAATTATATAGTTCTTAAAACGGTGGCAAAAAAACTAGTCTAGATTGTTGTCATTTGAGTGCATTTTACTTCCTTGCAAGGTAATAGTCATTCTCAGTCAGGAGTGGTGCTGTATTAATCTTCCTCTCTCTCTCTCTCTCTCTCTCTCCTTCATGCCTAGGTAATACATCATGCATAAAAGCACTCACTTTCCCACCTGCATTAGGGAATGAGATGACAGAACGGTCTTGTATAATTTATTCACTGTATTCTGTTTACATTTAGCAGCATGCAATAAAAGTAAAGAATGCTCTGTGCAATCAAGTAGTTCCAACATTTTCTTGGTACATTTTGCACTTGTTATTCTGTATAGCAAATTTCTGTATCACATGCACCACACAAATGCAGACAGACCTGCCTATTTCATGAGATAGAATTTCAAGACCTGATATTTCCATTCTACTCTGGAATATGAAGATTATGATTTAGAAGCAATATAACATTACATTGTAGTATGAGCAAATTCCTCATTTCCCTCTTACAGGCAAGGGTGCTTTCTCCTCTTTGCTTTGGTTCGCATGTCTGTTATGGCAATTGTTTCTGTGGCTTCATAATTAAACGCTTTCATGTTTACTTCCCTGGACAGAATTTGAACTTCTGAAAGCTAAGAATGAAAAGACTATCAAGTTATAATACATAATAGCTTATTATAATACATAATAGGCATACATAAATATATTGCTTAGTTTGTTTATGCTTACCTATTTTACATATACACTTATAGAACTTGTTGCAGGGTAATGTTCCCTGAAACTATTATGGGAAGGTTGAGAGCACTCCCTAAAAACTTACTATTTTTATCCTAAAATTTATTTGTAAAATGATGAGAATGAGAAAAAAATTAAAGATAGAGCCAGGTGTGATTGTACATGCCTGTGATCCCAGCACTCGGGAGGCAGAGGCAGGCAGAGGCAGGCAGATCTCTGAGTCAGAGACCAGCAAGTCCAGGACAGCCAAGGCCACACAGAGAAACCCTGTCTGGAAAAATAAAAAATAAAAAAAAAATAAAGATACCAAGACTTAATTGTCTGCAAATTTGTAATTGTAAATTAACATAAAATACTTAGAAATTGATCATGAAAGCACCAGTGTGATTCAATTCCCATAGAACTTTCTGGTTTGATCTTAATGGTCTATAGCTTGATATTATTTAGCCACTGCAACCACTGATCTTCTATATAGTTTAGAGTTTCAAACTGGAAAATATAATAATCCTCCAAATTTTACAAGTTTACCTTAAGTAGTATCTTCTGCTCTAGTATCTAAATACATAAAAACCTTAAGGAAATCCAGACATGGTAGCATACACTTTAGAGTCTACCACTTGAGAATACACTTTAGAGTCTACCACTTGAGAAGCAGAGCCTACATTTGCTCCACAGATTTTTAGTGCATTGTATAGACCCAAGTACACAAACAACATAATCATCTTACTAGATGCAAAAAGGGCCTTTGATAAAAATCCAGCATCTCTTCATGATAAAAGTCATAGAAAAACAGGGACACAGGGGACATAGCTCAACATAATAATGACAATGTACAGGAGCCCCTACCCACCATCATCACAGAGAAAACTTGAAGCATTTACACAAAAATCAAGAACAAGACGAAGATGTCCGCTCTCTCCAATCATGTGCTTGAAGCCTTAGCCAGGGCAGTAAAATGAGTGAAGGAGACAAAGAGAATAAAAACAGTACAGAAGATCATCAATGTTTCCTTATTTGTCCATGATACGATTTTATATATAAAGACCCTAAAGACTTCACCACAAAACCCCCACAGCTGATAAACACATTCAGCAAAGTAGCAAGATTCAAAATTAATACCACACACACACACACACACACACACACACACACACACAAGGAGCCTTCAAACACACCAATAACAAATATAGTAAGAAAGAAATTGGAGAAGCAATTCCATTCACAGTAGCTTCTAAGTAAAACATAATATCTGGGAATAAATCGAACCAAACAAGTAAAAGACTTGTTGGAGGAGAAACTTTAAGACACAGAGTAAAGAACTGAGGAGGAAGAAAGATTATTAGTGTAAAGGTAACCATCCTTTCAAAAATAATCTACAGAGTCAACATAGTATCCATAAAAATTCCAATGAAATTCTTAATGGAATTTTTAAAGATTAATCTTAAAATCTATATGAAAACACAAGAGACCTAGGATAGCCAAAACAACCCTAAACAATAAAAACACTACTAGAGGTATCACTATCCTGATTACAAGTTATGCTACAGTGCTATAGTAATAAAAACACCATGGTACTGGCATCAAACAGACACAGTGATCTATGGGATAGAATTGAAGACCCATATATAAACCCACGTTCCTATAACCACCTGTTTTTTCACAAAGGGGCCAAAATACCCATTGCAGAAAAGACAGCATCTTCCATGTATAACTACATGCAAAAGGATGAAACTAGATTCTATTTTTCACCCTGATGGCCTGAATGTGATAGAGAACTGAGTAGGAAGCATGTTTCAACTTAGAGGCACATGAAAAGACTTTCTGAACAGTACCCCAGTAGCACAGGCTTTAAGACCAACAACTGACAAATGGGACCTCATGAAACTACAAAGCTTCTGTAGAGAAAGGACGCTGTCATTCAAGTGAATAGGCAGCCTATGTAATAAGAAAAGAATCTTTACCAGCAACGCAACTGACAACGCTTAGTGAGTATTGTCTACAATGAAAAAGCCAAACACCAAGATAATAAACATATAATTAAAATTGGGACATGGAACTAGGGAGTTCTCAAAACAAAAAATACAAATGCCTAAGAAACACTTAAAAAGTGTTCAATATCTTTAGCTATCCAGGAAGTGCAAATACCTTCTTTGGGGTTTCATCCTATGTAAAAGTAACTTTTATCTGCCTGTTTGAGGTTCCTCAAACATCTAGAAATCGGTCTACCATACCCAGCTAAACCACTTTTAAACATATTCACAAAGGCTCTACATCTTACCACAGAGATACTTGCCCATCCCTGTTCATTGCTGCTCTATTCACAATAGCCAAGAAATGAGAGCAGCCTAGAACCCCATCAGCTAATGGAAGGATGATCAAAACTGATGTATATTGGAATAATGGAATAAACATTGGAATTATTTATTATCCAGCTATAATAAAAATGAAATCATTAATTTTCAGGTAAGTGGATGAAGCTTGAAATAATCATTCTGAGTGACCCACAAAGACAAATGACCCATAGTCTCTCTCATATGTGGAATCTAGTTTTAAAACATTTTTTGTGTGTTTTTTCAAGGCAAGTTTTCTCTGTGGAGTCCTGGTTGTCCTGGAACTCACACTGTAGACCATGCTGGCCTCGAACTCACAGAGATCTGCTTGCCTGTGCCTCCCGAGTCCTGGTATTAAAGGCATGCACTACCACCGATCAGCTAGTTTTAAACTCTTAGATAAGTATATTAAGTTAAAGAACCAATATGTGGTGGTTTTAATGAGAATAGGCTCATATATTTGAATATTTGGTCCCCAGTTTGTGGAACTGTTTAGGAAGGTCTTGTAGGAGGAGCTGTGGCACTGGGAACAAACTGTGAGGTTTCATATGCCCATGCCATTGCCAGTTATCTCTCTGTATCTTGTCCTTGTGGGTCAGAATGTGAGCTCCGAGCTACTGCTCCAGCTCCAGCTCCAGCATCGCTGCCTTCTGCCATCCTTTCACCATTATGGTCATAGACTCACCCTCTGAAAGTGTGAACTGGTTTTTTTCCTATGATTTGCCTTGGTCAGGGTATCTTAGCACAGCAATATTAAAGTAGCAAAAACATGATAGAAGTTAAGAAACTAGTAAAGAGCCATGGAAGGGGCAGGCTTTAAGGGAGAGGAGATAGAATGCAGATGGCATGAACAGAAAAGGAGAATAATGGAATAGAAGGAATACATGGGGGGGGGTGGAGGACAGAGTAGAAGAGGGAATATGGGAGGCGTCCCTAACACCAAAGACCATATGGGAAACTACTATTATAAGCTTTCTAAAATACGTACATATACAAAAGGGGTTTAAAAGAGTAACCCTATAAATGGGGGGATAATGACACCACAGGCTATCAAATATAAAGCCCAGGGCTAGGTACAAGTTAACTCTTCTTTTGTTGTTGGTCAGTGGGGTCCCATAAACTGCCTCCCAGTTTTCATTGCTCTTGGTTACCCTCTGGAACTTGATTATAAGACCCCATTGCTCAAGACACCACATAGCTGAATCATCAGACATAAAAAAAAAATCAAACTGGTATTGACTTGGAAGATTCATCCTTGTTTGCTAGCTTTGATAGCACTGGAATGTTCTATGTGTATGACAAGGGAAGAAAAGTAATTAACAATCTTACCAAGCTGTGAGTTCTGTGAGATACAGCAATGGCAAGATGTGCCCACTGGTGCAATAGTGGCACAAACATTAAGGGATAACCAATTACTTTCTGATTTAATTAAAAGCCTACTTCACAATATGAAACTTGTGCCTTGTAGCATCGGCTGAGCCAAAGAACTGTAGCTGGCTAGGTCACAGGTCAAAGGTCATAGGGACGAGTCTAATGCTAGTCTGCTAAGTGGACATGATACCAAATGCTTCCTAGTTCTTCTATTTACAGCTATAGATTAGTACATCTCTTAACCCTCATCAGAGAAGATGGGGAGTAATACAGAAACTGACAACTGCTCAACCTGCAGAGAATTAGAGACTCTGGAGTGTGCAACTATGAGTGGGACCTCTATCTCACACCTCCTCCTCACAAGGGTCAAGGATCACCATGGAAAGGAAGTATGTAACATTTGTAAGAATCAGAGGTAGTGGACATCTACTCCAAAACAGTATTTGCCAGACATAAAGGCGGCAGATTTGCATACGTAAATTCACAGCAGGCACAGCCAAGCCAAATCTCAGCATGGATGGGAGAAAGGCTCATGAAGTCCTACCCCTAGCTGAAGAGTTATTGGCACCTGTTCGGGGAGGGTCTGCTTTATTCAAAGATCCATGCTCCAATGAAGGCTCTCACACCCATGCATATACAAACACTAAGTGGACTCAGTGAGTTTGAAGCACATGAAGTTAAGAGTGGAAAATGGTGCTAATAATTAGATAGTGTGGTGGTTTGAATAGGAATGCCCCTCCCCCCAGACTCATGTATTTGAATGCTTGGCCCATAGGGCGTGGGACTATTCAAAGGTGTGGCCTTCTTGGAGGAAGTGTGTCACTGTGCTGGTTTACCTGTTCTCCCTTTCATCTCCCATAACTGTCATTTTTGTCAATTCTCCTATAGCTGAATAGTGCACAAAATTGAAATATGCCTCCAAATGATTTTATCTATCTCTCTGACTTTTTTGATTCTGTATAGATTAGTAGCCAAAATGCTTTTCCATCTCTCATGACAAGGTAAAATCACAAGATAAGTTCTCTCACCAAAGATAAATTCTTATGGGCTTATCCTTAGTCTCCCAGTTTCACCGAGTACTTCTCTGAGAAGGCTAGGCTGTTATAACTGTACACACACAATCAGATCCCAGAAGTTCCACTTTTATATCACTCAAGATGCTTATCTGGGCATAGTGACACATGCTTGTAATCCCAGGGCTCAGCTAGTGCTCGAAGGAAGATCAGTAGTCAAGGATCATCTTTATCTGCATAGTGAGTTCTAGCCCAGCCTACACTGTCCCAAAACAAACAAAAAATATTATATATGGCAAAATATTTCTACAAGTACCTAAGCTCAGCTGCAGACAAAAAAAAAAAACCCTTGAAGGTCTTCAAATTCTATTTCTCTCTACAAATCACAAAGACATGGAGGGATGCTGCTCCCTCTGAAGGGAGGAATGCTGTCTGCTGGAAGTAATAGCAGTGACTGACATTCTGATTTTCTCTAAAGTGACTACAGAGAAACAAGGTTGACCATTCTGTGTGGTAAAACAATTGGTAGAGGCAATTTCTCAAAAATTTTTGACTATTGCCAGCATCGCTGAAATGAAAGCACAGCTGCTAAAGCTTATCTCTTTGAAGGACAGTGGTGGTGGCTTAATTTTTAATGACTCCTTTTGATGGACTCGGATCAGATGCTATCCCTTTGTAAGGTTTTCTTTGATCCATTTTGTCAAAATCCATTGCTCTCAGGTCTCCATTTCCATAGAGATGCCTCTGTTGAATAATTGTCACTTCATATTGTCATTGGGTATTTAGAAGTTAAATTGCACCTGATGGGATAAGCCTTTAATCTTAACTAAACAAGAGGTTGAGCAGGGGAGATCACAGGTTCAAGGTTACCCTGGGTTACAGAGTCGGTTCAGGGTCTGACTGGATAATTTTCTGAGTTCATGTTTCAAATTTAAAAATTTTTTAAAAAATGGGTTTAGTGGTACACACATTTAATCTTAGCCTTTGAGAGGCAGAGACAGGAGGATCTCTGAGTTCAAGGTCAGCCTGAGCTTCATGGCAGCCAGGGCTACATATCTCAAAAACTGTGAAGTAAATCCACCAGAGAACACACACAAATGCTCTTAGAGCCAAATAGAGAGTCTATCTTGTGGGATTAAAGGTGTGTACTAAGGACCTGTCTGTATTCCAGCTGGATCATACAGACCTAGAAGGTCTTTGGATGTGGTCAGAGCAGCCATATTGCCGGATTAAAATTCCTCTACAGATGTAGGAGGGACCAGGCCATTGTGGGTAGTGCCAACCCTAGGCAGGTGGTTTTAGAGTATATGAGAAGGCAGTTTGAACAAACCCTGAGGAACAGGCAGCAAGCGATGTTCCTCTATGGCCTCTACTTCAGTTCCTGATTCCAGGTTCCTGCCTTGAATTTTGCCCTGACTTCACTCAGTGATGGAAAGTGGGCAAGAGTGCTAAGATGAAATAAATCTTTTTCATCTCGTAGTTGCTCTTGATATAAAACCTGATTAAGACAGTTGAATTAAAAACCTGCTCAGCTATTATTTTAACTCCAACCAGAGTTGACAGTCTATGTCACATGATCTTTAAACCTAGCTATGGATCTGTGGCAGCTGAGAAGCTAGGCTTTCAAAACATAACTCAGTGCCTTTCTTTTTTTTTTTTTTAATAGGCAGGGTCTTCCTATCAACCCGGCAGGCTTTAATTCAATCTGTGCTCCAGCTCTCAGAATCCTCAAACAACAGGAGTGCTCTACCATGCCTGGCATGGACTGTTTTCTTCTTTAACATATCTATACTGCCAGGGGCGGCTTTGTATTTCTGCTCAGCTCAAACTACTTTGGCTCCACAAACTTAGGTCCTCTCAGGTCTTCTTCTTAGACTTCCTCCCTCTTCACAAAGACTTCTCCACAATCACCCTGGAACCTTATTGTTCTCGGCTTCTCATGAACCACATATGGATCTATGGTCACGGTCGCCTAGACACCCACCTGGCCTGGCTCTCTCAGTCAACCAGGTTTCTGACGTGGTTTCTCAAAATGTGGCTAGCTATGAGCTCAATTCCCCTACCCCCATCCCCTTGACCCTAATTGATATCCTGCACAGCTGCAGCCAAGATCAATCGCTTCTCACCTCCTCACCTCACTCCCTACATCCTGCTTTTAAAGTATATAAGCAGCCTAAGAAAATAAAATTTTGTCAGCTTGATCAGACTCCTTGACTTGCTGTCTGTTCTTTGCGTCTCTTGTCCCCCATTCTCTCCCTAGGAGTCCGAGGGTCTCAGTTGATTGTCCAGTGGGCCCGGACACTATACCACCTATACAAGGTAGAGTTGACTGAAAGGCGAGAATCTCAGCTGAGAAAATGCCTCCATAAGGTCTGGCTATGGGGGCTGGAGAGATGGCTCAAGGGTTAAGAGCACTGGCTGCTCTCCCAAAGGTCCTGAGTTCAATTCCCAGCAACCACATGATGGTTCACAACCATCTATAATGAGAGCTGGTGTCCTCTTCTGGCATGCAGCAGAACACTGTATATATGATAAATAAATAAATCTTTTTAAAAAGATCTGGCTGTGGGGCATTTTTACATATTAATATTGATGAGGGAGGGCCCTGCCCATTATGAGTGGTACCATCCCTGGGCTGGTGGTCCTAGGTTTTGTAAGGAAAGCAAGCTGAGCAAGCCATTGGAAGCAAGTCAGTAAGCATCACCTTTCCATGCCTTTATATCAGCTCCTGCCTCCAGGTTCCTGCTCTGTTTAAGTTCCTGTCCTGATTTTCTTCCATGATGAATAGTGATATGGAAGTGTAAGAAAAAAAAAAAAAACCTTTCCTCCCCAACTTGCTTCTGGATCACAGTGTCTCTTCACAGCAATTGTCTCAAAAAAACAAAACAAAACAAAACAAAGCAAAGCTAAACAAAACAAAAGAATCACCCAGCAAACAATTAAGTGCTTCAGGGACATCTGTGAGGCACTTCCAGAGGTAATTACATTTTATAGACTTTGACCTATGGGATGATGTAATCTACTGATGGAGTCAACATCTGAATAGAGATTATTGGGAAATGGTAGGACTGTGGAAGGTGAGGGCTATGAGGGAAATAGGTCACTGGGACATACCCTGGGCCTTTCTTTCTGGATATTCTGCCATATCCTCCCCCCACCCCCCACAATGGGCTGATAACTCCATGAAGAAAATAAATCTGTCCTCTTTTGTCTCTGCCAGGTATTTGGTCACAGTGACAAGACTGATTCACATACAAACTATTGTATAAATATCACCTGCTGTTTTTGAGGACTGAGATGAACCAAGGATCTATAAGCCTAAAGTGTATTTTTGTTGAATGTGACTATTAAGATAAAATGTAGTGATGGAAAAAATCCATTGCCATAACAAATGCATTCTCCACTAAAATCAGAATTCATCTTTAGGATTGCATGAGCTGAACTATATATTTGCTTTACTGATAAATGCAAGAACAAGAAAGCAAGCTATTTTCCAAGACTCTGATAGCCAGTGTTTCTGTAATAACATGCCCATAGCTGTATTGAAACATATTATAGAATCAAGGCAGGAGCCAAACGCTTCTTAACAAGACCTCAGCTGATCAGAGAGTCATGGTTCATGTAGCTGAAAGAATTAAAGCTGCTTAATGCTTGAAAGGGTTTTTTATTCATACTTTTCTTTTAGCATAATTAGTAAAGTGGCTTCTTCTCACAGTTGGGTTTTTTCCTTTTTTATGTTCTGCCTCAATATATGTTTATGAGCCACGTGCATGGCTGGTGCCTACAGAGACCAGAAGAGAGTGGCTGGTCCTCTGGAGCTGAAGCTGTGGACAGTTGTAAGCTGGCAGGTAGGTGCTGAGAATCAATCCCAAGGATTTGGGGCCCTCTGCAAGAGCAGCAGGTACTCTTAACTACTGAGCCATCGCTGAACCCCTTGACAGTTTATTTTAAAGTATTCTGGACACAGATCACCAGAGGACCTAGGAAATCTCAACTTCTTTATACAACAGTGACAGAAACTGTGTGAGAGAGATATCAACAAGCGAAAATAAATAGTCTTCGGTTTTTGAAAGTCAGTAGAAAGACTGGTTACATTGACAGAAATCTGTTGTAAAACATGACATGAAATTTAAAATTCAAAGGATGTCTTTGAATTTAACAAAGGAATCTGGTTGGGGGGATGCAGTTGCTGGGTACTTAGATCCACATAACTACAGTCAGAAAATCATAATATTGGTCCTTTGACATTTGGTCAGCTGTGCTACTGTTGTGGAACAGCTACTATTTGTGGGACTTAAAAGCTTCCCTTCGTGCTGAAAACTGGACCAAAAAATAAAAAAATGAAGTCAACGTGAAGAGCTACACCACATTCCCAGAGTAAGTACAGATGATGACTCATAAAATGATATCTGAGCTCGGTTACAGTTCATTGAGTGTTAATTTCTGATTATTCGGATGATTTTCACCAGAACTTTTCACTGGCACACAAGCAGATGAGCTGAGTTCGGATGCCTGGCTCCCACGTAAAAGCAGGTGTGGCAGGACTTGTCTGTCACCCCAGCATTGGAGAGTGACAAGAGGCCAGGTTAGCTTTAGCTGCCAACATGACTCACCTGAGAGCCATCTGAGAAAATAGTCTCAATGAAGAGATTACCGATCAGACTGGACTGTGGGCACATGGTAAGGGATTGTTAGTTGATGGCGTAGGGCCCAGAGCTCTTTGGATGGCACCATTCCCTAAGCAGGTGGGCTGGCAAATAAGAACGCTAGCTAAACATGAATGAAGGAGCCACGTTTCTTCATCGGTTCTGCTTCAAGTCCCTGTTTGAGCTCCTGCTCTGACTTCCCTTAATGATGCTTAGCTTGTAAGCTAAGATAAACCTTTTTCCTGCCTTAAGCTGATTTTGCTCAGAGTATTTTATCATAGCAACAGATAGTAGATTAGCAGACAGAGACAGGCAGATCCCTGAGCTCATCCTGCCTAGGTGAATAAGTGCGCCCCAGGTTCATCAAGAAACATTGCCTCAAAAACTAAGCAGGAGTGAAGGAGAGGGAGACACCTGGCATCAACATCTGGGTTCCATATACAGGTTCTCATACACACACACACACACACACACACACACACACACACACACACACACACACTAGAATCACTTGTGAAAGTCAACACTCAGTTGGAAGGGAACGGCACATCATTCCAAGGAAATGCTAAGATCCAAGATATTGATGCATACAGGAAAAAGGAATGGTGGACTTTAATTTTAAAGAATACTCGCTAGTGTGATCACACTTTTTCCCATTATAAATGGTATGAAATAATATTTGAAATATGCTGCAAACTCTGGTGCCCCATATTTGACCACATCCCCTGGATGGGGAGACCTGGTGGCACTCAGAGGAAGGATAGCAGGCTACCAAGAAGAGACTTGATACCCTATGAGCATATACATGGGGAGGAGGTCCCCCTCAGTCACAGTCATAGGGGAGGGGAGTAAGGGAAAAATGGGAGGGAGGGAGGAATGGGAGGATACAAGGGAGGGGATAACCATTGAGATGTAATATGAATAAATTAATAAAATATATTTAAAAAGAAATATGCTGCAAAAGACTCATAAAAGCAGGCAAGATAAAACACACACAATTTTTTTTTTTTCGAGACAGGGATTCTTTCTGTATCCTTGGCTGTCCTGGACTCACTTTGTAGACAAGGCTGGCCTAGAACTCACAGAGGTCTACCTGCCTCTACCTCCCGAGTGCTGTGATTACAGGAGTGTGCCACCACGCCCAGCTACACTCACAACTCTTATCATAAAAATGCCACAAAAGAGTCATAAAATATTTCAGAGTTAGGTCATATTCCAATCTTATGTTAGGAAAACTTGTTTTTAATTACTCCACTAGAAAAATTTGCCAGACAGTGGTGACACATGCCTTTGATCCCAGCACCTGGGAGGCAGAGGTAAGCAGATCTCTGTGAGCTTGAGACTCACCTGGTCTGGTCTACAGAGCAAGTTCCAGGACAGCTAGGGCTATACAGAGAAAACCTGTTTCAAAAATCAAAAAAGAAAAAAAGAAAAAGAAAAATTATACTATGTAAGTAAATAAAAAAGAAGTGAAAAATGTACTAGTTTGAAAAAAAAGTATTAGTTTGCTATTCAGAGAAAAACAATATAGACATTTTTGCTTATACACTTTTAGACATATATATTATATATAACTGTAACTTTACCATTCACCTCCCCATTACTATGTGGGCACTTTTCCATGTTAACATATTTACATGCCATCATTTTAATAGTATCATAGTATTTCATTTATGGCTATATCATAATTCACTTAACCAATTTTGCACTGACAGATGCTTAAATTATTTATTATAAATCACTCTACTAAACAGTATACTCTCCTTGCTACATCTACAATGATGTTATAAAGTGTTCAAGTTATGTTAGTCCTCCAGGACTAACATCAATTACCTTTGGAAAAAAAAGGCCCTAAGCCTTCCAGATCCTTCTCTGGGGCTTGGGTTCCAACCCCAGAACCCCCCACCCCCCACCCCCCACCCCGCTTCATCTCAGCTATGTCCCTGAGTGCTGGCTGCCTTTTTCTGTGATCAAATAAGCCCACAGTGCTGTTTCTGTCACAGAGTTCCTTTCCATTTGGCTAACCTCGCCACTATCCAGGCTCTGCCCAAGAGCTCTCTCTCTCTCTGGCAAAGCTTGCCCTGACCACTTACCTTGTCACCATTTCAGTTACTTCATTTCATACTGTCTGAAATGATTCTCTCTCTCCCTTCACACCCACACCCCACCCCCACCCCCCTACCCCCATCACCAGGCTGAGGCCCTTAAGATCCATGTAACCTGAGCACAGTGCCAGACACATAAAACTCCCTCAAATGTCAGGCAACTCTTCAGAGGCCACATTTGCAGGAAAAAGAAAACAAAAACAAAACTCAACAATGACCCAGGAGTGCCCAGCCCTTTGTATTCCTGAGCAAATTCAATGTCATCAAGGAAACAACTTCTTCCGCAGGCCTTTCGCCACCCTCACAGCCTTTCGGCCATTCCGAGATTTTCCTTTGTGGCTTTCCTTTATCATTAACGTCTAAAGTATTTCTTTCTCCGCGAGGAGATGAAAACTTCTCCAGGGTCAAGATTGTATAAAACTGCCTGCTGTGCTCCCAGGTCCAGCAATAATATCTGCATTGAATAAGCACCCACAAAGTACTTTTTGAATAAAAGAAATACAACTATTCTCTGGGCTGAAAGCACTGGAGTTTAAAAATAAACTATACAGAATTGAGATGTGTATTTTCTTAACAGCTGGCTCCAGAATTATTGCCAGGAACAGAGGGGTGCCTGGGGAAAACCCCCTGATAAGCCACTTGGAGGAGGAGGGGACCACCTGAAGTTGATGTGAAGGCCCCAAGGTAATGGGAGAAATGCTCTGGCTGTCTGCCTGACACAGGGAGTCAGAGGTTCGAGGCCATGTGTCAGTTGCATTGCAAGTCAGAGTCCAGTCTGGGCTTTGTGAAATCTTGTCTTTAGAACAAAAAGTAGATTTCATTATAGCATTTTCACACATGTAATACCACTATATTTATCTCTTATTTACAGCCCCATACACACCACCCATAGGAGAAAACACCGGCATCACCCGGCCATCGGACAATCTGGCACACTGCATTTCTATAGGAGAAGCATGGCACAACATGATCCCTGAGCAGTCAAGTCAGAACACTGAACATGGCTCCTTTAATGTGTTTCTTCCGAACAGAGATCCTGGTAGTATGGGCACTTACTGTCCACTCTGAGATAAGGTGCTAACCAACTGCCGTTGATAGACTTCCACTACATAAGTAGTCGCTCATATGCCAGAGAACAGACGCCGATTCCTGAAACCATCTCTAGGGTGGTTCTTCTCAGCGCCCTTTACTGACCCACTGGCATTGTGCTCTTGTTGGAGGATGTACTAATAACAAAAGCAACAGCAAACCACTCTCCCTTCTCCCCCTCCCAGTAAGCCCCTCCTTCCTATTACTGACCCCCACCCCACCCATGCAAAGGCATCCCCCTTTGTGTACATGCCTATTTTTTTTTAAATTAAATCTAGATTTTGCATATGCTAGAAATTATACCGTGTTTGTCCCATCCCATTACTGTCATCTGGGTCTTGCTTTGGATTCTCCCCAGCTCCTCTGTCCTCATGCTCATTATCAAAAGAATTTAGCTGAGACACAGAAAGCGCAGTGTGTAAGATACATAGGATGTATCAGTGAAGTGCTCTCAAGGTGTGAGCGTGGACAGTAGCCAAGGGTACCATTTGTGGATCTACATTTTAGGATTTTCTAAGAGCTGACAGTTTTTCCTAAGAGGCATTTTCCTGTCCAAGAGACTGATTGACAAGCCCGTTTGGATTAAATCTTATGGAAAGAGACTTACGACACTGTCCTTTACCAAAAGGTCTTGGTAGTGATTTTATATGACTTAAATAGTTACCTATTAATGAACTTTGAGAAAGTTGAGAATGTTATGTCTCCGCCCAGAAATATGAGTAAGATCCCAGTAGTCAGAACCCTGCAGCTTCATTTCCAGGCTTTTTCCAGGCTGCTGGTCATGAGGGAGGAGTCTGCGCTCAGTGTTTGTCAAGCCTGTTTGTGAAAGCATTAGCTGCTTGGTCTCCCTCCCCGCCCTCCCTCCACAAAGTTCCCCTTCCGCTTTTATGTCATACATGTTTTTAATCCAGATGCTGCCTATGAGAAAAGGGGGGGGGGGAAACGGTGTAAAATTTTTCTTTCTGTGTCTGGCTTATATCACATAACAGGTTGGTTTTCAGTCTCATACCTTTTCCTGCATGCATGATTTCATTCTTCTTGTTGCTGAATAAAGCGCACATGCATACATACCTCATATTTTCTTCATTCATTGTTCTGTTGATGGCACTCTAAGCTGGTTCTATGTCTTGGCTATTACCAATAGGGCAGCAATAAACATGGAGATGTAGTTCTCTTTGTGGTGTGATGATTTCAGATTCCTTTGGGCATATACTCAAGAGTGGTATACAACAGTTGTTCAACTTCTGGTTGTTTAAGGAACGTTCATACTGACTTCTCTTGTGGCCACACTGGCCACATTCCTACCTGCGGTGCATAATGGTTCCTCTTTCTCCATATCCTAGCCCGCGTCTGTTGGTCTTTGTTTTCTGATGGTAAACCTTCTGACCAGAGTGAGTTGGAGTCTGAAAGCAGTCTTTGTTTGTGTTTTCCGGGTGCCTAAGAATGGTGAGTAGTTTTCAGGTAGTTTGTCTTTTGAGAAATGCGAACTTGGTTTATTCATCCACTTATACATCGAATGATCTCAATTTTTTGTCTTTTCTTTTTTTCTGTTTTTATATATCCTAGATACTAATAGCCCGTCATAGTTGCACAGACTTTCTCTCCCATTCTGTAGTTTGTCTTTTCACTCATGATTATGTCCTTTGCTGTGCAGAAGGTTTTGTTTTCTCAGACAGTTCTACCAGTACTTGCAGTTAACCCCCTGAGCTTTTGCAGCCATTTTAGAAAGTCTCCACCTCTGCCCCTGTTTTGAAGTGCTTTCCTCCAGCAGTTTCAAAGCTTCCGGTCTCATATGGAGGTCTTCAATCCATTCTGAATTCATCTGGGGGAAGGGTTAGAGATAAGGACCTAGTTAGAAAACGCTCTGGAGTAAAGTCATCATCTCCATGCCTTTCTCTCAGATCTTCAACCAAGGCGACTCCTGTGTCCTGTGCAAACTGCCTGCTCAGAGTGCTGTGTGTGTGTGTGTGTGTGTGTGTGTGTGTGTGTGTGTACATGCACTCACATGAAAGTCAACAGCAAAAGGGCCTGATGTGGTGTGTGTGTGTGTATGTGTGTGTGTGCACACACGCACGCACGCATGCACACACATGAGAGCAAATAGGAAAGGGCCTGAATATGATGTCTAAACCAATATATTGTCAAGCAGGAATAAAGATTTGAGGGTTAGAGCCAGAAGTGACTTGGAGAGTGTAACTGCCTAGACATTCCTAGAAATTAGCCATAACCTTAGTTTTAGAGTGTTGGCTTCACTTTATCTAGACCTCATGGGACAAAAGGAGAATTTCGCCTCTGGAAACATCCGTACCTGGAGAGGGGTGACACATCTCACTCCTCATCCACCTCTTGCCTAATTGCCAATCATTTTCCACCAGTTTAGAATCTAGGACCTGAGATCTAAAAGGATGAGGGAAACAGGAGTCTGAAAGAAAGCCTGGAAGGAGAGACCTTTCTGCCTATTGCTAGACTCCATAAAACTTGTCAAATTGTCTCTTCCTATTTGTTGCTGTTGTTTTGTTTTGGATTTTGTTTTTAAGTGACAATAGGAAGAAGGGAGTAGTGGCTCATTCTTATAATCCCTGCAGTCTGGACGCTGAAACAGGAGGATGACCTTGAGTTTTAAAGCTAGCCTGGGCTACAAAGTAAGGTCCTCCCTCCCTCCCTCCTTCCCTCCCTCCCTCCCTTCTTCCCTCCCTCCCTTCCTTACTTTTCTGTGTGTATATATGAGAAAAGTTTTTTGTTTGTTTGTTTTTTGTCTTAAGTTTTTCGAGACAGGGTTTCTCTGTGTAGCCTTAGCTGTCCTAGGCTTGCTTTGTAGACCAGTCGAGTCTCTGTGAGTTCGAGATCCACCTGCCTCTGCCTCATGAACTTGGATTAAAGGCATGCACTACCAAGTCCGGCTATGAGAGAGATTTAAAGTGGACAGATTCTGTATGAGTAATAACCACACCTCCCTTTACAGTTATAATCAAGTCACACAAAATAAAATCGAAACCGTTTTCTTAGTTTTATTTGATGACCTGTTGGACACCTGCTGAGAGCATGAACCACGTTTTGTCCTCCTCTCCCCACCTGGAGAGCAGGCTGCTGCACGGTCACATTTTTTGTTTGTTTGCTTGTTTTTTTTGTTGTTGTTTGTTTATTTTGTTTTGTTTTTTTGAGACAGGGTCTCTCTGTGAAGCCTTGACTGCCCTGGTCTCACTTTGGAGACTAGGCTGGCCTCGAACTCACAGAGCTACACCTTCCTCTGCCTCTTCGAATGCTGGGATTACAGGCAGGGGCCACCATCCATGCCCGGCCCCTGTGTGGCCACTCCTGTGAACAGCTTAGAGGATGACTCATAAGTGTAGCAAGGAGAAAATGCACCATTCTTTACATCCACATAATCTTAGAATGCTGGGGAAATGAGGAAAGAGCTGTCTAGCCAGACACAAGTTAGTATTATAGTTCATATATGGAAAAAGGATTAGAGTTCATATATGTAAGATCTATTCCTTTCTTTCCCAGAGACTCAGCAGGCTGAAACTTGATTTGTTACAGTTCTGAACAAATCCAGGTTTCATTTCAGCCAGCAGCTCCTGTTCTCATTAGAATAGCCCGAATTCTTCCAAGACTGGAAGTTTGTACTTTCTGGCTTGTTGCTCTAGTCATGAGTCATCACACAGTGATCTGCTCACTCTAGCTCCATGGTTATCTGACTGGGGAAAGGGTCACCTTCAGTGAGGCGAGTCTCCACTTATTAAATTCAAAGTACGCTTGTTAATTATTAGCTGAGCTAAAAGTGGAGCCTGACCCCATTCCCCATATATACATTATCTCATTTTAAATGAGTGGTCATGAACACACACACACACACACACACACACACACACACACACACACACACGCACTCACACATATGCAAACCTTATAAAGAAGAGTGGAGAGACCGTAGGTAGGAAAGAATCAAATGGCTCCTTGAACAGACCTTGTAGAGCCTTTAGGAAGTGCTGTACTATATTACATGGCAAAGAGGAATTAGGGCAGCACATGACAACCAGCAGCTGGATCATGCTGCATTAATCAAGCATATTGACAAGGGTCAATAAAATGGAAGAGGGAGGCGAAAGAGAGTCAGAGAGGGAGGCTGTGGGGGATGATCTGAGGCACAAGCCACAGACTTGAAAGGTAAAAAAAAGAAACCATGGGCCCAAGGATGTAAACACCTCCTCCCCTGCTGACACCTGGGTTTCCCCAAGAAGCCTGGGTCAGCCATCTGACCTCCAGAGCTGTACTTGTGGGTTCTGAAGTGCTAGGGATCACACTCAGGGCGAGCACCCTACCACTGGGCCATATCCTCAGCCCCTCTAAGCTGTAAAACAATGCCCTCATGTTTACTTTAAGCTCTGAAGTAGTAGTGGCTTGTTACATAACAGAGGAAGGACACAGATGCTATGGATAATTGCGGTTATTGTTTTTCTGGGGACTGTTAAGGGGAGAGAGTTCAATATTGTCTACCTTTTATAAAATGCCTTTAGTATTTTTATGAAAGATCTTCCTTTAGCTGAGTTCTAAAACCCTCAGAGGAATCCTGAACAAAATATAGCACTGAACCGTGTGTGTGTGTGTGTGTGTGTGTGTGTGTGTGTGTGTGTGTGTGTGTGT
>OU015743.1:78898709-78967281 GCA_907169655.1 Acomys percivali | reverse complement strand
TGTGTGTGTGTGTGTGTGTGTGTGTGTGTGTGTGTGTGTGTGTGTGTATACATATGTGTGTCTACCCACATGAGTATGTTTTCTCTTTATTAAGAAGTTTCACAGATGGGTGCAGTGGCACATGCCTATAATCCCAGTATTTGGAGAGGCAGAGGCAGGCAGATCTCTGTGAGTGTGAGGTCTACAAAGCGAATCCAGGATAGCCAAGGCTTCATAAAGAAACCCTGTCTCAAAATAAATAAATAAATAAATAAATGGTTTCACCTTTGCCCTGGTGAGGTGGCTCAGCATATTAAGACTTTTGCCTTCAAGCCTAACGGTCCAAATTTGATCCCTGAAACCCACAGGCTGAAAGAAGCAAATGGACTCCCAAATGTTGTCCTCTGACCCCCACAAGTATATGTGTGTTCACACATTCACACATATTCATATTAACATACAAAATAAATAAATAAATGTAATGAAAATATCTAAATGAATTGTTGCTAGAAATTTTCACTGTATATTTATGAACTTTTGTTGATCTCTAACTTAAACTGAAAAAAGTGAAATCACTTTTTAAAAATTTATATTTAATATACTAAATAGGGGGTTATGGCCAAAACCAGTGAACATTTATGCTAACATTTGACAACATCCCAGCTGCTTCTTGATATTTCTAATCTCATTTATTAAAAGAAAGAAAAACCAGTGACTTATAAAAGAGTCACATAACAAAAAGTATCTGAGTTTATTTTAATCAAGATCTCATAAGCAATAAAAACTCAATTTAACAGAGACGTGTTGAGGCCCCGCAGAATACCAGACACCATCTGGATCCATCTGCCCACGTGGATCTTCTCCACAGAATCCAACAGAGGACAAAGGATGTCATTCCTGGGAAGGACAGTGAGCAGCCAAGTCCTCATCCATTTCCTCTTTGTTCACTTCCTTGTGCTTGGTGGCTATGGTGGGATTCTGGTGGGGCCGGGGGACAGATGACAGTGGTGCTGATGGGACAGCAGAGCTGGGATATAGGGATCACAGGAGATTCCAGACACAGTGGAGCTGCAGTTAATGCTGTTGACGTCCACGGGGTGGGGGGGGGGGGGTGCGGGTGGACTGGTAGGAGAGTGGTCAAGGGAAGCAGAGAATTAGGGCACGGGGTGCTATGAAGATGTCCTTGTGGTTTGCAATATGTTGGTTTCCTTACTTTGCATGAGTATTTTGTTTGTTTTGTTTTGTTAATCCACAGCACGTGGACAGAGAAGATAATGATACCTCAGATGGAGGAGGCAAAATAACCACCTTTTCCTTCACTTCTGAATCCCAAGGTCTGGTGCACAAAGTCCCCAGTCATTCTGCCCACTGTCAGTTTCTGTGTCGTCATTTCCGTTTCCTCTTTGTAGTAAGTGCACAGCAGCTTCACTGCCGACTCCGACTGCGGTGCTCTCTCAGCCTGGAGCACCCTTCCCCTCTATTTCAAGGTCTTCTATCCTTCAGACTTTAAACCAAGTGAGACGGTGCACAAAGGACTTCCCAGGCACCGTCATTGCATCTGCTCTTCTCTTAGCTAGCTTTCTCATCTCATGGTTGGGCGGGTGTGTGTAAACTAGGGTGACTGAACTTGTAACTGCAGCTCCCTTGGGTATCTGGACTTGTGGCCGCAGCTCTGGGCTCCCATGTAAAGTTTCTCTCAATACACCCACTCTGGCCTCTTTGCCCGTAAATCTCTGTCTTATCACTACTGACTTTATCCTGCCTCAGCGCTATCATTTTCTGTGGCTGACTCTTCTATCCTGGCTTCTCTTTCAGCTTTTGAGGACAGACAGTCTCCATACGGTATGAGGGCTTTATAAAGGACGGCACTTGTGTCAGATAAAACATATGCGCACAGGAAGTGACTGAGCAGCAATTCCTTCTCTGGCTTTTCTCCTACCCGTGGTTTTTTTGTTGTTGTTGGTGGTGGTTTTTTTTTTTTTAAACAACCAAAGGTTTTTAAAAGGTTAGAATTTTCCACCTGCCAGGAAGTGTGGAAAGTTCGTGGTTGTGTCTCAGACAGAAGTAAGGAAATGTTAATCAAGACTGTTGCTTGCTTCTACTGTTATTTTTTTTTTTAAAGCTTTTACTAATAGCACCTGTTGCTTAATAGAACAGTAACGAACCTGCAGGAAATGGCTCTAGGATTTCAAGATGTGGCTGGTTGATGTTATGGCTGAAGAGGAAGTGGAAGGAAATAATTAACTTCCAAGCACCAAGTGTCCACCTCTGCCCCTCCCGATTGAACCCACCTCTGCTTTTTCCTTCTAAAACATGCTTTGGGGTGGGGAGGGAGGTAGAAGAGAGACTTGTTTGACCTGTTGGTACAAATGCTCAGATGAGGCAATGGTGATTCACGCCACCGTGGAAGCTTTACAGGCGGTTGCTGAAGAGAGTTCAAAGCAGCATTGACGTAAGTGAAAATTAAGGACATTTCACAGAAACTCTTTGATTATTTGAAGAGCAAGGGGGCCTGTATTAGTCACTTTCTATTGCTGTCAAGAGGCACCATGACAGAGAACCTATAAAAGAAAGCCGTTAATTGGGGGGCTTGTTTAGAGTTTCAGAGAATGAGTGAGACCATGATAGTCGTGACAAGGAAAGTGGCACAAGGCAGAGAGCACTAGCCCACCCCGCATGACACACCTCTTCCAACAGGGTCTCACTTCCTAATCTTAACCAATAGTTCCACCAACTAGGGACCGAGCACTGAAACATATGAGCCTATAGGGGCCTTTCTCACTCAAACCACCACGGGGTTTTGTGGTGGTTCCGTTGTCTTGTTGTTGAGACAGTGTCTCTATGAATTCCACCCTGGCCTTGAACTCTGTGTAGCCTAAACTGGTACAATTACAATTGTATGCCACCACATCTGGACAAAATACTTTTTTTTTTTTTTTGATAGCTCCTAGGAATGACATCTCTCAAAGTTTGTTAATTTGCCCCTTTCTGAGGGAAATTACAAAATAAAAATTCTAGTTTTAGAAATACAAAGAGACAGCCCTGTGCTACAATGTGTTTTTGAAGTTCAAAATTATTTTCTATGCCTCTGTGCTCTGAAAGAACACTGTGGGTAGGCTTGTGTGTGAATAAATATTTTTTTCACTTATTTTACCATATCATGTATTTTGCAAAGCTACATAAATATTTAACAGAAAAACAACAGAATATATTTCCCCCAAATAAAACTTCCTCATATATCCCCTACCTCCAAAACAAGTATTTTCAAGAACAGGGACGCCTTGCTGTGGAATGTATTTTGCAAATGAGACACAGGAATGCATAACAGTTTGTTGGTGGCTAAGGTACAAAGTAGAAAACCATGTTTCTTTTCCCTCTTCTCTCGCTATGATTACCCACGTCCCTAACATCCCCTCTGCTTTTGGTAGTAGAAAGAGTGTGCAGTTTATACCGGTTAGTTATTAAGTCTGAGTTACCAGTAATGCATCTGTGTCCCATTAAGAAAGAGGTAAGTACTTACCCTTGAAGACACTTAACAAAGAGCAGATCTGGATCTGAAGTCTTCTCCATACCCTTCCTCTGTCTGTTGCATGAGTCTTACTCTGTACCTGCCTAAAGTCTGTCTTGTGAATCTGTTTGTCCCTGTGTCTGTCCATATGTGTGTCTGCTGTTTTTGTCTGTGAATGATATCTGTCTGTGTAGTGTGTGTGTGTGTATGTGTGTGTGTGTGTTGTGTGTGCTGGGGATGTCTGTGGGTGTTTACATGTGCTGTATGTGTTGGTGTGCATAAGGAGTGTCTGGCTGATTATGTATCTGTGTGTCATGTGAACCATGTATTTGCTCTGTCTTTGTAAGTGGTATTTATGGCTGTGTATGTCTGACCCTATGTGTATCTGTTGTATGGTATGTCTGTCTGTCTGTCTGTCTGTCTTGGATGTGACTGTTGTGGAGCCCAGCAAACATTCCAGTCTCTTGGAATATATGAGATATTTCAGAATGTTGCATCACTACAGAAGATGCTGGCAATGGACTGGCCTACCAACTGAGGAACCAAGCATGCTTCATAGTCAACTGTAAACATAGAAGGGAAAGACAATCATATTAATACTATATTTTTCCTTCCCAGTCTTAGTCTCAGAAGCATATATCCAAATGCAAAAATGCTAGGCAAAAGGCAAATTGTAGGATATTTGGGATTTTTTTTTTTTTTTTTTTAAAGGAGGGGAGAACAAGAGTGTATTTTGTAGGCTCTAGATCTTACTTCCAATGTCCAGGATCGTCACTGAACCCATGCTGTAATTTCTAAGATAGCAACAGTGGTTCCCATAACTGTTCATGACCAAGAAACCTTCTGTTCTTGTTTTAGAGAAAATACAGTAAGGGGGAAAAGCAGGAACAAGAATGCAGACACATTCTTCTAGTTCATGTTTATTGACATAATGAGGCTCAGGTCACAGTTAACAACTAACCAAGTCCTAATTATATATGCAGGATGCATTTAACCCCCTCAGCAGTGGTTCCCAACGTTTCCTACCTCAGCTGTACCACAAAAGGTTCAGGCAGTGGCAGACACATATACTCCAGCACTCATGGGGCTTAGGCAGGAGGACCTTGGGCCAGCTTGGGATACACAGTAAGACTTTGTCAGGGTTGGGGAGAAAGGGTTAGCACATGAAAGTCCCCAGGTGACAGTGATGCTGTTGTCCACACTTTAAGGACCACTGTCACATAGACTTCTACAGAGCAATTTTAACTGCACCAGGAGACTTCTATGGAGGTTTTTTTTTTTTTTTATAAAATAGAGAAGAGTGCCTATGTAAACTGAACTCAAGTTTACTGAGCGGAAAAGGCAAGTGGCCTTTTAAAGGCTGCTATGTACTAAAGACAAGGCAAGACATGATGGGTGGGAGGGGGTGCTGGACCATGTGAGGGGAGACAAGCTTCTGCTAGACTGAATACAGGAGACATAGCGATGTGAGTTAGAACACTTGTCCATCGAGGCTGGGCCATCAAGGATAGGTGCAGACCAAAAAATGTCTCTTTGAATGTTTGCATTTCAAGGAGATGGTTCTCCAGTCCTTGCAAAGATAGTTCTGGGTGAGAGAACATTTACATCTCAGAGGATCAGAGAAGAACATAGCACTGAAAACTCTTTAAAGTAATCGATCCAAGAAGAGGAACGGGGGGTGGGGGGCGGGGGGCGGGGGGCGGACCTTTCTGCCTATAATTTTTAGCTGACAGAAAATAATGGGATTTTCCTGGTGCCATTGGGCTTTTTCAGATAAGAACTTTATGGAGGCAGGAATGTGCAGTTGAGCTGTTCAAACTACACTAACGTCTGCTCACAGAGCTGCAGGTCGGGTGAAACCGTTTGCTCTGTGTGAAGGGGGAAGCCATGTTGAGAAGAGGGTTCAGAGGGGCTATCTGTGGAAAAGGAGAGCGCTGTTCCTAAGACACAACGGCAGAAACAGGTAGCAGACAGGGAGGACGCTGCACTCAGGCGCTGTGTGGACATGGAGCATCTGAGAGAAGCTGCAATTACCTAATGTTTTATAAAGTGGCCGATCATGCCATTCCAAGTCAAGGAGGACAGGAGACTGAGCAATCACTGCAGCAAATACCTGGAATTGAAATTCATCCGTCTGTTGTCATCTATCTCAACATTTAAAAATATATATTCAGCAACATCTGACTAGTTAGTGTGGAACACACAGTATAAGCTCCCTGCCCCCCCCCCTCTCTCTCTGCTTCTTAATCCCCGCTCCATGCCTGGGGCAACTCATATCATATGATTTAACCCCCTGCTATAGCATTTTTGTTCAAGGAGAAACATTAAACTAAATGCCAAATGCAGCCTTGAATTAGATTAAAAACAAAAATGGAAATGCAGCCAAGGGGAGAATTTCTTTGGTGACGGTAAGGACAAACTAATTATGGGATCTGCTATGAAATGAATTGTGTCCCCTTCATGCCCAAATTTGTGTGAAGGAGTTCTAGCCGTCAGTGTGATAGCATTTGGAGAAAACCCCTTCCCGTGAGCAGTATTAGGGGAAGGTGATTCAGGGACACAGCCAATACATTATGGTTTATTCTCTTATTGGGTTGTTTGCAGAGATAAAGTAGAAAACGTACTACATTTGTATTTGCACCTAGAAACTAGGCTTCCCTTCCCCCCTCCACTGTTTTGTTTACCTTGTTTGGTTTTGGTTTTGTTGGTGGTGGTTTTTTGAGAAAGGACCTCCCAAGTTGGTCTCAGACTCAGTATGTATCAAAGAAAACCTTGAACTTCTGGAACTCCTGCCTCTACGTTTTCAGAGTTTGGACCAAAGAGTCACTGTCACATTCAGTTTATGTGGTATTGGGGCATGGAACCCAGGACTTTGTGTACACTAGACAAGCATTCTACCAACTGAGCTACAGCCCCAGTCCTGGGAGTTTCCTGTTTGACTCCAAGTTATAAGGGTTTTGTTTTGTTTCTGTTTTTTTTTTTTTTTTTTTTTTTTTTTTTCATTCCCCCTGGCTCTTCAGCAGATTTGGTATCCTGAAGGCCATACACTTTCCTGAGAGCCGCTGGCTAGGCACTGCCTCCATCTTACAGCATCCTGCCTGCTGGAACTGTACTTCTGACACTCAAGCACTTAGAAATCTCCTAGGAGAACTGTTAAACAACTTAGCAGGCCTAGAAGAACACAAGTATTTTGTCTTTCTAGCCAGCTCTGGATATTGCTGAGGCAGAGACAACATTTTGAGTACTGAGATATTAAAGTATTTGAAAGGTTTCACACACTTACCCATTCCTTTGTGAAGAAAAAAATATCAGACAAATATGGACAATGAGAAATTGATACTTCTGTTCATCTTTTGGGCTCTAAGACATAAAAACTGAATTACTGACTCTTCTTTTTCCAGTTAATTATTTTTAATGTAATATTATTTACTGAAAATGATCCAGGCATGATGGCACATGCCTTTAATCCCGTCACTCAGGAGGCAGAGGCAAGAGGATCGCTGGGAGTTTGATGCCAGTCTGGTCTACAATGTGAGTTTAGGACAGCCAAGGCTACACAAAGAAACTCTGTCTCAAAAAATAAAAAAAAAAAAAAAAAAAGAAAAGAAAAGAAAGAAAGAAAGGGAAGGGAAAGGACTTGGAGTTATGGCTCAGACATTAAACAAAAACTGCTCTTGCAAAAGGTATAAGTTCAATTCCTAACACCCATGTTGGATGGCTCACAGTAGCCTGTGACTACAGCTCCAGGGGGATTAGACACCCCTGGCCTCCTCAGGCACATATACTCAGGTGCGCACATCCACACTTGGGCCACACACATGCACATAACAAAGAGTGAAATATATCATTAAAGGAAAAGGAAATCTTTTGTGTTTGTGAGACAGGCTCTCTCTCTCTCTCTCTCTCTCTCTCTCTCTCTCTCTCTCTCTCTCTCTCTCTTTCTCTCTCTTTTCTTTTAGTTTTTCAAGGCAGGGTTTCTCTTGTAGTTCTGGCTGTCCTGGACTCACTTTGTAGACCAGGCTGGCCACGAACTCACAGAGATCCACCTGTCTCTAACTCCCCGACTGCTGGGATTAAAGGCATGCACCACCACACCTGGTTCAGGTCTCATTTTCTAGCCTAGACTGGCCTCAAATTCACAACAATCCTCTTGCTTCAGACTCCTGAACACTGGGGAAGGTTTTCATTTTACTTTCATAATAAGTAAATGTTCACAGGGCTTAATATGTAAAATAATATAAAATTGTCATGATACATCTCAATTATCATCATAAACTGAGTCTTCAGCTCTTCAGTATTCTTCCAGAGACAGACTAAAGTCTTAAAAATAAAATATGTCTATATAATATGTGTATGTAGAAATATATATAAGCTTTCCCCTTTTACATAAAAAAAAGTATTTCAGATATACTATTATCAAGTCAGTGTTCATACTTAAAAGTGCTTGTTCAGTATCAGGACATTAAAAGTGACTTCATTCTTTTGTGAAGAGATTTGTTTAATGTATATAATGTTTTAATTGCATATGTCTGTGTACCACCATGTTCATGCATGGTACCCTCAGAGGCCAGATGAGGTCATCGGATCCCCTAGAACTGAAGTTATAGGTGGTTGTGAGCTACCATATGGATGCTTGGAAATCAAACATGGGCTTTCTGGAAGAGCAGCCAGTGTTCTTAATCACTGAGCCATCTCCCCAACATGTACTTTTAGGTGTGTGTGTGTGGTGGGGGGTATGTACTCATGAGTTCAGATCGCTACAGAGGCCAGAAGAGTGCATTGGATCCTGTGGAGCTGCCCAATGTGTGCGTGCTGGGAATGGAATTCAGGTCCTCCGGAAGAGCAGTACAAGATTTTAACAGCTATGAGTTCACTTTTTATTATAGTTACATAATATTCTATTAGCTGGCTATACCACAGTCTATTAATTGCACTCAAAGGGTAGTGAGATTACTCAGCAAGTAAAAGCACTTGCTTCCAAGCCTCACAACATGAGTTTGGTCCCACACAGTGTATGTGGGAGTGAATTGACACCTGCAAGTTGTCCTCCACATGTGCATCATGGTATACACACACACACACACACACACAGAGAGAGAGAGAGAGAGAGAGAGAGAGAGAGAGAGAGAGAGAGAGAGAGAGAGAGGCCAGCCTGGTCTACAAAGCTGCAGGACAGCCAAAGAGACACAGAAAAACCCTGTCTCAAAAAAAAAAAAAAAAAAGAATTCAAGGTCATCCTCAACAACTGAAGACTCTGTTTCAAAAAAGAAACAGCTGGCTGGAAAAAGATGGTTCAGTGGATATGAGCATTTGCTTGGCAAGGATGAGGACTTGAGTCTGGAACCCTAGTATCCACATAAGAGTTTGGGTATGGCTGCACATGTTTGTAACCCCAGCGATGGGTCCTGTGGAACAGAAGGTTGTTGGTGCTTGCTGGCTGCCAGCCTAGGTCCAGGTTCAGGGAGAGAACCCTATCTCAAGAGAAGGAGGCAGAGAGTGACGAAACAAGACACCTGACACCTCCTCGGGCCTCCGTGCATGCACACTGGACAACACCTGTGTATACACCTATACCTCACACATATCAACACACACACACACACACACACACACACACACACACACACACACATTCGCATGCACACACAAAAGGTGAATGTAATTATAATTGATAACCCCCAAAACCACCAACAAAGCCAAATTACCCATTCTTCCGTCACTGGGAAAAGTGGTTTATGATAAAGTAAAGGTAAAATTGTTATTCCTATTATGACTTCTCTTAGATGTTGAGAAAAGGTTTTCACTTGACTGGAGGCAGGAGCTGATGAAGAGGTCATAGAGGAGTGCTGCTTACTGGCTTGCTCCCAATGGCTTGCTTAGCCTGCCTTCTTACAGAACCTAGACCCTCACCCACAGTGGGCTGGGTCTTCCCCATCAATCACTAATAAAGAAGATGCTCAACAGGCTTGTCTACATCCAATTCTTAAAGAGGCATTTTCTCAATTGGGGTTCCCTCTTCTAGGATGACTCTAGCCTGTGTCAAGTTGACATAACATCAGCCAACACATCATACCTATAATCCCAGCATTTCAGAGGCAAAAAGATGACTGTAAATTTAAGGCCAACCTGGTCTACATAGCAAGCTCTAGGGCTACATAATAAGACCCTGAGAAAAACAAAAATAAACAAACAAAAAAGAAAGAAAGAAAGAAAGAAAGAAAGAAAGAAAGAAAGAAAGAAAAAGGAAGAGGAGAAAAGAAGGGAAGGAGCAGTTGAGTTTACTTTGAATCATATTTCTGAAGGTTTCAATTGATGACTCATTGGCCCCATTGCTTAGGGCCTACGAAGGCACATCAGAGTGTGGGCATGTGGTAAAACAAAATCACTCATCTCATGGTCACAAACAGAGACAACTAGAAAGGGGCGGGATACACAGTTCCCTTTGAGGGCACACTCTGAGTGATCCAATCATCTCTGTCTAGGTCCCATTCCTTAAAGAGTCTCACCTTCTGATAGTACCAGGCTAAGGACCAAGGCTTTCAGACATGTTGACCACCGGGCATATCTGATATCTAAACACAGCAAATGTGTCAGAAAAATTTTCCGTTAATGAGAAAATCAACTGAAAGAAAAGAATATTCACTTTGGTTTACAGTTTCAGAGACTTTAGTCCAGGGTCACTTGTATCCATTGTATCTGGGCCTCTACTAAGGCGGAACATCATGGGGAGGAACACTTGGTGGAACAAAGCTGCATTGGGCTTCACCTCCTAATGTTTCAACCATTTGTCAAGCCATGACTCCATAAATGCCCACTCCATAAAGACCCCATTTCTGAACACTGATGCATCGGGGACCAAGTCTTCAATGCACAGCTTTTAAAGAGCACTTTAGAACCAAGTCATAGCAGCCCATATAGAAACATTTTTGAATAATTTTCTCTTATTCAGTAGAATGCTTTCAGGTGTAACCAAGTTGATGCATGAATTAGCTATCTCTGAAACGATGCCCAAGTCACCTGGATGCCTTGGTTCTCTTTCTATTGCTATGATAAAATATTCTGACCCAAAGCAGCCTGTTTATTCTGCTCAGACACCACATCACAATCCACTGAGGGAAGTCAGGGCAGGAACGCAGAGGTATGAAGCAGAGGCCAGAGACTGCTTAAAGGCTCGTGATCCATGGCTCCAGCTCAGCTACTGTTGTCATATCTCCAGGATTGTCTGCCCAAAGGTGGCACTGCCCACAGTGGGCTGGGTTTTCTCACAGGCTAATCTGATGGAGACATTTTCTCAATCAAAGTTCCCTCTTCCAAGGTGACCCTAGTTTGTGTCATGGTGACAAAAAAACAAACAAACAAAATACCAGAAACTAACTAGTACACTGAGATAATTGCTCTAATGGGAAAAAAAAAAAACCCTAATTTTGACTCATCACTGCTGACATCTCAGTCTCTGGTCATTGGTTCCACTGATGCTGGGCCTGATATGAAACAGAACACTGTGCTTCTGGAAGCACTTGGCAGAGGCTAACCCTCTTATGGAAGACAGGAAGTGGAGAGAGGCTAAGGATCTGAGGGCCATGAGTAACCTTTAAAAGAGCACCTGGTGGCCTAAACGTCTATGTAAGCTTCACATAAATGTTTTTTTTTCCAGCTCTCAAAATAGCAGCAGTAGACAGAGACCTAACATTCAGCACCTGACTCTGCTGGGGACATTTCATACTCAAACTACGACACTGGGTATACTGATAATTTTGGTGGTGGTGGTGTGTGTCTATGCTTGTGTCCAAGTATGTGTGCGTACATTACAAGGTGAAACAGCAATTTTGAGTTGTTTCCAGATTTTAGTTAACTGTGCATAGAGTTGTTAGGAACACATGTGGATAGTGTTTCAGTGAGCCTGTTTCAATTGTCCTCAGGCAGACATACACTTCGTTAAGTGTTGAGCCTTCTAGGCAACAAACACAACTTTCCCAGAGTTGCTGTAGCATTTGGCAGCTCTGTAGTGGGAGAGATACTGACCTAAATCCTGACACCTCACATTCATCAGCATTTTCTAGTTTGGCCATTTTAGTAGGTGTACAGTAGCATCTCACTGAAGGTTTAAGTTGCATTCCCTTAATGGGTAATGCTGTTGAATATCTTGTAAGTGTTCAAGATCTTTCCTGAGTTTTAAATTGTGCTGATTTTTTTTTTTTTTTACTGATTTGTGAGAAGTTTAAAATACATATTCTACACACAAGTCGTTTGTCATTTCTTGAGTTTGTTTGTGTTCTATATTGTATTCTGCCGTTTTAATTAAAAACAAAAACAAAAACCCACTGGCTAAAAGCAACTAGAGGAGGAGGGGAGAGCTTCTTTGGCGTCTATTTGCGGATTACAGTCTAAAGCTGAAGGAAGCAAGAGAGAGGCAGGAGCTAGGGGGTCTAAGGCGGATGCTGTTACGGGGCTCACCTTTTCTGGCTTGCTCATCTGCTTTTCTCATACACACCAGGCTCATCTGCCTGAGGATGAGACTGCCTGTAATGTCCTGGGCCTGACTACACCAATGAGCACTTTCCTAAGAAGATGCCCACGGATACGCACAGGCCAGTGTGATGGAGGCCACTCCAACAGTTGAAGTTCCCGCCAGCTTGTGTCAAGCTGCTGCAGCTATTCAGTCTCATTTTGTGCTTTATGATGTCTTTTACAGGCACAGCCTTTTAAAAATGTGTGGTTTGTCAGTTGTTCTTCTTTTCTTTAGGGATTATACTTTTGTGTTATAGCTAAGGACTTTTCTTTTTTCTTCTTTTTGGTCTAACCTCAATTCCCAAAGATTTTCTTGTGTTGGTATCTGAATGGCTTAGAAGTTTGCACTTCACATTTTGATCTATTTTGAATAGATTTAACTGTGAATAAGAACATTGTTGCTGCCATTGTGTGCGTGTATGCTTTTTCTCTCCATTTCTTGCCTTGTTATACTGGCCAGGACTTCTACTAGTGTTGAACAGTGGTCAGGAGAAATGCAGGCATCTTTGCCTTGCTCCAGTCCTAATAGTCAGCTTATCATTGGCTGTTATTAGGCTTTTAAAGGTCTCTTTAGTCTGGTTAAAGATGTTTGCTTAGGGTTGTACCCCTGCCTCCTGTCGTGTGTGTGTGTGTGTGTGTGTGTGTGTGTGTGTGTTCTAGTCTGCAGTAGTAGGGACAGACCCTAGGGAATCATGCATCTAGATCAAGGGCTCTACAACTGAACCCTAACCACAGCCCTTCTCCTCATAAATACATGTTTTATCATATTCCTTTTTAAATTCAGCATGATTATGCAGATTTTCTTTCTGAGTCTGTTATGTGTCAATTGTAACACTTCTTTTTTATAATTAAATCAGGCTGAATCCTCAGAATGAACCCCAAGTGTTCTCGATGTGCTATCAATTTCACATATTCCTAAATTTGATTTGCTAGTATTTTGTTGAAGGTCTTTGCATATATGTTCAGGAAGAATATTGCTCTGAGGTTCTAGTACTTTTGCCTAGTTTCTATTATTGTTGTTGTTGTTTGTATGTGATGTGAGATGGGGCACATACCGTGGTACATGTGTGGAGGTCTGTTATCTCCTTCTACTTTTTCTTTTTCGTTGGTTGGTTGTTTTTGTTTTGTTCTGTTTTATGTTTTGGTTTTTCAGAGACAAGGTTTCTCTGTGTAGCCTTGGCTGTTTTGGACTCAATTTGTAAACCAGGCTGCCCTGGAATTCACAATGATCTGCCTGCCTCTGCCTCCCAAGTGCTTGCTGGGTGGCAGCTGCCTTAGCCACCTCCACCACCACCACCCTGCCTGGCTACCTCCTAGTTTTACATAAATTCCAAGGATTAAATTCAGCTCCTCAGGGTTTGTGAAGCAATCACCTTTACCTGCTAAGTCATTTTTCCCACTGTTTCTTCCCTAGGTTTTTTTGTTTTTGTTTTTTTTCAGGACTATGCTAGTTTCATAAACTGAACTGAGAAGTGTACGTACTCCTCTAAATTGTTTCTTCTTAGTTATTTGATAGAATTCACTAGTAAAACCATCTGGCCTTGGATTTTTCTTTCCAGAAGGCTTTAAAATACAAGTTCTATTTATTAAAATGGCAAGCTTTTAGGCATTAAAAATCCCCGTGGATTAATTTGTTTACTTATTTTGCTTTATTTTGGACACAGGGCTCACTCTTGGCCAGGCTGAAACACACAGAGATCTACCTCCTGAGTATACCATACTTGGCTACTATGAAGTTTCTTTCTTCTTTTTTTTTTTTTTTCTTATTTCATCAGAAAGATTAATATTCACCAATCATTAATATTTAACATTTGAGAGCTGGTGAGATGGCTCTTGGGTGAAGGCACTTGCCACCAAGCCTGATGACCTAAGTTCAGTTTCACCAGAATGCTCACAATGAAATGCACTCATGAAAATTATCCCCTGATCTTCACATATGCATGTATATGTGCACAAATGTGTGCATGAACACATACACACATGCACACACATACAAACAAATGTAATAAAAAGTTTAAAATATTTAACACTTGATTCAATGTAGAGCAGTTGATGGAAATTTCAAAAGATGTGGTGAGGTTATGTCTCGTGAAATCATACTACTGAAAGGCCATTTTCAAATAGATGTATATGTATATATGATTGAGAACAGGACGAAATAATGGGTAAGAGTGTGCATGCACTCTGGCAAAGTATGGACATATTTCTGTTGCTTCTATCACATTGTTACATAAGGGTTAAGCTGTGACATGGGGGATGTCGTGAAAAGGCTTAAGGAGAGGAAGAGTGTCAGTAGGAGAAGTAGGAGGTGACAGAATTTTGAAGGGACTCTGAAGGGCAGGAAAGCTGAGGAAAGTACACAAAATCCTGGTGGCAGCAGATACTCTGGGTTGCTCAGAAGTGGAAAGAGGAACCCAGGTGGGCAAACTTCGTGTACGTTGGGATTTATGGTGTGGGAATAAAACATAGGGGGAAATCTGAAGGAACAAGGGGGGGGGGGGGTAGGCGAGTGCCCGCATGTGAGTATGTGTAGCTTGGGGACAGAGGAGGACTGACACAGGGACAATGGCTGGCTTGTCACAAATACGTGCCTTAGTTTTTTACAGCATGGGCTCTGAAGTCTGGCTTCACAAGCTGTACTCCTGGTTCTGCTACTTGCGGATTGCATGTATTTAGAAATCACCTGTTCTTTAAATCTCAGCGTCTTCAGTTACAAATGAGGGCCAATGATGAAACTTTCACTTGGGTTACTGTATTTTGCCCATAATAATCTCACATAAAGATTAACTATTAATGCCATTATTATTGACAAATTACTTGGAAGTAAAGGGTGGCTGAATATGGCATCCTAAAGCATTCTATACTGGTATATCATTTTGAAACAATGGTCTCCCCATGTTTACATCCCAACTTCCCTATTGTAGAACCTCAAAGTTCTTTTCTTTGCCTTATATACTTCTCTAAAAACGTACTTTAAGATGCCAACCAAGCCCAAGCTCTAGCCAGCCCTACTACTGAGCACCCCATATATACTTGCAATAGACATGTTAGTAAATGTGTTTGCTTTCTCTTGTTAACCTGCTAATCAAATATGCAGGGCCCTGACCTATGAACCTAGGCTGGACAGAGGGAAAACAATGAGATTTTGTCTTCCACATTAAATCAGGGGTCAGACACACGATGTTTTTAAAGCTGATAGAATTCAGAGATCATGTGAAATGCCACTGGAGTCATTGCTTTTGCAGCCAAGTAAACATGATATTAAGTAATACTGTTCAAATATCAGCCAAGTGCATTCATCCTTAATTAAAAATGTATTCCAACTTTTAATTTTCACATTCTAGAGATACTTAAAAGAACAGTGCTAAAGCATATCAAGAAAGACACTAAATCTCAGAGGAAAGTATTTTATTACTTTTATTATCTGATATTACTTGACTCCTTAGGACCAAAGTGGAGAATTTTTCAAAGAGAAAAGCCAACGCAGACAGAATACAGTGAGGTTACTTACATCAGGAAAATTAATGAGGGGTTATTCAGTGATAAGGCGAGGAAGTCAGAAACATAATTTGAAGGTTTGAAAACTACAAGGAATTTTGAGGAGGGCTTACTTAAATAATTAAATAATCCAAACACTACAAATAAAAAGCCAAAGGAAACATATAAAGAGAGAAATACCAGCCAGGCTTAGTGGAGCACACCTTTAATCCCAGCAGTTAGAGAGAGGCAAAAGCAGGTGTATCTCTGTGAGTTTGAGGCCAGCCTGGTCTACAAAGTAAGTTCAGGACAGCCAAGGCTACACAAAGAAACCCTGTCTTGAAAAATAAAAAAATAAAAAATAAATAAAAAATAAGGCGGGGGTGGGGTGGGTAACATCTGGGCACATATTCACAGGTACATTTAACCTCATAGCTTCATGTACAAATGCCTGAGCTTGGCACCCTCTGAATGCCTGTCAATAAAAGACTTAAAATAGCATTTTCCCTTTGCCTTCCAGGAATATCAGCCTTATTCTATAATCTAATCCTATTTTTGCTACAATTACCATCTGAAGTTCTAAGCAGGTGGGAGTGCCCCTCCTGAGAGCATTTCCAAGTCTACCTTTTGGGTGAGGTTCTAGGAGCAATAGGGAGGAAATGGAATTGTCCTCAAGAAAGCCTTTGCCTTCTGAACAATCAGATATTTCAGAAGTGGTTTTTGTTACAGTTGAAATTGTATACCTTACTCTCATATTTACTCTTACTCCAGTCTAGCTTATCACTATAAATGGAATTTCAACCTGATTCTCACTCAAAACCTAGAATTTTTTGTTGCTGTTTTGTTTTTCTAGACAGAGTTTCTCTGCGTACCCTTTGGCGGTCCTGGAACTTACTCTGTAGACCAGGCTATCAGGCTGGTCTCGAACTCACAGAACACGGAAGATCTGCCTGCCTCTGCATCCTGAGTGCCTGGCTGAAACTTAGCATTTCTGAGCATTTTATCTTTGATGCCAATTTACTAAGTCCTGTCCAATCCACCACCAAAACATAATCTTGTCGGCCCATTTTCCTTCATCTCTAAAACGTTCTACATCTCTTATAAAATTAGATGAAGAAGTTCCTAACCTGGGCATGCTGCAACTATGCCTAGGACTAGACTTCGGCCCCACAAGACCTTTGTATAAGACTTGACCCCAAGACTTTGCGTGCTGGCCATGGGTCATATCATGAGGCAAGGGCACTGCTGTGATCAGCACTTCACTCTCAGTTCACATCTTGCTGCTGTTTCTATCACTGTACCATAAAGGTATTATTTATAAATTTTTTTTTGGAAATTTCATGCATGTATACATGTATCTATTTTTTAAACCACCAATTTGACCATGACATCCCCTACTTAAAAATCTTCAATACATTTCCATTGCTATAACCCAAACACATAACATGGCCAACAATGATCATATAATTTGCTCTTAACTTCCTCTTGATCCTTTCACCCACACCTTGCTTTGTTCCTAAAATGTGCCGAGTGACCTCCACACTAAGAGTTTATATGAAAAAGTCTTCACTGACTTAGTTGAGCTATATTTCTCCTTCCATGAGGTTCTAGTTTAACTGTTACTTTTTTTTCTGGCTAGTTATCCCTGAATCTGAGATCTACAGGAGATTGCCTGCTGGCACTCTCTTTAATCATACTTCACACACACTCTGCAATTACAGACTCACGAGTCATTAACTAGTCATTAACCTCTACCTACGATATACTATAAGCTCTGCAAGGGACGGTATCGTGGCTGGCTTTGTCCGTTGCCTTTCAGTTACGGTATCCACGTTTCTATTTGACAAGGGTACCATAAGGATTCCCTAGGCCAGCAACAGAGTAGATGGGAGACATAGCAGACGAGGTTCTTCCTCCCATGAGAGAAGTAGGTAACCAATAACAGTCAAGTTAACAAATGTCTGCAGATTGTGATGCATACAGTTAAATACAGTGGGTGCTGCTCAAAGGCGAGGATTTCCCTGTTGCTCATTTTTGACACTCTGCAGCTTAGGGCAAAACTCACTTCTAAACATAAGCAAAGAGGTTTGCTTTGACCATGTAAAATTCAGGACAAGTATGCACAAGGATGGTGTGATCTGCTTAAAGAGCAGCAACTCAGAGGCCCCAGCTCTCTTAATCTGTTGTCCTATCTTTACTAAGTGACCACAGGCTGGAAAAGTAGTTTCTGAACGTTTTTGTTTGTTTATATTTGTTTTAATGAGCTGAACGTATTGACTGCAGGGTAGGCTCGAGAAAGTTAACGCAGCCATGAACTGAGACGGGACAATAAACTCATTTGCTGATCAGACAGTACTTTCAATGGAACCTGGCTCAAGCCTGGCATTATGAAGCAAAGACAAATTAGAAATGGCGCATGTTCCCCTAAAGTAAACAGTGTACATTGTGTTTGATGTAATCTAATGAATCCCTAATTTCCAAGAATCTAGTGTTTAAGATGAAGGTCACATATTTACGGATTTCTCAGGACAGCCACATTTTAAATCATCTGTCCATTTTAATTGTACGCCTCACATATATTTCCTTTGGCTTTTCACATGTCCCAAGTCACTTTGCAGCGTTTACATGTTTGGATAGCTGCATCAGGGTAAGTCCACAGTTAAAGCAATCTAAGGAAAAGAACAGCAAAAGACCTATCCTAAAAGGCACCCCATGTTGCCGGGAGCCGTGCAATAGCTTGGAACTCATAGATGTGCCTCCAGATTCCCCTGTAAACCGTCTGCATATATTTCATGGGATTCTTAACGTTTTCCCTCAGAAGTACCAAGGAAATAGGGGTGGCGTCTTTGGCATTAACGCAGGCACAGCACGGTCACGAGTATCTGCACTGAGAGCTTTTCCATTCTGAAACTGGTTTTCAGATCGTGAGCCGAATCTCGGGATTAAATGTGTAGAACCCTAGGGCTCTCTGGGGTACCTGAGTCAGAAGGCACTCGCCCTAACTTCAGGGACAATCAGAAAAGGACACGAAATCTAGGGCTCCCTGATTTTAAAAGTGAAAACATTCCTGAATCCTCGTCCTTTTTTCTTTTTTTTTAAGCTTACGTTCTGCAAAAGAGATCCTCCCTGAAGTAAGCGAGGGGTCGGTCAAGGATAGCGATTTCCTACACCTGGGAAGGAAATTCAGAATCCCGTGCGGCAGGCGGAAGGCAGGCGCGTCGGAGGGAGCGACGCGGGTGTTCCCGTGGCCCTAGGACAGCGAGGGACCTTGTTCTCAGCGACCGGCTGTCCAGAAAAGTTGGAGAAGCCAGTGCACTGTAGCCAGGGGTGCTGTCTGCCGGGCCCTGGGGGAGCCCGGTGTGTGCGCAGCCTAGCCTCCCAGCAGCCCGTGGGAGCCGAGGCCCCCCGCGCCGCGCCGCAGGACGCCCGCCACGCCCCACGCTGCCCTGCAGGCGAACGCGGGAGGCTGCGAGTCCCCGCCGGGCCGCCGTAGAGTTGCGGCTCCGACCGCTCCTCCCGCGCCTCCCTCCGCCCCTTGCCTCCCGGCGCCGCGGCAGCACTGGACTGGCAGCGCCGCCGCCGCCGCCACCGCCACGGTCGCCGCCGCCGCCGCCGCCGCTTCCTCTCTGCAGCCGTTCGGCCGCTGCGTGACGCGTCGTTTCCTCTCAACATGGCGTCCGGGGCAGGTCGGCGGTGATGGAGGCCAGTCCGCGGCTTCTGCGGCGGGTGCCTGTCCCCACGGTAGCTAGGGCAGCCTCGCGCTCGCCGGGTGTGTGAGGCAACGCCGCCTTAGGCCCTCCGCCCCGGGAAGACGGCCGCCCGGGCCGAGCTCCGCCGCTGCCGCCGCCGCCGCCGCCGGGCCGGAGGGACAAGTGAGGCGGGCGGCCGGGAAGCGACCCCCGGGCCGACAGGAGCCGAGGCCCGACGGGCGCGGCCCTCGAACGGCGGCCCCTCGAGCGTGGCGAGGCTTTCGACACCCTTGCTGGCCCCGCGGCCGCTCCTTGTCGCCGGCCGCTTCCTGGTGGCGCCGCTGCCCTCCACACCACCTCGCCCCCACCGCCGTCGCCACCTCCTCGCCTTTCTCCCTCCCGGTGCCCCTCCTCCGCCTCCCCTCCAGCCGCCGGGACCGCAGCCGCCTCCTCCGCGTCCATGTATGAAGGCAAGAAGACGAAGAACATGTTCCTGACCCGGGCCCTGGAGAAGATTTTGGCCGACAAGGAAGTGAAGAAGGCGCATCACTCCCAGCTGCGCAAGGCGTGCGAGGTGGCCCTAGGTGAGCCGGGAAGGAGGCCGCGGGGCGCGGGGAGGCGACCGCGGGAGGTGGCTTGGCTCGACACTTGCCCTGCGAGCCCGGGCCGAGCTCCCTGTAGCCCTTGCTGGAGTTGACAGCAACTCGGCTGGACGCCGGGCGCCGGCTGGGTGGAGGAGGAAGGGCGGCTAGTCGGGGCCCCTGGAACTCGAGATGGTTAAAGATCGCGAGGCACCTGGGTTCCGAGCGTTCCACTGGACAGAATTGGGGCGGGGGGGGGGCGGTGTTGTTGGTGTCCCTTGCCGTGCGGACAGAATGTCATCCTTTGTGATGGAGCAGAAGATGAAGCTGTTGTTTATTAGCTTAGAGATTGAGGTGGGGCCCGATATGACAAGATTGGACGTGGGGGAGGGTTCCGTATTGTAATTACAATAACTTTATCGTTTGGCTTGGTACTTTGGAAAGAAAGGCTGAAGTTGTTCCCGTATTGACAGCCTGGAGAAAGGGGGTTCCAGGAGGTGCTTGGAGTTTGCCATCTCGCTGCCCCAGCTACAGGGAAAGAGAGAGAGAGAGAGAGTTGTAATGTAACCTACAGGGTTGACCTGGAAGAACAAGACCAGAGGTTAAGCAGTGGCAGGCGGTGGCGTTGTGGAAGTGGAGATGGAAAGAACCTTTAGATAAACTGGCTTTAGGTAACACGGAAAGGGGTGTGTGCGTGCAGCGAGAGGAACGAAAGAGACAATGACACCCACCAGCCACATGTCTGGACAGTGGCAGCTGCTCCCAAGCATCAATTGTGATTTATAGTCCAGACAGAAGAGATCTAGTGCAATGAAGCCACGGCAAGGAAAGCCCAAACAATACCTATAACGGTGGTAGGCAGAAAACGATTTGTTTGAGGCAGGCCATTTGTAGGTCTCGTCCATCCATCAGTGAGGAAAATGTTAAGGGAGAAACCAGGACATTGAACACACAGATGAATTCATGATGCTTACGCTTTTGTGTTATATAGCCCTGGGAGAGAGCAGCTGAGATTTGCAAGAAATGGAGATGGTTTATAAGTGGATTTTGAGAAAACATTTTTGAAAGGGGACAAACTATAACTTTATGCTAAAGTAAGGGGTCAAGGCAGCTTAAATATAACTTTGCATCTAAGTCTTGAATCCGTAGAAGACTACCATTTAACTTGCTGTAAATGTTGTAGCTGCCCTCTCTTTTTCCTGAATCCTTAAAATTGGTAATATGAAAAACATCAAATGGATTTGTTTAAACGGTACTTTTTGTTGTTGTTTGTTTAGTGTAGTAGTATAGTGGACTTTAGGTTTTTGTTTGTTTGTTTGCCTCCTTCATTGATCCTAAGTTCCTGTTTTGATATTCTTGTAACTACGTTTCCAAGTGAATGAGAGAACTGGTGTATAGTCCAAAGAAATGAATTTATGTTTGAGTCCTGAAAGGAATCATTATTAATTAGGGTGATTTGAATGGTTTTAGAATTAAAAAAAAATTGTTCTCTGTAGCGTTATAAATAACTTGGCAGGGTAAAGAACATAGGAAATTCAAATTAAAGCTTTAGTGTTTAAAAACTAAGATTGCTGTGTGTGTGGGGGGGGGGGTGGAATATTGGGGCATGCCGACAGGTTCCAAGTAGCCCAGGCTGACCTCACCTTCCTTTAAAGCTGAGGACAACTTGAACTTTGCTGAGCCACCTGTCTCTGCCTCTTGAATTCTGGGATTACAGACGTGTAACACTACCAAGCCATGTTTCACAGTGCAAAGCAAAGGTTGGGACCCAGGGGTTCACACTTGATAGGCAAGCACTCTATCAATTGAACTATGTCCACAGCCCAGAATATATTTTCAATATGTTAAAGTATAAACATTTAAAGGTTTTAAGTAAAGTGTTGTTTATGTATTTATTTTTCCTTTTCTAAATACTAACATAAGCCTGCTAATGAAAGCTTGGGGTCCTGGATTTGAGTCCTGCTTTTGTTACATTACTGTGCTAGGACTTTCTTGGTAAAGTTAGATTATTGAACTCAGTGAAAGTGATTGCACTCTTGTATTAACTCATGCATCTAAGTATTCTTGTCACTTTTGATTGCCATCTTTAGGAAGTCTCTAACTCCCTTAACTGAGCCCCTGGCATTTCTAGGCACAGCAATTCTTGGCAGCTGTGTCATGGTTCTCTAAATCAGATTTTGCCAGCTAAGGAGCACCACAGTACCTTCTTATTTTCAATGTTTCATGAAAGTTATATTTTGCCCTCTATAAAGTACAGTTTCAGTATGCAGTCTCATGGTAGATAACCTCTGATGGGTTTTTTTCCCTTCCATTCATCTCTCAGTATTAAGTTTGGGATAGCCACTATATATCCCCGTCTGACTTGGAACTCATTATGTAGACCAGGCTACCCTTGAACCTGTAGAACTTGTGGCAGTCCTCCTGCCTCTGCCTCCCAGTACTGGGAGTGCAGGTGTGTGTGGCTATTGTTAAAATCCTGTAAAGATTCCTGTATATGCCATTTCTCTTTTCAGATACTCCTGAGTACTTAACACAGAGGTGAAAGGACATGGATAGTAAGCAAGAAAATGTAGGAAATACCAGACTTTGAACTTTTTTTTTTTGGTTTTGATTGAAAATAATTTTATTAGCATTTAAGTAGAATTCAGATCATTGACATTTGTGATACTCACCATCTTTTTATTAAAATAACCAATTAAAGTAAGTTTTCTGTAAATAATACTCATAAAATTATAGCTTATCATGAATTCTTAAGAATACTGTATTTTGACTAAGTATAAATTTTTTTCAACAAGCCGTAGAAGCCCAGTTCAGTGCCTGATGCCTGTAACTCCAGTGGTTGGGAGGATAGATTGCCATGAGTGAGTTCCAGGCCCACTTGGTTGGGTTCCATTCTCAAAGATACTACATAAAGGATCTTTTTTTACAAACATATAGTTTTTTTTTTTACAAACAAATATAATTATTCAAAGCTTATTTTGAATTTCCTAAAATGTTATTTTATTTTAAAGAGTAGTTTTTAAAAGAGCCTTTCCTTGTTAAGTTGGTAGGAAGCTCATAGGCCCAGGAGTAGCTCCAGGTTGCCCTCTCTTGATACCTGCCTACTACAGTTCTGAGCAGTGAACATGAGGGATTCTCAGCTGCCCCAGCTTAGTGTGATCCATGCCTGCTCTTGAGACTCCTGCATTAAAAATAGTCTGGCCATCTGCTGGCAGATGAGACAACAGCTGAGCTATTTTTAGTTTCAAAGAATTTAGATTGTTTCAGGATTGTGCTTGAAGGTGGCATTGTTTATCTTTGGGAAGGTGCAGTTGGGACATACTCCAGTCAGGCTTCTAGGTTCAGGAGTTTCTCTGATGTTAGGCTGTAAGTAAATTAGTTAACTTCTGCCTTTAGATGGATGTGAAAATAACTACAGATGCTAGAATGGAAACTGACACTGGTACAAAGTAAGAGAGAAAGACATTTAGAGTCGGTGATAGGGCAGGGAACCCTCCTCTGTAGGGTATGCAAGAGAATGATGAAAAAGAAAAATCCTTTAGAGAAATCAGTTTTGTTCATACAAAATATGAATTTATATTGTTAATCATATGGTGAAGTGATCCTGTTGACTTAGCTTTCTTATGAGTTTGCTACCCATATGTTGTTATAAAAAAGTAAAAAACAAAACAAAAACCACCCAATCATTTGATTTTTACCAATAAAGTTTCAGGAGCCAGATATTGGGATGAAAACCTATTAGCTCAGAGAGGCAGAGAAAGCACCCAGCTGATCTTCCTACTCAGCGATGTCCCAGAAGGAAGAAGTCTTTCCACTCAGCTCACATCCCAGAAGGAAAAAGCCAAAAAGCTCCTTCTCCACACTATCTTAAATACCCTTCAACTCAGGCATTCCTTTCTGTTTAATCTCTGTCAGCTGGCTACTTGCCTCTTGACCTAGGGTTAACTTTATTTACTCCTGTTTACAGCAAGCTTTTGAATTAAAGGTATGTGCTAGGGCTGAGCACCTCCACAACTAGAAACAGATTTTCACAGTTCACAATGGGATCAAATATCCTGCAACACCTATAAATGTAGTTAACCCAGAAATATATACCGTTTGTTTGTTTGTTTGTTTGTTTGTTTTATGCAAGGTCTTAGTAGGTAGATTGGACTGACCTGACACTAGCTGTGTCGACCAGACTAACCCAAACTGCAGCAGTCATCCTGCTTTGGCCTACCCAGGATGGGATAATAAGTGTGAGACATCTTGAACTTGTCTAGTCCGAAATAAGAATTTAATATCATGATGCAAACCTTACAGAACTTCCTTGCTTCTGCCTTACTAACTCACTCTTTTTCCAAGTGGTAGTGTTATAAAAAAGTATGAGTAGAGGCTGGATTACTTTTTGCCTTTGGCCCTGGGTTTCTGGTATTTTCACTTACCACCATTTACAAACATATCACATCTCTAAACAATTTCACAATTTTTATTTGTGCCAGTATGTGGGTGTGCGTGTTTATGTGTGGATATATTTGCCCGTGTGTTGTGTAAATGTGTGGATGCTACAGGCCAGTGGTGATCCCCTTTAGCTTTCCTGTCTACCCACCTCCCAGCACGGGGGCAACAATTCATGTCACTGTACACACCTGGCTTTATGTGAGTGCTGTGGATCCAAATTCATGCTTGCGCAGTAAGCATGTTACCCAGTGAGCTGTCTCCTGCCCCTAGCACATTTAAGACACAGTTCTAACCAACTAGCAAGTCATCTTTGCTATCTAAAGTAAAAGACAGAGTTCAGAACCTGAGCTGCCTGAAGTTTTGAGATGGCTAGAGAAGAAGACTAAAGGGAGATCCCATTTATATTGGACTTTACGTTCATATTTCAGGTTGGTCTTGAGGACCCCTGATTCAGAATGGCCTTGAATAAAATATAAAGCCCAAGCTTTAGAGACACTCTTACCCAACATTTTCAGTTGACAAGGTAAGTTCCAGGTTTTACAGTCAACATAAAATCTTATTTACATTTTGGAAATTTAAATGCCCATGAGCAGTAGTAAGAATCTGAAAAACTCTCTAAAGAAGACTGCTGAATTCTGTTTAGCTTTTCCTAAATTTACTTGACCTTTTTTTTTTCAGTCTTCTTATTGTAGTTAATGCTTCAAGGACATTAGGAATTAGGTTCTTTAGGAATTACTTTGAAACACTGTTTAAGAGAAAAGACAAAGTAGATAAAACAATGACCGGAACTACTGCTGGGACAGTTCTGAGCTGTTCTGTGTTTGGGGAAACCAGTAGTCATGTTCAAAATTTTGCAGCTGGAAGCCAGGCATGGAGGTGCATACCTGTAATCCCAGCCCTTGGGAGGTAGATGACCAAGGATTTAAGGCTGGTGGTTGCAACATAAGATCCAGTCTCAAAAACAAAAACAAAACTAATAAAATTAGAAACAAGCCAAAAACAAACAGCAAGGACTGGGGTGGAAGCGCAGTTGATAAGAGCGTTTGCTAACATGCAGGAATCCCTGTGTTCAGTCTCCACCAATGAATAAATAACAATGTGTGGTGGTGTACATCTGTAGTCTCAGGACTGAGGAAGTAGAGGTAGGAAGATCTGGAGTTCAAGGTCAGCCTGGGCTACATGAGACCTTGTGTTTAAAAAAAGGTCCATAGGATGATCAAGGTTTAAAAACTGTTTTGGTATCAAATTAGTTCTTTTTTTCTTTTTTCCTCTTCCATGTGGTGGGAGATACTAGATTGGCTCTCCTGATAACCTTTATCTTATAGATAAAATTGTGAATAGAAAATAGTTGGAGGAAGTATTTGTCATGACATTCCTTACGTAATTGAGGAGAGATATCTGACAAAGAAAATATGCAAGTAAAGTATTGCTATTTCAGGCAAAATATTTTTATCTTTCTAAAAATATTTGTTCATTTTTATTTTATGTGTATGAGTGTTTGCCTGCATGTATGTATGTGCACCGCTGGTACCCAAGAAAGTGAGGTGAGATTATCACATTGCCTCCCATTAGAGTTATAGCCAGTTATGAGGGTACATGTAGGTGATGAGCACCATGCCCAGACTCTGAAAGAGCTGTCCATGCTCTTAACTGATGAGCCATCCATCTCTCCAGCCCCACAACATATGTTCTTTCTGACTATCCTTTTGGGAGCTTGAGGGAATGGGATGAGTCGAGCCCTGGAGTTTGAGACTTGGCAGTATATAGTAAGACCTGGTCTCAAAAGTGAAATAAATGTTGACTTGGTTATTTGTGAGAACCTTCTGTTTGTGCTAGTGCACTTGCACTGGGCGCACACTGAACCAAGCATGCTTTCATGGAAGTTAACGTTTTAGAAGGTGAGGATTATAGAACTACCATCAGATTGGTAGCTGAAGAAACATCCCAAATGAGTAAAGGCACAACAGGAGTTGACTCTCAGGACACTGGAGGGAAAAGTGTCAGAGATTGAGTCTTCCAGGTAGATACCTAAATGAAACAACAGAGGAAACAGCAAGATGTATGCTTAATATGTCTCAGGTTGCAAAGAGACTTGTGTAGTTGGGGGATAGAGGAAAGTTAGAAGAGAGCAGATTTAGGGTTTTATCTGTGGGAAATTCAGAAAGGAATTTTTATTTATTTTTGAGAAAGGGCCTTACAAGGCAAACTGGCCTGGAGTTTCCTGTATCGGTAAAGATCACCTTGATCTTCTCATCTTCCCAAATCCCACCTCCCAAGTATGTAGTACCATGTTTGGCCCCTGGACAGTTTTGAATAGGGTTAGGGGTGGGGAGAGAAAACACTAGGGAGATAGGTTGCCCCCACCCTTATTGTTTTGTGGATTTTGTTTGTTTACTGAGAGTCTTTCTGTGTCTAATTCAGATTGATCCTCCTGCCTTAGCCTCCCAAGTGCTAAGATCCCATGGATGTGTCGCCAGGCGAGAGAGAGAGAGAGAGAGAGAGAGAGAGAGAGAGAGAGAGAGAGAGGTGTTTTGTTGTTGTTTTTATAGCAAACATTGTCTTATAAAGGACTCTTGATATCTTGATATATAGCCTGTGTTATCCTTAAACTTAGCCCCTACATCAGCCAAGTGCTAACATTACATGCATGCTATATTATGCCTGGCTTTAGATTTTTTGTTTTGATGCTGGAGGTTGAACCCAAGGCCTGTACCCACTAGGAAAGCTGTCTACCATTTAGCTATATTCCTAGCCTGAAATATTTCTTTGATGTTCAGTGTGTCTTGATCATCTTCACCTTTTACTCCATCTACCCTAGATCCATCCACTTCGCTTACCTACAAACCCAACTTTGTGCATTGTTTTTTGTTTTGTTTTGTTTTCCCTTCCCAAGTCCTATTGTGTTGGCCATATGTTCTTAAATGTTTGGCTATCCTCTGGAGCATGGTCAACGTAACAGGTACTACGCACTTGAAGAAAGCTGATTCTCCTTCTCCCAGAAGCTGCTATCAGCTGTCAGTAGCTTCTTTGCTAGACATGGGACATCGTGTCCACCTCCACTGTCCATACTGGTGTTGGCCTACCGTTGTCGCAGTCACTGTGAGTTCATATGTGTGGAATCCAGTAGACACTGTTGGAATGCACTCATCTACTGCCCCTGGCTCTTACAGACTTCCTACCCTTCAAGTTAGGAGTTATGCGAAGTATGAGCTTTTTCCTTCTGAGCTACTTCCACTGCCTCTATAACTTTTTAATCATAGAGAGTGTTTAGATGAGGTTGGCCTGTGGCCCTTAGAGACCAGAAGAGGGTGTCACATCTCCTAGAACTGCAGTTTCCCACGGTTAGAAGCCACAATATGGATGCTTGCAACTGAACTAGGATCATCTACAAGAGCAGCAAAAGTTGTTAATCATGAACATATCTCTCCAGCTTCCGGAAAGCAGTTGGTTACCCCCATAGCAGTCATGCCACAATATGCATAAAGCTACATCTGTAGCTTATCCCTTCAGGAACCCTTTGGTGTAACACCCTCCCACCATCGGTCTCTTTTTATTAGTGTGTGTGTGTGTGTGTGTGTGTGTGTGTGTGTGTGTGTGTTCGTTCCCAAATATGTAAAGACAACCTACTGAGTCCATATAATGTTACTTGTATGTATGTTTTCAGAGCTGGCCGTTTACTATTGAATAACCAATTAACGTACTCTTCCTGAGGAAGACTATTTCTCTCATTCTCAGTATTCCTTGATTGTAGTTCTTTGTGTATGGTTGGGGCCTCTTGAGGTAGAAGAGATATTAGCATGTCTATTAGTTGACTCATCCTTGTTCAGGTCATGTTTTGGCAGCCATGTTGGTGAGATTTCATAGATTTAGTTTTTCTGACATTTGTAGGAGACATAGACTCACAACAAGCTTTGTGTCCTCTGGCTCTTCCAATCTTCCACCAACAGTGACTGCTGAGGCCTAGGCATAGATGTATCCATTGGGACTGTACTTCTGTAATGGTTCTTGATGAAGCCTGCACTTATCTGTGGATTTAAAGACAAGTATTTAGAATGTAGTTAGGAAATGTGCCAATTTAGTAAAATGGTGGTTCTAAATCCTCCTCCAAGATCCATGACTTCCTACCCCTGGGTAGTTGACTGAGTTTCCAGTACCATGCATGATTTTGTTACTGTCTAGCAGGTTTTAAGTCCAATGAGAGCAGTTGATGACCGCCAAGGTATGTGAGCCACTACTGCACCCTTAGGGTTGTTCCATGCTGTCCACTGTTGCAATTCATAGGTGCCACAGCTGCTGGCCAGGACCAGTGGTTGCTTCCGTCGGAGGCTTTCAGGTCAGATCCAACTCATGTCCTATGAGTCCTGTGTCCATCTTCAGCAATCGAGACTTAGCCTTCTGCCCTTGAGGAGAAGGGCAACAAAAGGCAACAGTAATTAGCCTGTAATATTTTGGGAGTCTCTTGGATGGCCCTGACCAAGAACTCAGAAGAGGCCTTCTCATGCCTGATGTTGGGATTTTTGTTAGTCTACAGCTGTGTGTGTGTGTGTGTGTGTGTGTGTAGAGAGAGAACAAATAAAATACACATAGTACGTATATATACACACATATAGACTTATTTATGGTATAGGCATATATATGTCTTAGGTACTTAATAATATTCCTTATGACTTCTTCAGACATTCTTGTTTTTTTGTTTTTTGTTTTTACCTTCCTTTCTACCTTCTGTATTTATGTCTCTTCAATTTATTTTGATGTTTCAAAATTTCTTTACCATGTCTGTTGTTTGAAGAACACTTAAATTCCACTGGTGGTAAGCTTTCTTCAGTTATCTTCCATCGTACAAAGTCTTAATCTTTTTATAAACTTTTAAAAATGATTTACTTTTACTTTTATTTCTATGTGCATTGGTGTTTTGCCCGCATGTATTTCTGTAGTATTGGCTCTCCTGCAGCTGGAGTTACAGATTTCATAAGCTGCCGTGTGGGTGCTGGGAACTAAACTCAGAACCTCTGAAAGAGCAGCCAGTGCTCTTAACTGCTGAGCCATCTCTTCAGCCCACAGGGTCTTAAATTTAGTATTTATTTTCCACTGCAAACAGTATATAGATCTGGAAATGTGCCACTGACCTGAATGTTGGCCTTTATGGTATCTCATGATAATTTTGCTGCCATTCAAATAATTCATTTGTATACAGTGTGCTATTTCTCTGTATATGCTTTCACTATTTTTTCCCTCTTTGCTTCTCTGAATTTTAATTATAATATATTTTGGCATGTATTTCCTTGGATATTTTATTCTTGTTTCCTCAGCTTTAAAAGACATAGTTTTGTATATAGTACCACATTTTGTGTTTGTCGTTACAAAGCCCTGTTAGTTATGAAGTCAGTTTTGTAGGTAATAGCTAGCATTGTAGCTTAAAAAAGAATACATTAGTATATACTCCCTTTGGTAAAAGGAATAATTAATTTTTTTTTTTTTTACATAGAAGGTCTGTTCTGGGATCCAAAGTGAAAATTTTCTTTCTATGGTTTCCTGCAAAATAATATGGAGAACTGTTGATTAAAATCACTCACATTTTATTTTGTTTGAAGGGAGCTAGTTAGCAGCATCCCTGGATTTGAGACTGATGTTGATAAGCAACAAAGTGGGATATTTTTTTCTACCTCCAAATTACCTAGTTTTCATAGCTTGTTTTTCTTTTGTTTTGTTTTGCTTTGGTTTTTTGAGACAAGGTTTCTCTTTGTAGCCTTGGCTGTCCTAGACTAGTTTTCTAGACCAGGCTGGTCTCCAACTCACAGTGATTCACCTGCTTCTGCCTCCCAAGTACTATGATGTAGCTTGTTTTTCTTACCAATTAAATTGATCACAAACTTGTGTTTCTAAGCAGTTATGGCCTGAATAAGTTAAAAACGGCCTTAGAGACACTCAGCATCAGCCTCTGTCCAGATGTTATATCTAAGAGCCGAAGCAGAAAAGGGTGAAAAATGCAAAGCACAGCTATTTTATTTCTCGTGGTTCTCTTTACATGGTAACAATATTGAGTGTCAACTTATTGTGTGACTGACACAGCTGGGTGCTAGGAATGCAAGAAAGGGTTAAAAAATGACTCTTATTATGTCATGGACCCAGATCACCAATAAAGTATATTCCTCTTTTCGTGTTGTTTTTCGAGACAGGTCTCTCTGTGTAGCCTTGGCTGTCCTGGCTCTGAGGACCACGCTGGCCCAGAACTCACAGGGATCCGCCTGCCTCTGCCTCCCTGAGTGCTGGGATTAAAGGCGTGCACCACCATGCCCGGCTAAAATGTATTCCTCTTTTATATTCCTCTTATGTAGCTGAAATTTTGAGCCTCTTTTTGTTGTTATTGTTCGGTTTGTTTGTTTTTGCTTTTTAAATCAAACCCTGCCTCTTCCACATTCTGGTACCACTGCTCTACCCGTTCCTGTGCGTGACGCTTTTAGATTCCATGTGCAAATGGTCACCTGGTATTTGTCTTTCTGTGCCTGTCTTATTTCTCTGAAGCATTGTGAACCTTTATCGTATCTTCAAATAGTTCCAATTAATAGCTTTACACTGTCCCTTCTTTATTCCTACCCTTGGTTAAATGGAAAGGCTTTGTTCCTCAGAGAGCTAGACTGAAATTCCAAATATCAAATGCTTGGCACACAATCGACAATGTATATATTGTAGGAATCTGTGCAATGGCAAAGTAATTTGAGCAAGTTACTTTATACTTAATACAGTGCTTAGCAATAGAAGGTAGTAAGTAGTATTAAATTTAAAGTTGTTGCATTAACTTTTTTGAGGAAAGACGTGAACATCTATTTACCCCAGTGACAGACCAAAGAAATGATTGTACCCAAGACCAGCTCGCTGAAGCAATTAGCTTAATTGGAGTTGAGTTATTTGCAGGAGCATGGCTCAGGACACGTCATGAAGCTAGAAGGAGCACGTCGAGAAGGAAGGAAAGGATCTTAACGTAGATGGAGAAATATACATGTAGCATGAAAACAGAAGAGACGCTGTTCTGTGGGAGAAAAGAACCAGCAAGGGGGCAGGGCTGGTAAGGGATAAAGGAAAGAAAGTAGCCTGAAAGTGCCGTAATATTACTGTGCATGCTAAATTGAAAGATTAATTTTAAAAATTGGGCATGCTTATTTTATAGGATGTTTTCAATATAGTCCTAACTAGAAAAATTAGTTACTGTCAACACATACAAGCATTTTTAAAAGGTTATAATCTTACTAAGATGCAAAGTGGTCCATCACACACACACACACATACACACACAGAGTGGACCATTACACATACACACACACACATGGGCTGGGAGAGGGGGAGAGAGAGGGAGGAGAATGCTAAAGACCAGGAGAGCACCTGTACCTTATATACCGTGGCATCAATATTTTGTTACCAGTACTCCTGGTTAATGTAGTTATTAGGAGAAAAGAGGAATGCTTTGGTAATTCAAGTTCTGTAGTTGGTGGTGCACATTCTTTGTGGTCTGTTGTTTGTATATTTAGGTGAAATAAAATTTGAAAACCTGATTTTCTTTTGAATTTGCATCTTTTGCTGTTTTGTTTTTAGCGTCCCAAATGAGCTAAAGAAGACTGTAATCAAATTACCTAGTAAATATTTTGTCTTCCTATGCTAATATATGCTTCTCTCTCTTTCTTTTTTTTTCTCACCAGAGGAAATAAAAGTTGAAACTGAGAAACAAAGGTTTGTATGATTTCTTTTCTTTTATAAAATTGATTTGCATACTTGCCAGTCTTGTCCAAAATAGTAATACAATCATCTATACTTTTAGCATTACAGATTTTTTATCTATGTAATAAAATAAAAAATAGTTACAAAACAACTTCATATAAATTAGACATTTCTGAAATACCATAAGCCATATTTTAACTTCTTGAAGAATTTAATATATATTTAGAAAAATTCTAGAGTTCTTTGACCTCATTAACTTCTTTAGAACAGAATAGAAATAATTCAAAAGTGTACTTCAGCATAAAGGCATGTTGAAAGCCTATGGCTGCTTAAAGTTTTATAATACTATGTTATATTCAATGAAATATTTCTATGATAGAACTTGGGATCTTTGGAAAAAGACAGCAGTCCCATTTTGTGTCTGGCAGCTGTGGCGACTACCGTTTATTCTGCGGCATATCACTGACCTCTCTTGCTTTCCTTTCTTTGTGTAATACAGAAAGATAGAAAAATGGTTGATATAGTTTTATTTTATGACTGATTTTCCATGAATTTGTCATCATTAAGTAAATGTGGTATTCTACTTACACTCTTCCTTTTTTTTCAGTCCTCCTCATGGAGAAGCAAAAGCTGGATCAAGCACCCTTCCACCCGTGAAATCAAAGACAAATTTTATTGAAGCAGACAAGTACTTCTTACCCTTTGAGTTGGCATGCCAGTCCAAATGTCCCCGCATAGTTAGTACATCTCTAGATTGTTTGCAGGTGTGTATAAAATGGATCTAACACTGTCTACTTTCAGTGTATTTCTAATACTACTCATGGTAATTTAGACCTGTCCATGAAAGTCTAGAATACTCTTTGAGGTAAGAAACAAAATAATCATTTATGTTAGATAGACTGTAGCTGTAAAAAGATGGTTCTTGTTAGTATTAATAAAAACCATTAGCAAAACAAAGGTTGAGGTTGTTAATAATAATGTTGATTTGTTCTCTTTCCATCAGTGGCATTATACTGCTGTGTATTTTGTTTTTGAGATGGGCACCTAATATGTTCCATGTGTGGTCTTGAACTCCTAGTTTCAAGCCTCCTAAGCAGATGGGCCCATAGGCATGTGCCACTGTGCTTAAATCATCATTGGAAATAATTTCACTAAATCTCTATTATTTTATAGAATGTAGCATTTTGATATTGACACTCTTTGCTTTATTAGAATTTTGCTCACCCTGGGACATTCATTAATGTCAGAAATAATCATGAGTGCATTCCCCTTTTATTCTCATGTACAAACACACACAGTATCCTAGATTTTCTGAGGCAGCCTTCCAGATGTCAAGTGTTTGTTTGTTTTCAGGTATTGTTGCTGTCCATTAGCTGCATACTCTGCTAACAGCTTAGTAGCCAAGAAGAGATGATTTATTCTTAAGATAGGTTAAAGATAAATTAATCTGATTTCTGGCCTTGCTTTCTCTGGAGTGCTAGGGTTATTAACATCTAATGCCTTCCCTCCAAGCTAAAATGGTAATGCTGAAAGATAATTTTGAGACTTTTTTTTTCAGGTAGTGTTTGGAAACTGGATTTCTTGACAAATGATGATATAAGTTGGAAAGAGATTTGATGCCATTTGAAGGTGTTAAGATAGTCCTCCAAAAACACTATCAGTAAAACCTTGTTTAGATAGAAAGCAGCAAGCAGTTCTAACATATCACAGACATGTTCTTCAGGCCTGGCTTTCTGGAAGTATTGCCTAATAGTTTTGTTGTTAGTCGTCTGCTTTTGTAATCACTGTAACTACAAATAGTTTTCCAATTTTATTAAACTACGGAAAAAAAGGTATAGTCTTTGGCTTTGAGTGTACCTTGATGTTTTTGTTTAAAAATTAATGCATATTCATTCAAATGTATTTCAGTTCAGAGTAAGCTAGTGTACTTATTAGTTAGCTTGACGAGGTGCTTTATTATGTCTGTTTCAGAAACTTATTGCTTACGGGCACTTGACTGGCAATGCTCCAGATAGTACGACACCAGGCAAAAAATTAATTGATAGAATTATTGAAACAATATGTGGCTGCTTCCAAGGTCCTCAAACAGATGAAGGAGTTCAGTTGCAGATAATAAAGGTAATAAATTATATAAAATGATTGTAGTTTTTATTATTATACTTTTATAACCAGAAAACTTCCTGCCTTGAAAATATTAGGAAAGGTTATTTTCTGTGCACTCTGGCTTTGACAGAGACTATTGGGATAATGTTTAGAACCTAGGTGAGATTTGTTGTTTTATGCCAAGAGTTCATTAGAAGAAAACTACATGCTTTATTTCTTCTTTTGGACATCCCAGTTAGGATTAAATCCTTTGAGTCTTCAGGAGTTTTTCTGTACTTACCTTGATTTTTATACCTATTCCATCTTTTAGGTTTTAAGATGATTCATAAAGTTGTGACCTCACTGTTTTCTGTATTGTTAGGTCCCATGTAGTCTTCCTTCTCAGCCCATGTATCACCAAGTAGACTGTTGACCGGCTTTTGATATTCTCTTGTGCCCATCCACCTATTGAACCTGTGCCAAAACAACAAACAAACCAACCAAGTTTGTGCTATAATGAACCTGGATTGTTGGATTCCTTTAGAGAAAAACTAGTTATGTTCTAGTTGCTGATGTTGCAACTATGGTAACATATCTATGCTCAGTTGTGATGAAGTGTAAATACTCTACATTTTAATAAACACGAGTACTGTTTCTAATGAAGCTTAGCTAAAGAGTGTTCTAGAGTTCAGAGGCCTATGGGAAAACTACTTTCACAGTAGTGAAAGCCTCAAATGTAGTCAGTTAATAGTTGGTCACATGTTCAAAGTAGCTAGAAAGCTTTATACTACCTAAAGTGGTCATTGTTTTGAAAATTTTAAGTTTAAAATGAAAAGACATATTTTTGTGCTTGAATTCATGATGCAGAAAATTGCTTTGTGTTTCTTTCCTCTTAAAGGCTTTACTTACAGCAGTAACATCACAACACATAGAAATTCATGAAGGAACTGTACTGCAAGCTGTGAGAACATGCTACAATATCTATCTAGCCAGCAAAAATCTCATCAATCAGACAACAGCCAAAGCCACTCTTACTCAGATGCTAAATGTTATCTTTGCACGCATGGAAAACCAAGCAGTGAGTATTAAAATATTGAAAGAGGGTGAGAGAACACCACAGGCCTCAAATGTAGAAGGGAGTTTGGAGTAGTTAAAGTCTGTGTTTCTGTTCGAAATGCCTTTTGTCTACAGTAAGATGTGCATTTTCAGTTTTACTGACTTGTTTAACTTTAGACAACATGTACTTTTAATCTCACAAAAATGTATATAATTGATTACCTCATGGAAGTGTTTATGAATTGATATTTTACCAAACTTAAATTTAATAAAGTATAAGGTAGATATAAAACTACCTCATTTGACCTGTTCAGGTATTCTCTGAACCTTAAAACGAAAGTGCATTTTTATATCGATAAAGTATATTAGTATATTTTATTTCTTCCACACAGTAAGGGCTATGATTTTTTTTTTAATCCTTAAAATTACTTCAGGTTGGTTGGAAAGAGAATAAGAGCTACAGGTGTTAACTTGGCTTTTTATTTGTTTTGGTGTACACTTTATTTAGCAGAAAGATTGCAAAAATATTTGAGAGATAGTTCTCTTCCACCCTTGACCTTTGTTTTGTTTTGTTTTGAATTTTGTGTGGATGTATGTGGTGTATGCTGGTATGCTTCTGCAACATACATATATGTGTGGAGGCCGGCTGTTGTTGAGATTCTGAGTCTTCCTTCATCAGTTGCTGCCTGCCTTCTGGTGTTGTGGTTGGGTCAGCCTCGGCATCTGTTTGTCCTTACCCTCCCAGCACTCGGGTTACAGACACATGCCCCTGCACCTTGCTCATGTGTTAGTTCTGAGGACCCAAACCTAGGTCCTTGTGCTTTTATGACAAACGCTGTACCCTTTGTGCCTTCTCCCGTTTGACTCTGCGTCCCTTATTAACAGTGTGACCAAAGCATAGCAGTCAGGAGCAGAGTCAACTCTAGAATAGAGCCTTACTTGGACTCTATCAATCTCACCAACAATACCTGGTTTCTACTTTATTATCTGACCTAGAAATGCTACTCCCCGTTCTGTTACAGTGCCTCAGCCTTTTCTTACTTATTATGATTTTTCTTTCTTTCATGTTTTCTCATGATTAGAGTGAGGTTTTACATTTTTTGCTAAAAATGTTTCCTTTTACATGCATTACATCAAGAAGTTAATGTTGATACCTTTTTGCTGGTGATATTAACCTTGATCACTTGGTAACAAATAAAACTGTTGGGAGCTGGACATGGTTTAGCTGCTACAGAGGATCCGGGTTCAATTCCTAACACCTGTATGTTGCTCACAACCATTTACAACTCTAATTCCAGAGGATCCTACACCTTCTTCTGGCCTCCTCTCTTGTGTTGCACAGACATATTATACCCAGACAAAACACTCAAATACATAAAACTGAATCATTAAAAGAAGATACCTGTCAAGGTCTTCCAGTGTGCCATTACTCACCTTTCTTTTGCATTTAATAGATATCTTGGGAGGTATTGTAAGACTATGCAAATATCTTATTTTCCCCCATAGCTCATTTTAGTCTCTTTTAGTAGTCGATCTTGTTGGGAATAACTGTTTCCTTGGTGGTGTGTTCCTGCTTCTCTCCTTCCTTCTCTATTAACTAGGGTCCTCTTTTTTTTTTTTTTTTTTTTTTAAATCAGTGTATCTATTAATTCAGTAAACTAAATCAGACTACTCCTGGGTCTTTATTCTATTTTATGTATAGTAACCTGATATTATCATTTTATTGCCCATGTTATTTCAGCTTGGGGTCCTTTAGCCCATTTGACAAGATACTAATCTGTTGTGAATACTTCCATACTGTTCTGGAATCTTAAGCTGTTTTATGCTCATTAAAAAAAAAACTCTTTGAAGCTTTTTGTAAATACACAGTATGTCTTGATAATATCTACCCTTTCCCTCTTTAATTCCTCTCAAGACCCTCTTCCCCATTATATCTTCCTCTCAACTTTATATCCTTTTATAATTATTTAATATATTGAGTTTAGTTAGTGCTGTCAGTGGTCATGGATTGTCCCCTGGGTCATAGGGACAGACCACTCCCCCAGTGACCATCAGTTGCCAGCAGCCCTCAGCTAGGGGCAATGCCTCAAGTCCCTGCCCATTCCATTCTGAAATCTGTACCTGGCTTGGTCTTATGTAGCTAACCACAGTTGCTATGAGTTCATGCGTACAACAGCCATTTAATTTTGCCCTTTACAGCTTTGAAATCAACCATTTCAACAAGGAGCTTGGCTCCCTCAGTTGGGCAAGGACATTTATTTAGATACCAAAGTCTGGAACTCACCAAGTTACCTAGTGTGTTTGTTATCTTTGAGCTATGGCTTCTGACTCTCTAAGCAAATACAGCTAGAAAATACACCTGTATGTGACTTTTTTCTGTATATATTTAAAGACATATGTTTATACTGACATCACAGCTTAACATCACAGAGTTCATTTTAGCCTTCTCCCTTGATTTACTTATAACTTCTTTCTCTGAACAGTATGAAATGTGGCTTTTATTTTCATTTAGGTATTGTTTGTTCTTTAAATTTTATACATGTATACAATGCATCTTAGTCATATCCATTCCTACCCCTCTCCCCTGCAAAAAAATTTTCCCTCCTATTTCATGTTGCCACTACCTGGTTCATCTCCTTTGCCTCCCCCTGTTTAAAAAAATGTACTGAGTCCAGTTAGTGTCACCCACAGGCACATGAGTATGGGGACATCCACCGGAGCATGGGCAACCTACCTACTAGTGGCTGTGTCCCTGAAGAAAATGTATTCTCTCTTTCCCAGCATCGTTAGTTGCCAATAGTTCCTTGGCTAGGTGCTGAGCTCATGAGCTCCTCCATCCACACTGGAATGCTGCCTGATTTTGTCTTATACATGTTTTGCAGGTAACCACAGCTACTGTGAATTCATGAGAGCAGTGGCCACATCGTATGTCTAAAAGATGCATTTCATAGCACTCTACCCCACCCTTGACTCTCTCTTTCCACTCCTACTTCCCTGGTCGCTAGGCAGGGGAGGTTGATATAGCTGCTTCATTTAGGGCTGAGCGTTCAACAGTAACCAGTTATTCTTAGCTCTCTGATGGGTTATGAGTCTCTACATTAACCATTGCCAACTGCAAAAGGAAGTTTTTCTCATCAAAGTTGAGAGGAGCCTGATTTATTGATTGAATTGGTGGCACAACTGCACTGAGTTGAAAGATGATGGTCTCAGATCCCTGTGGTACTAGCAAGATATATTAGTCTTAGAAGTTTGTTTTCATTCTAAATATGCATCTAGTAGTCTTTATAAAATAAGAATTTTAGACTGTTAATTATAAGGTTATTATACTTTTTTAGACAGAATCACTTAATTCAATTTTTTAAATAAATTTATATAATTCTTTTTCATTTGAAATGTTACTGGAGATTATGAAAGATAACTTGATACTGTAAAATATTTATCTTTGTGGGAATTAATCCTGTGATAATCATTCATATCAGCTAACAACGATTGGAAGAAATGTATGAGGAGCAATAAAATTCTAAAAAATGAAGTACTCGGATCCTGCTTGATATTTTTAGCATTTTGTTAAGTGAGCCAGTTTACTAGATGACATTACATACACAAAAATGACAGGCTTTCTAAAATAAAATCTAAACATTGACAGATGTGGCAATTTTACTTACTAAATATGGTTTTAATACACTGTTTAAATTAAAAGGTGTTTTATATGATAATGTCAGAACATGTTACAAAAGGGAATGTACTGAAAAGTTCTTATGCTTTGTTTCCCATGTGATTATTTCCTAATCTCCACCTCACATAGATGTTTCTTGTGTATCTTTCTAGGCTTTATTTCCAGGTATATATAGACAAAAGGGAGAGAGAGAATAAATGTGAATAAGTATGTGTGTGTTGTACTTTGTTCTTTTTGGTGGAATTTTTGGTTTTAGGTAAATATTTTATTAGCAACAATCCAGTTACTACTTGGTGACATTAACACTGTTTTCATTTTGTTTAGATACTACATTTCACAGCATCACACATCAAATCCAAGGTCTGGAGATAGGGCTCAGTAGCTAGGAGCTCTTGCTGCTATTCCAGAAGATCCCAGTTTGGTTCCCAACACCCAAATCTCATAATCCAACACCCTCTCCTGGCCTTCATGAGCACCAGCACACATGCGCATGCACTCGTGGACATACCACATACAAATAAAAATAATAAAATATAAACACCAAGCATAGTCAGATAAAAGTATATTAGTGAAGACTTCTCTCTGTTCTTATGTATCAATTTCCAGACATCTAAGAAATAATATTGTTTCTTTTAGTATATTTTATGTTGGTTCTGATGGCCTATAATTCCCAAGCCCAGAGAAAAAGGATACCGTATTTAAAGGATTTGTAGTTAGGTAATTAGGTGAATTTCAGAATACTTATTTTACTAACACTGGAAATCATTTTGTTCTTTCCAGTTACAGGAAGCCAAACAAATGGAAAGAGAAAGGCATCGGCAGCACCATCATCTGTTACAGTCTCCAGTAAGCCATCATGAGCCCGAGTCACCTCATCTTAGATATGTGCCACCTCAGGCTGTTGATCATAGATCCCAGGAACATGAAGGGGATCTTGATCCCCAAACACATGATATGGACAAAAGTCTCCAAGATGATACCGAGCCTGAAAATGGATCTGATGTTTCCAGTGCAGAAAATGAACAGACAGAAGCTGATCAGGCAACTGCAGCTGAAAGTAATCCTGAGATGGGGCTGTGGGCTGCTTGCATGTTAAGGGAAGTGCTGGGATGAGGTTTTGTTGAAATAAGAAGACGTGATTTAATGGTTACCAGATAGTTTGTGATAATCGTGATATTTTCTATCAATGGTAAAGCTAATTTACTTCAATCTGCATAGTATCTCTTAATGATGCTGTGCCTTCGTCATCACTTCACGGTGTGATATGTAGATTGCCCTGGGAAGAGAGACACCTTTCTAAAAAAAATCGTAAATACCTATTACAAAATTACATAGGTACTTTAGTTTTCTTTTTCACATCAGTTTTCTAGCAGACAAAGGATCCATTCAGTAAGAGCTTTTAGAATATGATTGAAAATTTAACATCATTATTGGTTTAGAAAGTATCATGTCAACAGGCATGGTGGTGTGCACACCTTTAATCCCAGCACTTGGAAGGCAGAAGTAGGCAGATCTCTGTGAGTTCCAGGATAGCCAGAGCTACACAGAGAAACCCTGTCATGAAAGAAGGAATCATATCTGAAATCCCAGTACTTGGGAGGCAGAGGAAAGATCCTGACTTTTGAGGCTAGCTTGGACTATATAGCAAGAACCTATTTTCAGGAAAAATTAATGAAATTGATTATAAAAATAATATTGACTAACCAAATAGCATATAAAAAGTTCATTTTAAAAAATTTTATGGAGGCTGGAGAGATGGTCCAGCAGTTAAGAGCACTGTCTGTTCTTCCAGAGGTCTTGTGTTCAATTCCCAGGAACCACATGGTGGCTCACCAACCATCTATAATGTGATCTGGTGCCCTCTTCTGGCTTTCACGTGTATGTGCAGACAGAGCCCTGTATACATACTAAATACAGAAATAAATCTTTTAAAAATGTTTTTATATCAGCAACAGTCAGCAGAGTTGAGATGTTCTCTCTTTCACTTTTTTTTTTGTTTGTTTGTTTAATCTGTGGGTATGTGCATGATGAGTGTGTAAGAGTAAGTGCACATGTGCCACATTGCACATGTAGGAGGTCGGAAGACAAATTTTGGATGTCAGTCTTTGCCTGTCCACATTGCTTAAGACAGATTTGCTGGCCCAGGAACTTCCAAAGAGTTTCCTGTCTCCACTTCTCATCTCATTGTTGGAGAATTGAGATTACAGACAAGTACATTTTGTGGGCTCTAGGGACTTGAACTTGGATCTTCCTGCTTGTAGAGCAAGAGCTTTCCCCAGTGAACCTACTCCTAGTCCTATCGTACATTTTCCAAGAAAAATTTTATGTAAGAGATGTTACATTGTCATAAAAATTAATTTTTATATAGATTTTTCTATAGAAGTAATAACCTTATGAAATAAGTTTCTCTTTATTCTTTGATCCTGCCAGGGAGTTTGAGTTGTTCCCTTTTCTTGTTGCTTAGACTGACTTGATAAATGATAGAAATTGTGTTGCTCTCTGTAATGGATAAATTGGACTTAGTTAGACTTCATCCGAAATCTGTTTTTACTTCATTTTGAGGAAAGACCTCTGCTATTGACGTTTTTTATTTATTTATTATTAACATTTTTTTTTTATTTTTGGTTTTTTGAGACAAGGTTTCTCTGTGTAGCCTTGACTATCCTGGACTCAGCTTGTAGACCAGGCTGGCCTCGAACTCACAGTGATCCGCCTGCCTCTGCCTCCCAAGTGCTGGGATTAAAGGCGTGCGCCACCACTACCCGGCTATTGACGTTTTTTAAAACTCTGTTTTCTAGAACTCAGTAGTGGCATAAATAGATATGTCATGTACATACATATGTGGAGGCAAAAAGTCAGCCAACTTAAAGCATCGTTCCTTGGATGCTACCCATTTTATTTTTGAAATGAGGACTCTGGCTCGGGGCCGCACTAATGCGGCTAGCCTGGCTGGTCCATGACTCCCAAGGACCTCTGTCTGTGCCTGCCCAGAACTGGTACTATATGTACACAACGCTGCACCTAGTTTACATGTGCACAGTATGTTCTGGTTACTCTGACATCTCACCCCTCTGCTCCATGGAACTCCCTTTTTCATATTCATATTTTTTTTTTGTTTTGTGACCCAGTGTGCTTAACTATGGCCATCTGTTTACCTGAGTGTATGATTCTCCATTGGAGTGTACTAGGCTTACCAGTGAGTACCCACCTGATGGCAGTGACTCCCCATTTTCCAGAATCTAGCAGTGATCACTAGTTCAGTCAGCCCGCCCCCCCTCCGCATCCTGGGGCAGGGATGGAGAACATCTCTTGAACCCCTCCCCCTCTGGTTGGCAGTTAACAGGCCCGTTCTTGGGCTGGTTGCATGTAGGAAAGTACAGTTGCTTTGACTCCATGATTGGGATGGCTGTGTTTTCTAGAAGTAAAAGCATTCTGTAGCTCTTCCTGTGTTCTACTCTTGCATTGTCTGTGTTCCCTTGTCTGCAGTGTTCTTGATCTTTACAGGGGGTGCTGTACATGCCTTGTTCATGGTTCAGCACTTAGCCTCCATTTCTTCTCAGCACCTAATATAGTCACTTGTTCTGCAGAGAAGATCTTCTCTGGTTAAGGCTGAGCAAAAGCCAGATGGTGGTTTTGTCTTTGAGGCAGGTTTAGTACATAGCCTTGGCTGCCCTGTGCTATGTAGACCAGGCTGGCCTTGAATGCGTACAGATCTTCCTAGTCCCTGCTGCTGACACCCAGTTTTTTAAAGAGTTCTCAGTATCAGATTTGGGTCCCCATGCTCTCACGACAAGCACCTTACTAACTAAACTATCTTTCCAATTTTCTTTTTGCTTTATTTCAAAAGGCTACTTAGGGCAAAACAACCATTCACACTATGTAATCTACCAACCAGTGAATCCATATGCTCTGTCTAAAGTGCTTTTCTCATAATTGCTCTTGCTTTTCACTGCATGTTTAAAAGAATTGATTCAAAGGGCTGATCTCTGACAAAGGTGGGGTTTTATTTGTTCCTTTATTTATTTTTATATATTCAGCAAACATATGTTGAGCATTCTGTGTTTTATGTTCTATATGCTAGAATTTGGGGTTAAGATGATAGGTACAGTTATTGCTTTCAGTCTACCTACAGGGTCAGATGAGAACGAACCAGTATAGTGTGTGGTTTCCTGGAAGTGGCAGGCCTACGTAGTTAGGCTGAGGAGAATTAGGAAAGTTCCTTCATAGAGAAGTCAGTGATGCTTTAGTTGAATAGTAGTGAATAAAAACCATTAGCTAGAAAGCAGAGGAAATTTTCCAACAGAAATAACATGGCTATGACAAAGGAGCACGTATTGTGTGTAAAGACATCACTGTAGTTGTCTTATAGAAGGAAGGGTGACCAGGAAGGCGTTGTGATGATTTTGACCATGAAGGTATTGCTCTAACATCTCATAAATAAGCCTCTGGTTCAGAATGTATGTCCTGGAGCACAACCTTAGCTGGGTGAAGTTGCACATATAGCTAACCTCTCTAGGCAGTCTTGTGTGTTACAAATACTAATCACTGGGCTGGAGACATGGCTCAGAGGTTAAGAGCTCTGGCTGCTATTCCAGAGGTCCTGAGTTCAGTTCCCAGCAACTACATGGAGGCTCATAAACCACCTATAATATGATCTGATGCCTTCTTCTGTCATGCAGGTGTACTTGCAAGCAAAACACTGTATATATAATAAGTAAATTTTAACAAATATTAATCACATTTCTGTCAGTTTATATGAATTTTTAAATTTACTGTTTTATAGATACTTTTAGATAGTAGCTCTGTATATTTACTCACATTGGAACTATAGTTTTCAGACTTGAAGTGTTTTAGACAATCACAGCACAGAAATGAAAGCTTAGAAATGGTAGAAAAAATACCTACCATGACACTTAAGTTTTTTATCCCACAGAGGAAGCTCAGGCTATATTTTTCTTCTTCATGATATAAATGTATAGATTGAACATACTTGCTTAGCAGATTTCCCATTGTGACACTAACTATTTTGTAAAACATGGCAGGTAGTAGATTAAAAAACAGTGCAATTGTAGGGAGGACAGACTTTGAGAAAACAGTATTGTTAAGTCATAATCCTTTATAATAGTCAGCATGAGGAGAATGGAGACATTACTGTAGCCAGTAGATAAAAAGTTGGCTGTCGTTTGGTATAGGGAGATATTTGCCAGGTTCCTGGAGTATCCTAAAGTGCTAATTGAACCACCTCAGGATACTTTTAGCATTTCAAAAGCCCCAACTGTGATTCTGTTTTTATCTGTAGTCATCTATACAAGCTGTCAGATTCCATTGTTTTCTTTAGCGGTTCCTAAGAGGAAAAATTAGCATGAATTCAGTTTTACATTGAAAATGAAGATTCTTTTGGAAAAAATGAACAAAACACTAATGGTGTCCCAAGTAGTTCGGTCTCTTGTCTCTTTACATATTTTGTCGTAAAATGCAGCATTAATAATTGTATCAAAGTCAAGTTTAGTTATTTTAGTTTGATGTTGGATGAAACTTAATACAAACATGTATGTACCAAGTACATGTTAATGTACACATGACATGAAAAGTGCTTTATTTAGAATACTGTTAGAAGTTTGGTTCTTTATAGGAATAATTTTATGAAATCCTATTAAGTTGAATAGTAATTTAATAGCTGATCAAATAGAACCTTGTTAAAATGGATTTGAATTTGAAAAATACTTAAGTATTGGCTTGGTTACAAATTCTGAAAATTTAATAAGATATTGTTGCAAATTTTTTCCAGTCATTTGATTTTTTTTTAAAAAAGGCATTTCATATACATATTTGTTAGATGTTTCTTAGAAAGTTAAAATAATGTCTCAAACTTTCTCTTTCAAAGCATTATCTAAAAATGATATGCTGTATGATGGAGACTGTGAGGAAAAGCCACATGATATTGTCCAGAGCATTGTAGATGAAATGGTGAACATCATCGTTGGAGGTAGTGTACTTCATTTGAAATTAGTTTATTCTGTTTTTCTGGATTTCATCTGACCATGGCAATCCTATAATGTGGAACCAAGGGAGTAAAGTTGTAAGTTCTCAAATTAGTGTTTGTATGTATGTGTATGCCTGCTAAGTGCAGTAGCCCCTTCCCCACACATGCAGGATGCTTTCTAAAATCTCTAGTGGATGCTTTCAGCCATCAGATAGCATCAAACCCTGTTTCTACCCCCTTTCCTGTGCACAGGTGCACAGATGTAATGCCTTTCCGTGCCTTGTGGTCAGAATGTTGGTATCTAAGTATATCAGCAAACCAGTAAGAACATCTTTCTCCACAGTTCCTATAATAACTTCAGCATATGACTTTTTCTCATTCTAGAAATTTTGTTTTTCACTTAAAGTACTTTGCCACTTCTTTTTTCCTTTTAAATACAGTAGCCTTTCCTACCTGGGTGTGATGGTATACACCTTTAATCCTTGCACTCGGGAAGCCGAGGCAGGCAGATGTCTGTGAGTTCAGTCCAGGATGGCAAAGGCTTCATAGAGAAACCCTGTCTGGAAAAAAAAACCAACCAAGCAAAAAGACAAAGTAGCCTTTCCTTAGCATATCAGGACTTGACTTACTGGTTGAGGTCACTGCTAACTACAAGAAGGGATATTCAAATATTTACCATATGAGTTACAGCAATGGATCTGATAACTAAGGCAGCGTTGAGCATCTGGGTAGCGTAAAGAGATGATGAGATTTAAGAATGGTGATTCAGTATAATACATGTAATGTCATATAACAGAAAAAAAAAATAGAAGCAGTTGAACAGGGCTAGAAATTTCAGAGTTAGGATTTTGGATTTTATTCTAGCACAAAGAAATCAGCATTAATAATCTTAGAACCAAGAATTTTGATGAGAAGATCTTTACTTTAAGAAACCAAGTCTGAAAAAAAGAAGGCCTGTAACAGACTGGCATAGCAATCTGACCTAATTATAATAAGAATGGAACATGAGAGAGAGCAGCAAGCAATGACAGACTTTATAGCCATTCAGGTAACTAAAGAAGAGAAAGTAAATATGTTACCGGGTTAGGCTACTCCACAGTGTGTCCATTCACTGAGAAGACTCACAAGACTCAACGTAGAGTTGTCTTCATTGATGGGTTTTATTACAGCCAAAGGTACAGAGTAATCACATTAATGGAAAAGATAGACAAGGTATAGTCTAGAGGAAACTGGGCTCTACTTTCAGTAGGTGGTGAAGCCATGTAGGATATTCTTAGTTCCTCCAGGATCAAATTATTGAATATTAGCAAAATGTCTATTATGTATTTGAGACTTCAGGACCAGGGTTTTAATGGTTGTTACATCATAACTTTCTGCCTCATAAGCACTTAAATTCCAAGCTCCCAAAAGAAAATTGGTCCACCATAGTGCAAACTGTTGTACAAATGTTTGAACTCAGTGAGCCACATTGATTAGCTCTGAATGGAAACACTCCTCAAATGTGGCCTCCCAGTTGTAAAACTCAATACATTAGATGTTACTGGAGCACTAATACTTTTGACACACTGAATTTGACCTTCAGGTTATCTGTCTATATAGTCATGTGTATGAGACATGCAGTAGAAATTAGCACTTTGTCCTAAACAGAGCGTGGTACATTGTGTTAGTAAGCTTTATGTCATCATGTTGGATATTTGAGGAAGTGACCTGAAGAGAGAAAAGGTATGTTTTGGTTCACATTTTGGGAGGTTTGAGTTCAAGATCCCTTGGTTCTATTGCTCATGGTCTGTAGTGAGGCAGATACTTGTGGCAGGAAGCATGTGGTGGAGCAAAGCAGCTTACCTCCCTCCTATCAAGTAGGAAGCAAAGAGGAGGGAGTGAGGGACACCTCTCCCAGTGACTGATACCTCCAAGCAGTCCCTACCAACTAATGCACCTCCAAAAGCAGTGCTGCAAGCTAAGGACCATGGCTCAACACATGAGCTGTGAAGGATGTTTCATATTCAGATAAAGCATTCTGCTCCTTGCCCCCAAAAGTTCATGGACATCTCATGTTGTAAAATGCATTTGGTCTAATTCCGTGAGTTCTCAAAGTAGTAACAGTTATGGCATCATTTAAAAGACTTCACCAAAGCAAATTCATAACTGCTGACTCCCTTAATATCAAACAGCAAGCTATAGAACTTTCCTGTTGCAAAGGGAGGACAGAAAGCAAAGAAAAGTTGCAGCATAGCAGGATACACAGTAAATCCCATGGCTGCACCTGTCAAGATACTTAAAATTCATAACTGTAACAAAATTACAGTTTTGAATATCAACAAAGTAATTTTATGGTTAGGGGTCATGAGAAACTATTAAAAGGTTGCAGCATTAAGATGGCTGATAAGCACTATTCTGGGCTTTCTTAGCACACTACCCAAACTTTTCCAAGTTCTTCTTTTAAACTTGCCCCTAAAGCTTTGACTCATATTGCTAGTAAAACCAAACTAACAACTGTCATGTTTTAGTACTTATGTTCTGTCTTAGACCTTTTGTCACAATTACAAATATCTGGGAGAAATAATTTTAAGAGGAGGAAAGCATTGTGTCAGCTCACAATTCCAGGGAATGTTTACTTGGCTCTGTTGCTTCTGGCCTGTGGCAAGACAGAGCATCATGCTGGGGAATATGTGGTGGAACAGAGTACCTCATCTCATAAGGGGCAGAAAGCAGGGTGCAGGTGGTAGGGGGGATGACATGGACATGACAGCCTGTACATGCATACCCCCAGTGACCTACTTCCTACAGAGTAGAGTGCCTTCTAAAGTAGCATCACCAGCTGGGGACTAAACCCTGAACACACAATCCTATCATATCTAAGTCATAGCAGGTGCCAGTCTATTAAATTGGTATTTGAAGTTCTAACATTATCCAGAGGGAAAACATAGAGATTAAAGAAAGACACTGTGGTATTAGGAATATTAATTAAAAGTGTAAAACATTTAAAACCTTGTTAATTAAGGGAAACTAAAAGTGTTCCATGCCCATATAGTCTTTTAAAATAGTGCATTACAGGTCATGGGTTGGCACATTATAATCTGTGTGCCAGTTCTTGCTTGTTTGGAGAGCACTGTGGGTAGAATTGGGTTCTAGAACATGCTAGGCCACTGTTCTAGTTTTGGGATGCAACCCCAGCCGCACCTGTTTTTATAAATAAAGTATCACTGTAATGCAGCCATGTTGCTTTTGCATTGCCTTCCATGGTTACAATAGAGACTATGTGACTTATAAACCCTGAGATATGTACTGTCCCATGTGTTACCAAAAAACCTTGCCAGTACCTAAGACGGGGTATTACACATTAGGAAGTAGAAGTTCTTCCATTGTTCAGCAACATTTTACTTAGAAAAGTCTCAAAACTAGAGAAAATTTCAAAGAGAAATATTATTTAACTCAATTCACTATTTAACACTTTGCTTTATGTCTTTACATATAGCATGCATATATAGGTCTTGGTTGAACCATTAGAAAATTGGTTGTGTACATTGTGACACTGCACCCCTGTATAATACCCAGATATAATACATATTTTCTGTAAGTAAGGACATTATCATATGTAACCTCAATTTTATTTTGCATACCTAGGAAAATTGCCACCTTTTAAAGAATATCTAAAATAATTAAGAAATTTCCCACTTTCTCAAAAATGTGCCCCTGGTGTTCTTTTATTCTCTTTTAAAGTCCAGGACCAATTTTAGTACACTCTTCATATACTGTACATGTATTTGATCTCTTTGGTCGCAAGTCCTCTGGCCTTTATCAAAAAGAATTGAGTACTTGTTTGAAAAGAAATAGGTAGATAATAGCTGAAGTTCAGCACAACATCTCACTGTGTTAGCATTTATTAAAGCCTAGTGTGGTGAGTTAGTGGAAATTTAAAGTAGGCTCCTACTGATGTGCATCCTGAATACTTGTCCATCAGCTAAGTGTGCTTATTGCCAGTGCAGCTCATAGACCATGTTGGGAAGCACGCCACGTGTATGTTTGCATGGTAGTGAATACACTACCTTTAAAAAGTGCCAATATATATTACACTTTGCTTTTCTGCCACTGTCTGATTTTAGATAGTTCATGTTTTTATAAGTACACCCCAGTTCAGACATACATACATGAGTGTCTTTTCTTCCATTTTAGACATGGGAGAAGGTTCTGCTGTAAGTGCAAGTACAGATGGCAACATTGGAACTATAGAGGATGGTAGTGACAGTGAGAACATTCAAGCAAATGGAATCCCAGGAACACCGATTTCTGTTGCATATACACCATCGTTACCTGACGACAGATTGTCTGTCTCTTCCAATGATACTCAGGTATATATGGGGTGAGGTAGAGAGGAAGAAATGGATGGTCTGCCAGTACCTTGAGCAAATGTTCCCAGCTGATGCTTTTGGCCAGTTTCAGCTTGTGGAAATAAAAGGTTGGGTTTTGAGTGGATTTCTTTCTTTCTTATTGCTATAACTTAGAGCAGTTTGTTCTTTTAAAATGTATTAATAGCTACATTCCAACTGTAAGTTGTATTTTATCTGTGTACACAACCGCTCACCCTCACTGAAGTTACACTTAAGAGAAACATTCTTTTCACAAATTCTGGGAAAATTATAGTATCATAGGATAAGTAAAAACATAAAGAGTGCAGGGCATTTTATCTGAGTCTCTGCTCAAAGCTACAAAGAAGTCAGTGTGGTAGGAGTGGCGGGCCTTCCTCCTGCTTTACTTTGTGTGTTCCTAGTCTTTAGGTTTGCAGATTAGGGATTCTAGAGATTTTCTTAGTTAGGTTGACCTTATCCAGTAAATGACTTTAAAGATTACTTCACTTTCTACCAGAGTCAATTAAAAAGTATGAGCTTGAAAAATTTTAGAAGTATACTTGATGTCAAAGAAGGAATATTTTAAAGAATGTATTTTGAAGGTACTAGTTTAGTGTTCCATATAGCATATTAAAGATCAGTGTGACAGATTGCACCTCTGATCCTTTTTGTACCAGGAAAATACCACATCAGAGTCAATAATACGCAAATGATTTATGCTAAGATATGTCTTTATGTTCATGGTATATTAACTTGTTTAGGAATCTGGAAATTCTTCAGGACCTTCACCTGGTGCTAAGTTTTCCCACATTTTACAAAAGGATGCCTTTCTAGTGTTCAGGTCATTGTGTAAGCTGTCAATGAAACCACTGTCAGATGGACCACCTGATCCAAAGTAAGTCATTAACATTTTGCTTATGAGGTTTTTAAATTTAAAACTTACTGTAAATATAGTGTTTGGATTTTCATGTGTCCTGTGGATTCTTTTCTTTTTTTCTTTTTTCTTTTTTTAGACTGGGCTTTGGTTTTTGTTGTTACTGTTGTTGTTGTTGTTGTTGTTGTTGTTGGTGGTGGTGGTGGTGGTGGTGGTGGTGGTGGTGGTGGTGGTGGTGGTTTTGTTTGCTTCCTTCTTTGAGACAGTTCAGTAGATAAGGCTAGCCTTGAGCTTGCAGAGATCTACCTGCCTCTGCATCCAAGTGCTGGGATTCAGACATGTGCCATCATGCTCAGTCCTGTGGATTCTTAAAATTTTCATGAGGGAGATATTTTACTTTAAAACATACATACCAAAAATAGTTGCGTTCTAAACTTTTAGATATATATTTTATACAATTTGAGAAAGGATGGGCAGTGATAATAGAATAGTGAGTACACAGGAGGTGTGTCAGTGTATGTTACTGAGTGAATAAATGAATGATTTTATATTTCTACATTCTGAGTAACTTTGGAACTATTAAGATCTGATGAATTACCTTACAATGATTTCTGTCTCTACTTGTACTAAGTGTACAAGTGTACAAAGTACTAAGTACTTTGATATAAGGCAATTATCTAATTCCCATCAACTATAGTTCTCTTTCTTCCTTTCTTAATTTGAAACAAGGTGGAGCCATCTGGGAAGAAGAAGTCTCAGTTAAGGAATTGTCCCCATTAGATTGGGCTATGGGCAAGACTATAGCACATTTTCTTGATTGGTGGTACATGTAGGAAGGCACAGACTACTGTTGAGGAGTGAGTGCCACCTGGGTCCTGGGCTCTATAAGAAAGCAAGCTGAGCAAGCCATGAGGAAGAAGCCAGTGAGCAGCACCCCTCCATGGCTCTGCTTCCATCCCTGCTCCTGGGTCCTGCCTAGAGTTGCTGCTCTGGCTTCCCTTGATGACAGACTTCAACGTGGAACTGTAGCCAAATAAACCCTTTCCTCCCCAGGTTGCTTTTGATTAATGTTTTATCACAGCAATTGAGAGAAAACTCAGCATCTAGGAAAGTGCCATGTTTTATAGATTATAATGTTCATATGTATTTACATGATTCTAGTGCAGTTTATTCCTACTTGCAGTTAAGCCTTAGCGTGATTAGAGATCTGTTCTTTATTGCTGTAGTAAGATATATTGCACATGACAGTGTTAGGAGAATTTCTAAAAGAAGGATGTTTGGGGAAGGAATGACTTGAAAAAGATACTAAAATAGGGAGAAGTAAGCATTCTTACTTCAGTTGAAAAAAAATCTTTGTAGTGTTTGAGTTTCTAAGGCAACTAAAGTCTAGAGACTGTTATTACAAAAACTGGAAAGCTTGGGAGATTGCTAAGTGAGTAAAGCACTTGCTACACAAGTGAGAAGACCTGAGTTCAGACCAACGCAAATAAATACTCAGAAGTTTGCCTGGTATACACACAGCATCAAGCAGTAAAGAGACCCTGTCACAAATAGGTGAGAGGTAAGGACCAACACCCAGGGCTTTCTTCTGACCTTGTGTATACAAGCATGCCTACATAAACATAGTTTGCCCACACTCATGCATGAATCTGTACATACATAAGCAATACATACATACATGCATGCATGCTGCATGCATATATGTACACATATACACACACAGAGACACACATCACACTGGTCCACATAGCAAAAAACTTTAGAAACTTTGTAAGGTTATGCAAACATACACATATAAAATGTGGGTTTTTGGGGTTTTGTTGCTGTTTGGTTTTTCAAGACCTTGGCTGTCCTGGACTCTCTTTGTAGACCAAGCTGGCCTCAAACTCACAGAGTTCCACCTGCTTCTGCCTCCATGAGTGCTGGGATTAAAGGTGTGTGCCACCACACCTATCTAATTTTGTTTTGTTATATTGTTCTGCTTTAGGGAAAAGCATGTTTTAGGTTTAGAAGCAAATTTTTTTTTAAGGTTTTTAGGCTCAAATCTCAAGAGTCAGAAAAATAAGTTATTGCTTCTTCAGTATTTTGAAAATAGCAACTTTATGGAAGTAGAATTAAGGCTATTAGTTCTATACTAATAAGAATGTTTTTTTAAATCTAGTTCTCATTAAAAATTTGACAATTTTGATGTTTCACTCTGAATTGACAAAGATCTACTTTAAGAGGAAACAACTTTAACAATTTGAAGTTAGCAGGTTACAGAAGATTCAGGTTGGGTTTCCAGCATCCACAATCAGACAGCTCACAGCCAAATATAACTCCAGTCAGGGGATCTGATGCCCTCTTCTGGCTTCTAGGACACCTGCATACATGTGATACACACAAAACTACACAGGCATACACACATACACATAAAAATAAATAAATATTTCTCTTTAATCTGAGGTATTAGGTCTTAGAAGAAAGTTCATTTGGTACAGCGCTTGCCTTGCCAACATAAGGACCTGAGTTTGATCCTGTTTTGTTTTTGTTTTTCGGGATTTTTTGTTGTTGTTTGTTTGTTTGTTTGTTTTTGAGACAGGGTTTCTCTCTGTAGCCCTGGCTGTCCTGGACTCACTTTATAGGCCAGTCTGTCTTTGAATTTACAGAGATCTACTGCCCAAGTACTGTGATTAAAGGCATGCTCCACCATGCCTGGCCTGGTTTGTTTGTTTGTTTGTTTGTTTGTTTGTTTGCTTGTTTTAAGCCAGACTTAGTAGCATATACTCATAAGCCCAGAGATAGGATTGCAGGACCAAACACATTCCAAGAGTTCACTGGCCAGGCAGCCTATCCTTGCTTGGCAAGTTCGAGGCCCGTGAGAGACAGTGCCTAAAAAAGCTGTCTATGGTGCCAGAGAAATGGCATTCCAAGCGGTCCTTTGTTGGATCTCCACATATTAGGATTATTACTGAAGATCATTTTTGCTGTGATTTACTCCCAAATGTTTAGTTTTCACGAGTCAAATGTAAAAATTGGAATTTTATAAAATCTGAAACTTTTATAGGTACACAGTTTTGTTTTTCCTTCTGTTCATTTTCTTGCCCTGCTAAGCAATGATGTATGGAGAGTTTCAGCTCCAATTGTGATTTGAAACTACCTATCAAAAATTGCAGACATGAAATTTCCAGCTTGGTTGCTTATCAGAAGTATAATTTAGCCAGGCATGGTGATATAGTCTTGTCATCACATCTCTTGGAGGCTGAGGCAGGAGGATTGCCATATATTCAAGGCTAGCTTGGACTGTATAGTGAGAAACATGTCTAAGAAAATGTTTAATTTATCAGATAAGACGATCATTTAATCCTTAAATCTTTTGATAATTCTGTACATAACAGGTGCATAATAAGTACTTGAAAACAAGAACAAGCTGATCTTTTGAGCAAATACCACCTAAAGGGCGTTTTGTTCAAGGATAAGAATAGGAAGTTAAAGCACATGTATGACAACACTCAAATACTAGAAAATGGCAGCCTGCAGGATCTAGTTATTATAGGAGTTGAGCAAAAAGGACGCCGTGGGGTAACTTGGAAGTAGTAGTTGTATGTAGGCTTCAGAACACCCAACATGAAGACTTTTCAGTATGTATTTCTAGTCTTACCTCTCATTGTTTGTAATTTAAAACAGCATTTTGGGGTACTAATACTTCTGTAGCACATTTAGAGTAATAGCTAGCTTGGCAATATGACTTCAATAAAAGGTTCTGATACCATTGGCTCTAGCTTTATTTCAAAGAAGGTAGCATTTTTTCTGATAAACTATTGATATAAAATTAAGCATTCCTTACTAGGAATACTTAACTCCTTGACTGAGATCAATGAATTACTTGACACAACTATAAACATTTTAAGGTAGAAATCAAGAGCAGTGAAGTCTCATATTCTATGTGAATGTGGCTGAATACAATATTTGGAATAAGTTTTAAAAATAATTCCTACAGTATTAATTCTCTGCTTTTGAAATACTGCCTCCAAGTGAATATCTTTGGTCTTTTCAACCTAAGGGATAGTTTTCAGTGGGAGAAAAAAAGTATGTGTGTAAAAAATAATTAAAATGTTAGGTAATCAACAGAAGCATAACCCAGAACCTTTATTAGAAAAAGTAAAACTTTCAGCCCCATTTTTTGCAAAATTTTCATTATAGAAGTGTTTAGATTAAGTGTTTATATATTAGATATATTTTTAAAGTCTATGTTTATTTCAGAAGAGTAACAAGAATTTCAAATGTTTACTGGGAAACTATGCTTTAAATAATGCTGTAATATAGTACAACAAAAATATTTTATTGGTGTTTAGGAATTCTAACCAACATAACTAGAAAAACCTTACATTAGAGCCATTACATACTAAACATAGCAGATACCTTCACTACGTGCATTGTAATCTGTAAGGATTATAGTTATGACATTAGTACCATGCTTCAGGAAAAAAAAAAAAGAATAGTTTTGAAAGAAAGATACAAGGCATAAATTCACAAGTTATTTTTATCTTTTCTAGGGGAAACATAGGCTTATGTTAAAAATACTTGTAGTTTTTAGCCATTTAAGAAGCATGTGGAGCCAGGCACAGTGGCGCTTGCCTGTAATCCCAGCACTGAGGGAGGAAGAGATAGGCCAGCCTAGTCTACAAAAGCCAGTCCACAAGGCGACCCAGAGAAACCCTGTCTCGAAAAAACAAAATAAGCATTTGGATATGCATATATGTATATAACAACTTTTAATTTTAGGAAAATAGAGGCTATGAATCTTAAAGAGAGCAGGGAGGGGCATATGGAAAGGATTGGAGTGAAGACAGGGAAATGAGAAATAAAGGTAGTTATAATCTCAGAAAATACAAGAAATTTCCAAAGACAGCATGGAATAATGTGGCTGCAGAGAAGCACCTGGTGTTAGTAGCTAAGCTTATGAATCTGCAGCGCACAGCGGTGGCTGCGGGTCAGGCTGTTACTACACAATGATGACTTTGTGCATATGCTGTGCTTTGTGTTTCACCTCTCAGGTCTCATGAGTTACGGTCCAAGATTCTTTCATTGCAGTTACTTCTGTCCATTCTGCAGAATGCAGGACCTGTTTTCAGAACAAATGAGATGTTTATTAATGCTATCAAGCAGTATCTGTGTGTTGCACTCTCAAAAAATGGAGTCTCATCTGTTCCCGAGGTTTTTGAGCTTTCTCTTTCCATATTTCTTACTTTGTTGTCAAACTTCAAGACACACCTGAAGATGCAAATTGAGGTATGTTCCATATTTAGACATTAACTTTTAAGGTTCCTATTGGCTATTTCTTTTGTTTCATGTTATATTAGCAACAAATGAAATCTTCCCATAATATGAAAAAATGTTTGTATGTTATGTGCTTCATTTTGTGTATTCATTTATTTGGCTAACATGTCTCTGAAGTGCGAGGTATTGGTTACACAATAAGGTGCAAAATGAAGGAACAGCATTTGTGTTCAGGAAGTTTGTACTAGCTGAAAAACAATCTGATTTTCACAATAAGTTTATCACTTTATATATGGTATGTGATAATTTGGCATGCACTCTGTCTCTTATGTGGTGTGTGTGTGTCTGCGTGCACGCTATGCGTACACAAGTGTTGGGTGCTCATACCCATGTGGAGGCCAGAGCAGGACGTCAGGTGTCTCCATCTGTCACATTCAGCTTATGTTCTTAAGACAGGGTGTCTTACTAGACTAGAAACCTTCCGTTTTCAGCTAGACTGGCTCATCAGCCTGCTTCGAGGATCCACCTGTCTCCACCCCCAAATGCTGGGGTTGTCGGCATGTACAACCAAGCCCAGCTTTGTTTGTGGTACTGGGATTTGACCTTAGATTCCCCACACTTGTGTATGAAGGCTCTTACCAACTGAGCCATCTTCCCTGTCAGAATTTAGCTATCTTAAAAGAATGGTGCAGTGTAGTACTGAGGCTTTAGAGCTTTAAAGAACTTTATAGAGGTGATTGGAAGATTTTTTTTTTTTTTTAAGTTATTTGGTAACATTTGAAAAAGTTCATTTTTGCTTTTCACTTTTTTTTTCAAAAATATATTGGTATATGTCTTACTCCTAAGGTCTTCTCCCAAGATGTTGAAAGTATAACAAGTCTTGATTCTCAGTTATTTTTAGAGACTTAAAGCTAAATTAGAGACTGTTCCAGCTGTGTCTGCGTGCACTATGCTGTCGTATCCATTCCTTTATTAGATCTTTGTCTTCATCTTGGGAAAATGCAGTATTTAAAAGGAGCATTGTGTGTTTTTATGATTTGGTAGGTGCTTTTCCCAACTCCTTAAAATATTGTTTTGATTGAGACATTGTAAATTTTAGAAATATGTTTAGAAATGTTTTCATGTTGGTCAGTTTTCACCTTCATATTATGTTTGATATGATATACAGCCTTTAAAAAATTAGTGTATATGCCCATGTGCCTGTGTGTGTGCATGTGGAGGCCAGAGGTTGGTGTTGGCTGTCCTCTTCCGCTGCTCTCTGTCTTACTTTTTGAGACAAAATCCCTCACTGATTTGGAGCTTACTTGTTCAGTAAGCCTCAGTACTGACATCACCAAGCCTGACTGTCTGCGTGGTGCTGAGGATCTGAATGTAGGCTTTACCAACTAAGTGATCTCCCCAGCTGCTGCATATTTTATTTTTTGTTAGTTCATACTAATAGAAGATGAACAATTAGTATTTCAAACTTTTTTGACTCACAAAACAATCAATATCATTCTAGATGCACCTAGAAAGAAGAATTTTGTCTATTAAGCAGTTGTGAGCAGACAAATGTGTATCTTAAATGTGTGTACATTTAAAACAATAGTACTTAGTAACTGAAAGAAAGACATTGTTAAAATAATGGCATTATCTTTATAAGTTACTCTTTTATGGTTTCTGTCAAAATTCATTTAAATACTATGGGAATGAAACAGTAAGGACCTTAAAGTTTTAAGTCAAAAGTTTGTGTCTATATTTGTTTGTCATATATTTGTGAAAGAATCCTAGGCATTTGGATTAGTGGTTAATTTTATCTAATTTTCCTCCACTGTCTTCAAAAACTGTAAATACAAGTGTCAAGCAAAAGATTGGAATTTGTACTCCTGTAATAACCAGAAACCTTCCATTTGATGATGAGATGATAATTAGATAACTTGGGAGGGGGGCTGGAGAGATGACTCAGTGGTTAAGAACACTGGCTGCTCTTCCACAGGTCCTGAGTTCAGTTCCCAGCAATCACATGGTGGCTCACAACCATCTATAATGAGATCTGGTGCCCTCTTCTGTCATGCAGACATACATGCAAATAGAGTCCTCATATGTATAAATAACTAAACCTTCAATTTTTTTTTAATTAGATAATTTTAGCTGGGTGCAGTGGTGCACACCTGTAACCTCAGTACTTGGGAGGCAAAGGCAAGCAGTTCTATGTGAGTTTGAGGCCAACCTGGTCTCCAGAGTGAGTCCAGGACAGTCAAGGCTACACAGAGAAACCTTGTATAAAAAAAGGGGGGGGCGGGGAGAACTCCTTTTTAGGCATAGGATATTACAATAATAGTAATTGCCTATTAGTCCAATTTTGTAAACTATAGGTAGTGGCTATAGTTTTTCCTACCTCTGTAAATTTGTATTTCTTGTTTTATAAATCAAGAGTATTTTAACTTTCTTGAGTTATAGTACTATCAACATCTTTCTAGGCATACCCAGAAAAAGGATTTTGTCCATTAAGCAGTTGTGAGCAGACAATTTATATATAAATGTTTATCTTAATCTTGTGTACATTTAAAAAATAGAAACTGCAGGAAAGAATGTATAGCTTACTATAACTCTGCTGAGGTGCCTGTGCCTACTGGATCCTGTTCAGTTTCTTAGACCTTTAAGTCATATTGGAAAATAGACCTATATCCCTGTGTTTCATTGATTTTATTGTAACACTTGTTTTCTTATTCTGATTATCAAAACCTAAGTTTGCAAAGGTGATGTGATATGGTGTAATTGAAACTGAATTTTTTTTTTTTTTTTTAAGATTAAACAGCAGTTGTATTTGCCTCCTTTGTACCCCTGTGCATTTGTTACTGCATTCTGGGAAGATAAGATAGAATGTTTGTAACTGGCCATGGCCCTGGGTATTTATTGAATGCTTACATATAAGCCATGTGATGTGTATACAGTGCTTATTGAGAAAGCTCTGGCTCATATCTTTGTAGTGCTTAATGTCCACAGAAAATACATGATAAGTGATCATTGTTTTGAGTTCTTCAAAATAAAAGCACTTTATGGGGCTGGGTAACTCTTGGAAGAGAGAAAGATGTCACTTTTATTATAAATGTGATTGTTTCTGGAACCACAAAATGTAGTATACGTGCTGATGTGGTAGAAATTAATTGGCCTTAGGTCACAGTTACTTTCCCAAAATGATTTGAGTTTTAATATTCTTACTTTTCAAATTGAAAAATTCTTCATCAGATTAATTGTGTTTCATAATACTCAGCATAAAGAATAATAAGAGATACTGTTTTGAGTCAAGATTTTTATTTTTATGAATAATTAGAAAAATAAACAGCATATGAAAACTAAATGTTTTTTTAGAGTAACAGTTACATTGAAATCTAGGAGCCTTTAGGGCTGCTTTGTATTAAAGTGTCCAAAATGATAACTGATGAGTAAGAAACAGTTACGTTAGTTTACAGTCACATTTAAGAAGTTATCACCCAGAAAAGTTCCATATCTTCACGCATTTCATTTGTCAAAGACTCTGTGATGACAAACAAAGCTGGTGTTCAAAGACAGAACTCAGTGTGCTCTGTGGCTTTGAGGCACTTGAAGGGCAGTGCATCTGATGTTAAGTAGTACTTTAAATCGACGTTTCTTCTGGTCACAGGTGTTCTTTAAAGAAATCTTCCTGTACATTTTGGAAACATCTACAAGCTCATTTGATCATAAGTGGATGGTTATTCAGACACTGACAAGGATCTGTGCAGGTATTTGGAATTAATCTTTATTATTTTCTGCGATGAAATGTGCTTATATTCTAAATGCTCATATTCTAAGATTATTGTATTATCACAGATGCTCAGAGTGTGGTGGATATTTATGTAAATTATGACTGTGACTTAAATGCAGCAAATATATTTGAAAGACTCGTAAATGATTTGTCAAAAATTGCCCAAGGACGGGGCAGTCAAGAACTTGGTATGAGTAATGTTCAGGTAAGAGCTTAATCTTTTTTTAATTTAAAATTTTCCAAGGACAAGACAAGCATTTTCTTAAATGATCTTTTTGTCTTTATTCTATTTCTGAACTATTATAGGAATTGAGTCTGAGGAAAAAGGGGTTAGAATGTTTAGTTTCAATTTTGAAGTGTATGGTTGAATGGAGTAAGGATCAATACGTGAATCCCAACTCTCAAACTACCCTTGGTAAGATATCATTTTGAGTTTAATTCTCCATTCTTTTAAGTCGGTGATAAGTTGGAAGATATTTAAATATGCCATTAACATAGTCTTGTGTTGTATTTATTTATGTAACATAATGAAAAGTCCTTGTAAGCATTAAAGTTATTTTCAACTTACACTTAAATTTTCCAGTTTAGTTATAAATACAAAGACAGGACTACTATAATCTATATTGACATTTCTTCTTACAGGTCAGGAAAAACCCTCAGAGCAAGAGATAAGTGAAATCAAACACCCTGAGACTATAAACCGATATGGAAGTTTAAACTCCTTAGAGTCCACATCATCATCAGGAATTGGCAGCTACAGTACACAGATGTCTGGCACTGATAATCCAGAACAATTTGAGGTCTTAAAGCAGCAAAAAGAAATAATAGAACAAGGGATTGATTTGTAAGTGTATTTGAAACAGAAATGTTACAGAATATCCCTCAGCCCCAAATGTGCCAACTCTGCCCTCATCTTCCCTACATTTCTCATTGTTTTTCATTTATTCTTTATTCTCTTGGACCTAAAAATTAAATGGCTCTGTATTTAGTTCTCCTTCACTGAAGTCTAGCCCGAGCAGATCCGTAAGATGCCCGACCTGTGGGTTCTTCTGGGTTAATTTTGGACCATGTATCATGTGCTGTTGATGAACAGAGGATGTCCAGTTTTGCACTGTTTTATTTACATCTGATTTCATAATAACATGACAAAAATGTAATGTTTGAAAATTCGAGTATTTAATGTTGCTCCTTTTAGGTTTTTGTTTCCTCAAGTTTAGTTACACATTTCATTCTTGCTAGGAATTTTATTTTTATTTGTTAAAATTAAGCAGTCATTTCCTATTCCAACCTGGCTATTCTCCTAGACTCTGATCTTGTGAAATCAATTTTTCTCCTAAATTTTCTGAAACAACCTACAAAAGACCTAAAGAGACATTCCTTGTAAGTTTTTTCTTGTTTAGCGAACAAAATAATGGGTCTGTTTCTTTTTTAAATTAAAATATAATTACATCATTCCCCACCTTCTCTTGCTCTTGTAACCCTTCTCATGTACCCACACCTTTGCAACTTAAGTTCATGGCCCATATTTCTTTCATTATTTCTGATATATGAATACATATATACATACACCATATATACATATATACCTAAATGTATAAATACAAGCTGCTCAGTCCATTTAGTGTTAGTTGTATGTATATGATTTCAAGGCTAACTGCTTGGTGGTATTGGATAATCATTTAGGGGGCTCATCCCTGGCAAGAATCATTTCTCCCACTTTCAGCATTCTTAGTTGCCTATGGTTCTTTGTCTATGGATGAGGCTTCATGATATTCCTATACACACTCACACACACAAAATTGTACTTTGCTCATGTTCATGACCTTACTGCCTGCCTTGTTCCTCTTTCATTGGTTCCTTTTCCTCCTCCAAATTACACACACACACACACACGTATGCACACACTCACATATAGAACTCTTACTTACAATCTGCATGAGAGAAATGTGATACTTGTTTTTCTTCCTCCTATTTTCTCTGGTTGTCTATTGTAGTTTTGTTTTCGTAGACCTCTTATGATTAACTATACTGTGATAATTTGAACTCTTCCTTTCAGTATGCTCTGAAGAGTTGACGTAGTGGACATACATGATTTTCTTCCTATTGACTATGTCTTAAGTCCAGTTAGACAGCTGTTAGTTACCTGTCAAAGTGTAAGTGTCACTGTTCATAGGGTTATTGTAATGTTCTGGTCATTGTAGCTCATAGGAGTTAAGCTGGGTCAGACTATTGGTTGATTCCCTCCCTACCTTGGCAGGCATGGTGCCTTCTGATACTATGAAAGCTTGTCCTCAGAGAAGAGGCTTTCAGGTCAGATCCAGCTTGGATCCTCAAGTTCTGTGCACAGAGCTTGGAGTCTTCATCAGTGATTTATTTACCTTCAACCTCTGGGAGGCAACCAAGGACAGCACCATGGCCTATAATGTGGGGAGTCTCTTGGACTACTCTGACCAGTAGTTTGAAAGGGGGCTTCTCATACCTGGCACTAGGGTTTTATTAGTCTGTAGCTCTTGGTAGAGCATAGTCAGGCCAGGTGGGAACCTTTTATTTAAATTATATATGTATACACAGACATATGCATCATGTATAATTTTAGGTAAATAAATAATGTGATTCCTTAAGACTTTCTAAGACATTGTTACTGACATTTTATTTCCTCCTTTCGTCTGCACATTTCTTTATTCAATTTTGTTGTTGTTGTTATTGATAGTCATCTTGACTGCTATGACTAGTACTTTAGAAAATTTGATTTATGTATAATTCTTTCTGTGGTGTGCTTACTTCAATTCTTCACGTATTTACCCAAGAGTAGTATTATAGGATTATATGTTACTTCTATTTGTAGTTTGTTTTTTTTGTTGTTGTTGTTTTTTTGTTTTTGTTTTGCTTTTTAGATTTTCTCCATACTGAGTTTCTGAGTAGACTAACTTGCATTCCTATAACTGTGCATAAGTGTTCTTTTTCCATCTGCTTCCTCATGAATATTTGGTGTCCTTTGATATCTTGGTGACAGCCATTCTTACTGCTAAAGTGTAATCTCATTGTAGTGCTATGTTTACATGATAGCTAACTGTGTTGAACATGTTCGTTTGTTAGTCATTTGTATTTTGTTTTTAATTTTATTTATTATTCTGTATGTATAATGTGTATGTATGTGAGCATGAATCTGCCATGGTGTGCACATGGAGGTCAGAAGACAACTTTCAGGAAACGGTTCTTTCCTTCTATTGTGTGTTCTCCAATTTGGGCGATTCGGTTTATGCCATCTTGCTGATCCTGTAATTTTTTTCTTTTGAAAAGTAGCTGTTCACTTTCTTTATGTGTTTGTTGATTGGAAAGTGTGTGTGTGTTTAATTTTTTTGAGTTTTTAAAAATAAATTCTAGATATTAATTTCCTATCAGATGTGTAGTTGACAAAGATGTATTCCCAGTAAGCAGGCTTTCTGTTCCCTTGGCTGATTGTTTCTTTTACTGTGCACAAGCCTTTCAAGGTTTTGCAGTATCACCTGTCACTTCTCAGGATTCCTGCCTGAACTATTGCAGCTTTTTTCAGAAAGTTCATGCCTGTGTCTTGAAGTATTTTCTTTTAACAGTTTCAGAGTTTGAAGTCCTACGTTTAGCTCTTTGATTTAATGCTAAGTCAGTAAAGTGCTTGCTCTACATGCATGAAGACCTGAGTTCAATCCCCAGAACCCACTAGAAGATAAGATAGGTAGGTGGTAAGTAGGTAGATAGATACAGATAGATTGATTTTTTTTTTTTTTAAGCTAGGCCCTGTTCAAGCATCAAATGATATGTCCTGTCCCATGGGACAAATCAAACCAGGGTTCACCTGAAAGAGGGAGTGAGGATTGAAAGTAGGGTACAGAGATGCGAGTGATATTGAGTCAAGTTTGGAAATTTCTGATCAAGCCTCTCTTTAGTGCAGACAAGTAAGGATATATATAGCAAGGTTAATAGGCTCTATTCTAATCCCACTCTCCTTAGCCCCCAGGCAAGAATACAATGGCCTGAACCGCTCCCTGTAAGAACTTCCTATTTCTCTGAGTAGCTCCCTGTAAGAACTTCCTTGATTCTCTGGGTGGTTCCCAGTTGGGACTTCCCTATTTCTTTCAAAGGTAAAAATACTCAAAGGATAGCCTGGAACACAAGACCTCCTCCGGCAGAGGTCAGCAACTTGAAGGTCACAGCATGCAGCCTAAGCACAGGATTTCTGACATGGCAGAATTTAGCATGGCTCCCACATCTAGGCCTGGTGGTTTACCTTTAAACCCAGCACTTGAGGGCTTGAAACAAACTGCAAGTTTAATGGCCAACGAGCCTTGCTTTCTTGGTGAGCTCCAAGCCCATGAGAGACCCTGTCTCAAAAAACAAGGTGGACAGAGCCCAGGAAACAACACTTGAGGTTGACTGCTGGCCTCCATACTCAGGCACACACATAGAATTCTTGATTCATTTTGAATTGATTTTTGTATAGGATGAAAGAATAGGGATCTAGTTTGTTTTGGGTTTTTGTTGTTGTTGTTTCTCTTCCTCCTCCTCTTCCTCTTCCCCTCCTCTTCTTCTTTTTTCATCCTCCTCCTCCTTTCTCCTCCTCCTCCCTCTCCTCTCCTCCTTCTTCCATTCTACATGTGGATGTCCAGTTTTCTCAGAATCACTTGTTGAAAATGCTGTCTTTTCTCCACTGTTTTTCAGAGGGTTTCTGTTGGTGTTGTGTTATTTTGTATTTTAGAATTTTTTGTCAGAAGGTGGCTGAGCCGGGATGTAGTGTTGCATGCCTGTATTCCTAGTTCTTGTAAGGCAGAAGCATAAATATCAGAATCTATGTGATACCTTTTGCTGTGTGAACTTCTCTAAGGGAGACGTAAATAAACATCTCATCTGGTACAGGACACCAACCACAGACTAAAAAAGCTGTTCCTTCTAAGTGTAGTTTGGTGAGCCAGTGGGTTTAATGGGGGTTACTTAGAGGCTGAAGGGCAACTTATAGTGGCTATCAAAAAAACCCCAACATATTCGAAGATAGCTTAATTAAGTCAATTAACTAATTAATTGAAGAAAGGCTTTCATGAGGAGTGAGGAAGCACACACACAGAGCAAACACACAGAAAAAGGGCCCCTGAAAAGCAGGGACTCAGGAAACCAAAGCCCAACTTTCCCTTGAGGGTTGGAGAATTTTAAGTATTGAAAGGGTCTTCCTCCCCTAATTCCGGGTTAGTCATTTCTGGACAAAGACAAGATCGCTGACTGGCTTCATTGTGTAGACAAGTCATGATCTGGCATCAAACTTGTCCTGAGCCATTCTATCAGCAGGGAGCCCTGCTTTCAGGAGAAAACGTTCAAAAAGTATTGGTTTTAAGCTTCCAAGTTTTTGTCTTAAGTTAGGGGCCAAGAAAGAATCCAGTCAGTCCTCTTGGAAGTTCACCATCTTTATTATCTAGCCATGGCCTCTCTCCTTATCTGTCTGCCTACCAGGAAGTCTGTCTGACTTCCAGTTCTTCATTTCCCCATCTCAGAAGTCACCCTAACTACTGTTAGGGTTTGGGGTACAACTTTTTCTATTTAAAGCTGACAAAAGGGGTGATGAGGGAGGGACAGCAGTGTAAGTGCCTCAGAGGAGAGCTGATCTAAGAGATCAACAGTAAAGCTTAATTGATGAAAGATCCAGAATGCAGGACAACCCCTATAGTGACAGCATGCATCCTTGGAGCATGTACATGTGAGATAGCATCTGTCACATGGAAAAAGTGAGACTGTTAGTAGTACTACTGTAACTCTTACTGAGAGCACAGTGTGACAGCAGTCATTAGAGGAAGAAGTCAGGCAAGAAAAACCATCCAGAGAGTCCTTGGTATGCTCTGTCACAGGCATTAACAGGAACAACAGTATACATTCTAGAAAGTCCATTGATTGATTTAAGGGCTTAAGATGCTTTTATTGGCCAGTGTAAGTTCATAAGTTGGCCATTGAGTAGCCTTATATAGGAACATTAACATATCACGATTAACGTTAAGTCCTGTTTAGTAAGTTGAAACATGATTGTTTAGTTGGCTGAACTGTATCAGAACCTTCATCCCAGAAAAACCCTGTAGAGTGAATGATAAAGTCAGAGAAACAGTCATCTCTATATTTAGATTGATATAAGTTGTTTTTGATAGATCAAAGTGTAATTGTTTGAAGCTTTTTAAGAGAAGTAAATTGTTAAAGTAAATGTCTTATACAAGTAGTAAACACCGAATCCCTACTCTGATCTAGCCAACGGACAGGACATTCTCCACAGTTATGTGGAAAGCAGGGACTAACTCTGACATGAACTTTGGTGCCCCATATTTGATGACTTCTCCTTGGTGGGGAGCCCTGATGGCACTCAAAGAAAGAATAGGCAGGCTACCAAAATGAGACTTGATAGCCTGTGACCATAAAGTGGGAGAGGAGGTCCCCCTCGGTCATGGACCTAGGGGAGGGGAATAGGGTGGGGGGGGGGAGGAACGGGAGGATACAAGTGATGGGAGAATAATTTAGTTGTAATCTGAATAAATTAATTAATAAAAAAAAGAACCTCAGATTTTTCAAGGAAAAAAAATAAAGTAAATGTCTTATTGGTAGTGCTTTAGCAGCAACAGATGCTTCTGCCCATGCACCAGCTGTAATGTCCAGTGGAGGTGGACAGTATGAGCCAAACCTGAGTGAAACCCAGGTTTCATTTGGTGAAATCACAACCAGACATCAGCATCTAATTGACATTTAAAAGAGATGGATAAAACCATTGGGTCTTTTTTTTTTTTTTTTTTATAGAATTGTCTAGCAGTGTTCCAGGGATACCATTTGGATATCCTGAATAATTTCTAAAACCTGTGAGTTTGACAGCAGGCTTTTTTGGAAGCCCCTTTAACCAGGAAACATAGGTTGTTAAAGTACAAAAAGGACTCTTACCGCTGTGAGACGTACTCTTGTAGAAAAAGTTAGTGAGTCATAGTTGATAAATATAGTCCCACCCCCCAATTGGTCTCAATATTATAAGAAGATGGCTCATTTTTTTTCAGGTTAGATACTGTAGTGCTGAAATAAGCCAGTGTCTTGTCCTGTATGTCATTGTTTACATTTCTTCAATAATTTGTTAAGAGTTTCATAATTTATATAAGCTTTTAAAGCCTTTTTTCCATTGTGGAAAAAAATTGCTATTTTAATCTTTATGCACAAGTCTTTAATGCTATTATTTTTACAACTTCAACATCTTACTTTTTTTTATACCATGTGACATAGTAACACCACAAGCAACCATACCATCTTTTACGAGAATTTGGGGCTTGAGGCTGCTGGCTAAGCAGTGTCTACCCTTTCTTTGTAAAGTTCCACCAAGAAGCCAAAGTTCTGGTTTTATCAGAGCTCACTCTGGGAGATGAGTGAATTCATTGGGCTCACTCAGCGTAGGTGAGGACTTACTGACAGGAGCATCCTGAGAGCAGTCACAGTCTTTACTCAGTATTGATGATGGCTCTCCCATTACTGTATAGGTAGAGCCCCCTTTCATTAACCTTAAATTTTAATTGATTTGATGTGTGTGTGTGTTTCATGTACATGTATGTGTATGTATTACATGCATTCTTGGTGATCACAGAAGCCAGGAGGCTATGTCAGATCCCCTAGAACTGAAGTTGCTGATGGCAGAGAAATGACATTTTTGGGGAGATGGCTTTTCTAGCAAGCTGAAAGATGAATTAGAATATGGGTAAAATGAGATGTGAACACCATTTAAGAACCATTAAGGTAACTTGTGATGGATGAGTCACCAAAATAATATAAAAGTACAAAGTAGGTTATTTTTAAGCTAAGAAGTAACATTTGAGTTGGCTCTTAAAGCATGAGGGAGAGTTCCCATGTGAACAAAGACTGCAAAGGGCACTCAAAATAGTCTCCAGACATATTAGGTTTAGGAAATTCAGTAGGATGTGTAGGAATACATGAGAGAAAGGGGTAAATTGGAACGGTACTGAGAAAAGCTTTATGAGCTGGTCTTACCTGTTTAGGTAACTGTGCCAGAGTCTTTTCTTAAGTTGTCTCCTCTTCAGCATTGTCCCTTAACCTCTAGTTGACCACTGTAGGAATCAGAAAGTCCAGCATGCTGCAGACAATGTGAAGTGACCCATGTCACATGTGAGACTCTCTTCTAAGAAGAAAAATGTAAATCTTGTGCTGTGCAGTGATTCTGCATATGCTTATGTTGGTTTCTGTTTTCTATGTGCTATTAAGAGAGTAATTTACTGTTCTGCAAAATCTCAGGGAGTATGAGTAGTTTTCTCTTTTTAATCTTTTTATTAATTTCATCTAGATTTAATAAGAAACCAAAGAGAGGGATACAGTACCTCCAAGAACAAGGGATGCTTGGCACCACACCTGAAGATATAGCTCAGTTCTTACATCAAGAAGAAAGACTAGACTCTGTAAGAATACCATTTCATTTCATTCTAACCCTTTGTCTGCAGTTTATATGTGTGTTTAAAACAATAACTTGTAGCATTAGACTAGAGCATGTGTAACCATGTAGTCAAAGCTTATAGTTCTTAGGATCTTCTGTTTTATAAATGGTTATGTTACAAATGGAACATGCCATTGAATAATAATTTCTATTCTTTGTTTTTACATTAGACTCAGGTGGGTGAGTTCTTGGGAGATAATGACAAATTCAATAAAGAAGTCATGTATGCATACGTAGACCAACATGACTTTTCAGGAAAAGACTTTGTTTCAGCTCTTCGTCTGTTTCTGGAAGGATTCCGTCTTCCAGGGGAAGCTCAAAAAATTGATCGGTTAATGGAAAAATTTGCTGCAAGATACTTAGAATGCAACCAAGGGTAAGTACGATTCACATACTTTTTGGTTGTCAGTTATACCCACAGTAGTCAGATTTAGTTCTCTTCCTTCAGACAGTTTATATTATCTACTATTGGGAAGTGTTGACACATTCATCTATAATTGTAATACATGATAGTGTTGATCCTGAGGGAGAACATTAAAAATGGTGTTTGAAATGGCTTGTTTATATGAAACAAAGCTTATGTGATAACACTTTTTTTTTTTTTTTTTTTTCAGACAAACCCTTTTTGCTAGTGCAGATACTGCTTATGTTTTGGCCTACTCAATTATCATGTTAACCACAGACCTTCACAGTCCACAGGTATTTTTTTTTTTTTTTTCTGCATCAATTTTCACAGTAAGTAGTGAAAATTACATGTATTCTTTTGAGTCCATCAAGTAGTAGTTGAAATTTATGTGGCTAAACCAATTACGAGAATTAAAACGGTGGCCATTTGATATTAATTCTAATAAGCCATAAGTATTTGTAAAATATTTATTAGTCTACCAATTGACTATTGTACAAAGGTTGAAACAAATTTTAAACCTAAAAAATGTTTTAGGTCTTCTGAATATTCTTTACATAGAAAATGCTGTATTTAATCTGTCTTTTTAAAAAGACATTCATAGTTTGGCAGAGAGATTAGAATCAGAAGTTTTATATGAGGAGGTGTGTGTGTCTCTGTGTGTGTGTGTGTGTGTGTGTGTATAAAACTATTAGAATTGCACCATACCTCACAGTTACCAGTGGTCAACCTTTATGTAGACACACACACATACACACA
>OU015743.1:78888090-78898699 GCA_907169655.1 Acomys percivali | reverse complement strand
CACACACACACACACACACACACACACACACACACACCCCAGATAGTGTTGTCACATCTTAGTTATTTATCACTTGCTTTGTCTTTCAGCATGGATCTCTAAGAGAGACACACTATCATCTTAACTACAACACTCACCAAACATTTTAACTTCAGGTGCATAAGGAGTGTCCCAAGCCAGTGACTATGCTTAACATCCAGAACTCGTTAGTGTTATTTAAAAGGTGTTACTTTGCTTTCTGATATTACTTTAAAATGTCGCTCTTGAAGTCTGAGGTACTTTCTGCTTGACTTCTAAAAAGCAGTTTTGATATAATTCAGTAAAATTGTCTCTAGAAGCTATTTTAAGAATTTCTTGGCTGTTAGCTGGGTGCGGTGGTACATTATCTTCAATCCAAGCATTCAGAAGGTGGAGGCAAGTAAAGTAAATCTCATGAGTTCAAAGCCAGCCTATTCTACATAACCCAGGCAGGCCTACAAAATGAAACCTTGTCAAGAGAAAATAGAACTTCTTAGATAGTTATCATTCTCGAATATATGTTAAATTATATGTTAGACTAAGATATACTGGGACAGTTAATTCCTTTGCGGTTTGCTGCAGATTAAACTTTGTAGCCTAAGGATCATTTTCTATATGTTTTAAAATATTCAAGGTGAGATTGATATGAAAAGTATACAACATAATGTGGAAACATTATGGGTGAAGGTATACCTACCTTAAAATCCAGAGATGAATGTATAGGACTTTAAAAGAAAGGTTTTAACAATTTATATTTGGTTTGGTAGTTATTGGTATTATAATTAGAACAGCTCATCTTCAGTGTTTTGATTATCTTTCATGATTTCTTTCTATCACCATTACCCATGTTTTTATAAGACATTCCACAAAATACATATTTAGCTATCTTTCTTTAAGAGTTTACACTTGGTTTCTCATCTGATTTTTTTAAAAGTTTGAACCATGTAATACTTACTAGCCTGAAGTTAGATATCCTTGTTATTACAAGATTTTCTTTTTAAAAACATTTGGCTTGGGGCTGGAGAGATGGCTCAGAGGTTAAGAGCACTGACTGCTCTTACAGAGGTCCTGAGTTCAATTCCCAGCAACCACATGGTGGCTCACAACCATCTATAATGTGATCTAATGCCCTCTTCAGGTGTGTAGGTGTACAAGCAGGCAGACCACTGTATACATAATAAGTAAACAAATATTAAAAACAAAAACAAAAACCATTTGGCTTACTTGGTTTTAGAAATAAGCAACATCATATGAAGCTATACCATGTCCTTTTATACATATCTATAAATGTATAAAAATGTATATTTTGAAATTTTTCTTATCTTTTTTTTTTTAGTACTGAAAAATTAAATTTCTGAACATGGTTTGGAGCCATGATGACTCAGAGGTTAAGAGGGTATACTGCTTTTGTAGAGGGCCTTAGCTGACTCCTAGAGCCTCTGTCACACAGCACACAACTGCCTGTAACTCCAAGTCCAAGGGATTCAATACCTCTTCTGGCCTTCTGCATTCAATGCACATACCCAAATATAAGTCACAGGCATACACAATAGTTAAAGAGATAATAAAATAAATCTCTAAAGGGTTCTGAATATATACATTTAAGGTACATCATTTTGAAAACAGTGTCTTGTCTTCAGGACAAAGCTCTAGTCCATGAAGTATGTTTGGGGCTCTGGCCTAGTGACAGCAGTTACTCTCAGATGGTTCCACAGCAGACTAGATACCGTGTGTTGATGAGCCTATTTATGTAGAATGGCTAGTGAGTGCCTGTGAAGCCACATAGCCTATTAGAAAATTAAGCTCACAGTCTTGGTTTAAATGATTTGTAATTAAGGAACATATAGATTCTAACAAATGACATTGTTTTTGAAGAATACAGATAATTTTTTAAAATTCCTTAAGACCAATTTCTCATTCTTAATGGTTTACACAGTTCAAATGTAGATGATTGTTACCACATTCTTCTTTATGATAATTCACCTCAATATTATTGGATAAGTCTCCTAACAGATATGGACTAAGTCAATGTCGTCATTTTTTTCAATGATGTTATTTTTTATTCTGAGGTATATTTATATATTTTTATAGTCACAACCAGCTTTTACATAGTTAATACCCCAAACTAGGAACAGCTTAATTTAATCATATAGGAATAAAATTCAAGAGTAGTGTGTTCCATACAAGATTTTGAGTAAGGGAGCCCTTACCAAAATGCAGGCACTTAACAGTTATTTCATATTTTTCATAAGACATCATGCTGCCTCTGATTGGCATGACACCAAAATATTTCGCCATATTAACTTATTTCCAGGTAATTTTAATCTTCCTTTACTTCACATTATGATAACTTTGATTTTGTTTTGTTTTCCATTCTTTTTTTTTTTTAACTTTTATTAATTTATTCTTGTTACATCTCAATGGTTATCCCATCCCTTGTATCCTCCATTCTTTTTTTTTTTATAAGTATCTGTCTTTTAAAACTTCAGGTACAACACCTTGCTTTTTTGGTTTTTAAAGCCATGACCTGAGATAAATTTTTTAAATGTATTATATTTTTTGGTATTATTGTCTTAAATAACCAATTCAGTTTTAAAGTTCATGATATATTTTATAAGACAAGAATTCCTGTTTAACTTTCTAGCATATTAGAGTCGACTTGCAGAGTACTGTAAGCTTACATTGATGTATTTATTTGCCCTGATTATATCCTATATTATATCATGCTGTTGTATATAATGATCTGGCTTTCCAACATTAGATCTATAAGCCTGTGCTGACTTGCTGCATTACTGTTCTATAGTGCAAATTAAAGGTGGCTTACCTTTAGAATCCTGCTAACTCTTGATGGCATGAGGTAGAGATGTATCTAGCTAAATGTCTCTCTTCAGAAATACCATAAGACAACTGGGTTTTGTCTGTCTGATTTGCTGGAGGTAGAGTGTAATATACTTTGCTATGTTAATTCCATGTTTGGCAATACTGCTACCATCTTACAAATAAATCAACTTGTATTCCATTACTTTATTAAGTAGACCATCCCTGATGAGGATGCTTAAACAGATGATTCTCAAGCTGCTTCATCCAGGTCACGTAATGTAATGCAGTTGCTGTGATAACTCAGAAAATGATAGGTGGTTTTAAATAATACTTAACTATTGTTATTTTTGCATCCACATTTTTTAGATAATGAAATTCCATTTCATTTGCAAGTAGTTCATTCTGAACTATGAATTGAATCTTTTGTTGTTTCCAGTAGTTTGTGGGCTTTTCTAAGAGCCTGGTAAAGGTTGTGTTCACATTGGTCATCTTTCATTCTCCCTCCTTCCTCTTCAGATTTATCCTTTCCACCTAGAGTGTATGCCCACCAGAACACGTGCCAGAGTGTCTCTCTCCTACACTGCCTTATTTTCCATGACTTCATTTTTGTATATGTTTTATTGAATATTTTTCATTTCTAGATTTCAGAAAACTTACAAAGTCTCTTAACCAGGTATTTTAATTCTTTAAAATGAGTGAAACTTTTATGTTGATTTTTAGGAGTGATAATGGTTTTTCATATCTAGGTTAAAAACAAAATGACAAAGGAACAGTACATTAAAATGAATCGAGGTATCAATGACAGTAAAGATCTCCCTGAAGAGTATCTATCAGCCATTTATAATGAAATAGCTGGCAAAAAAATATCAATGAAAGAAACAAAAGAACTAACAATTCCTACAAAATCAACTAAGCAGAGTAAGTACCAGATTAATCAAATCTGATTATTCAATGAGGAGACATGGTTGTATGGTTTGGTTTGTTCTGGTTTTGTGAATGTTTGTTTTACGACTGGCTTCCCTATGTTTCTCAAGCTGATCTGGAACCTTTTTGTCTCAAATTTTAAAAAGCAAGGAGGTATGTGCTTAAGGGGATTTTGTTTCGTTTGGTTGCTTTTTGATTAATTTAAAATAAAAAGAAACCATGTAGAACTGTTAAAATGGTGATGGTTTTTTTTCTTTTTTTTTTTTTTAATGTCATAAAGAAAACATTTGACTAGTGATTAATAAAAAAAAGAAACCTAAGTAATTAACAGTGTTAAGAGTGTTTAAATATTAGCTTGTCCATTTAGCAGTTCATTTCAGCAGGGATTTGGAAATAAAAGAAATTAGTTAGAGAACACTGGAGAAATAGCTCAGAAGTTAAAAGCATTCGCTACTCTTCCAAAATACCTGAGTTTGATTCCCAGCACCTACATAACTGCTCACAACCATCTGTAACTCCAGGTCTGTGGGATCTGACCCTCTTTTCTGGCTTCCTTGGGTACCAGGCATGCACGTGGTACACAGATGTACATACAGGCAAAACTCTCACAAAGAATTAAAAAAAAAAAAAAAAAAAAGACATCTACAAGTAACACAATTCTGTCTTTTTTTTTTTTTTTTTTTTTAATTTTTTACCATTACACATGAATGGAAGCTGGGTGTGGATGAGGCAAGATTATTGCCTAAGCACTTGTACTTGGAAGTAAAATCTCAATTTTGAACAAAATATTGAAATAAAAATATTTTAACAATGGGACAAATGGTAAGATTTTTAGGATAAATCTGTTCTGAAATTTCAGAAATAGAGCTCAGGGCATTAAGGAGATACTGTCAGTGGAATATAACTGGCCTTATCCCTTATCTTTTTTAATATTCAGAAAGAATTTTAATAAATTCTCTCTATGGGCAAAGAAACTTAGTCTTCCTCTAGCAGTCTTATCCAACTCAAATAATCCTAACCATCTCCACCTTATCTCATCATGTCTACTTTTAATATTTATTTATGTGTAAAAATAGAGAAGAAGAATGATGTTACTTGTGGGCAGAAAAAATTTCCAGTGTGACAAAATAATGAAAAAGCTTTTATTCACTGACAGTTGCTTGTAAAACCCACGAGACCAAGTGGGAAAGACAGATATGGAGCTAGATATCGTTGACACTAGTCTGCTGCAGTATCAGTTAGCAATTTATTTGGTGGTGCTGCTTCGACTCTCCTTACAGCATTAAATATATTAATTAAGCCTTCAGTGTTACACTTAAGCAAATGTCTGTTTTCTGCTTTGATTTCATTTTGCCTAGATTATAGCATCCTCATATCATTTATTTTTCTCTGTCCTCATTTGATATATGATGGTTGTAGTCAGTGAGAAAACAGTTAAGGGAAGAAGGTGGTGGTGTGCTGGGAATGCTAAAATTACTCGGGAGTTTTTTGTTTTGCTAACTCAGGACAAATTCCACAGTTTTTGCCTCTCTTCTGTTCTCTGTCCCATGTTTGTTTGGTTTCCTTGATAATTTCATTTTGAGTGTTGTGCTCTCTGAGATTTTTTTATTTTACAGATTTTCATTTACTCCGAAATAGCATTCTACCACCCCCAAGGTGCCGTTCACCCTTCTAAAGTGAAAATTCAAAGGGAGATGTGTCTCAGTGGTCTGACATTTACCTAGCACGAGCAGGGCCCTTAGTCCAGTCCCTAGCACATCCGTCAGTCAGTCAGTAAATAAGTACATAAATACATTGAGTAATTCTGTTGGTGTTTAGTATATTTAGAGTGTTATGTAACCATCACCTCTGGCTAAGATTAAAACATTTAGAATTGGGCAAGGTGGCACACCCTATAATCCCAGACTCCGGGAGGCAGAGGCAGGCAGATTTCTGTGAATTCAAGGCCAGCCTGATCTACAAAGCAAGTCCAGGACAGCCAAGGCTACACAGAGAAACCCTGTCTCAAACAAACAAACAAAAAACTGGTTACTCCAAAAACTATCCATCCCCTCTGTCTTTGTCTTGGCAAACACTAGTTTACTGTTTCCCTGGGTTTACCTCTTTCATATGTTTCATGTATGTAGACTCAAATGTGATCATTTCTGTCTGGCTTCATAGAACTATTATTAATTAGTGTTAATTATTGGCATTTACTTTACAGTGTCATCTTAAAGTACTTTCTACTTTAAATGGTAATATTTGTTATTTCAGATGTAGCCAGTGAAAAACAAAGACGACTTCTGTATAACTTAGAAATGGAACAGATGGCCAAGACAGCTAAAGCACTCATGGAAGCTGTGAGCCATGTTCAGGCACCTTTTACAAGTGCAACACACTTGGAGCACGTGAGGCCTATGTTTAAGGTTAGAATTACCAGTAACTTTGTACATATAATTTTTCTCAGTATATTTTTTAAGTCTAATAATAGAGCCTATTTGATGTAGAAGATATCCCCTGGTTATTTAGAGTTTAACTAATATGATTTTTTTCTGTATTAAAGAGTGAACGACAGTATGCAGTGTAAGTAATTAGTAGAAGTGTTATTTCAGGAATTAGAAAAAGAATAGTTTGCCTTGTTTTTTCAGTTATAAGTGATTTATTCCTAAATCTTCAGCATTCATTCTAATTTCAAAGTGATCCCAAGGCTCACACTCTCATCAGCACTTCTAGTCCAGGAGTTCTGAGGGTTCTAAGTAGATCTAGAGCCGTAAGTGTACATTAAGAAACGAATTGAAATACCTGATCTGAAATGTTCAGCATCAGTCATCAGAGAGGTGCAAAGTAAAACTACTTTGAGTTTTGTGCAGGTGATATTGAACATTTCTTTGTTTCTTAGCCATTTGTGTTTCATCTTTTGAGAACTGTTTTGTTTCAACTGAATTTTTAATTTTTTTTTAGATATTCAGTTTTTTTTAGTTCTACATACACTATACACTAACCCTCTGTCAGGTACATAATTGGTAAAAACATTTTTTTTCTTCCTTCTTCACTTGAATAATAGTGTCCTTTGCTATACCAAACCGTTTTTAGTTCCATGTGGTCCCAGTTATTAACTGTTGATCTTAAGGCCTGTATTACCAGGGTCCTATTCAGAGAGTTTTTTCTTATGCCATTGAGTTCAAGCACATTACCTACTCTTTCTTTGTATCAAGTCTTATGTAGAGGTCCTTGACCATATATTTTTTTATGTAAGCATTATTTTATGAAGAAAGAAAGTTTGTTTACATTCCTACTATCTAGTACAGGTACTGGTTTGTAATTGCTCAATAAATAAGTATTGGTTTGAGAAAAGGACTAGATAATTTCTAATTTTCTATAATGTGGCTTATGATACTAAGGAATATAAACATATTCGTGAGAACTTTTTTTATTGCGAAATCTTATTTCAGAAAGATTTATACAACTATGTGCAGACCCTAGTATAATTCTGCTTAGATTTATCTTAATAAAGATAAAAATATTTCCCATTGACCTAGCCATGTGTATTTTCTTTTTAAGCTATATCGCAGGTTTTCAACCTGAAGTATGCTCTTCCTGTCACAGAATGTATAATTTATTACTTCTATGGGATACTTTGTAATTGATAAGTATTATTCCTAATGCTTGCACATCATCTCTGAAGCAGCATCTTCAAGTGTTGTAGATGTAGAGGGAGGCCCAGGAAGAACTTAGGTACTGCAGCTTGTGTGCTGTGTACAGATTTTAAGTTTTTACCTTAAACTTTCTGAGCCATAGAAAAAAGCCTCAAGTAGTTCTGTTAGAAATAGTATACTTCGTGAGCCTTTTTAAAAAAAATCTTGTAATTTCTATAATGCACTGGTAAAATAACATTTAAACTTTATAACTTTATGTACATAATGCTCTGTGCTCAATTAATTTTTTTTTTAAGTTTTTGTTTTATGTGCACTGGTGTGAGGGTGTCAGGTTCCTTGGAACTCAAGTTACAGACGGTTGTCAATTGCCTTGTGGGTGCTGGGAATTGAACCCAGATCCTTTGGAAGAGTAGACAGTGCTCTTAACCACTGAACCATCTCCAGCTCCTCAACAAACTATTAAAAGCAATATAATTTTATATCAAGCATTTCATTTATGTGGATTTCTGTTGTTTGTTGTCCATGCTAAGCAAGTGCTCTACCATTGGGCAACTTTACCAAGTCCTTTACTTTCTAGACTTTGTCTCGCCAAGTGTCTCAGATTGACCTTGAACTCACAGTCCTGACTCTGCCTCTGACTTACTCAGATTACAGATGTGGACCAGGGCTTGCTGATTATAAAATTCAAATAAGGACTCTCTTCCAAAGTGTGTGATGAATAGTTTGTTCAACATTTTAAATACTGTCCAACTAGGAGGCAAATATTGCAGTCTTAATGTGCGTACTTAACAGTAAAGGCAGGCTGAATGATGATTGGAGAGCAGGCTTTGAAAACTTGTTACAAGTAGGAAAATGATTCAAGGGACTGTATTGGAACTAAAGAATGTGGATTATTGCAAAGGTCGGTGCTTGGAAAAATTAATTTTAAGTCAGTGATAAGACTTAATATGAATGTTGATTATTCCTGTGAGGGGTGTTGTTGTTGTTGTGAATAATTTATCAAAATACACCTAAGGTCATTACTGAATTTATGATCATCCATTTATTTAAGCCCAGGAAACACAATTTTCTTCTCTATTTGAAAGCTTTCTTGCTTACTATGCCAAGAACCTCAATTATCACTTGATATGCATGTTATTTTAAATTTTAAATTTTTCTAGTTGGCCTGGACACCTTTTCTAGCTGCATTCAGTGTGGGTCTACAGGACTGTGACGATACTGAAGTAGCCTCTCTCTGCCTAGAAGGGATAAGATGTGCGATCAGAATTGCATGCATTTTCAGCATTCAGGTAAATAAGACTTTTACCTTCATATCCATTTTTTAAAACATATGCCATCAGTATAGTTCAACTCATAGTATTTTTCTCTGATTTTCTTAAAACCAGCTTCAAATTTGTGTTAGAATTTAAATAAATAAATTTTGAGAAGCTCTGATAGAGCAATTCTGTATGATGTTTCTAAACATTGTAAATATTTATTTTAGATGCCTTTTAACTTAGTTAAAAGATGCCTCAGAACTAGTTATCTTTAAAAGAACCAAGTACTGCTGGGCATGGTGGCATACTCCTTTAATCGCAGCATTCCTGGAGGCAGAGGCAGGCAGATCTCTGAGAGTTTAAGGCCAGTCTGGTCTACAAAGCGAGTCCAGGACAACAAAGCTACACAGAGAAACCCTGTCTTAGAAAAAAAAGGGGGGGGTGGGGAGGAAGAAGAAGGACCGAGTACTTAACATACTAGGGGTTTATGGGCTTTAAGGATAACTTTTAGACAGACATTTTTTTTTCTTAACCCATTTCATGTTTCATTGTGAATTTTGTATGACTTAGTACATTACAAAATACAGCCTAGAAAAAAATTTATATATCAGATTTTTGCTAATATAATTGGGAGAAATTTTTCAATAAATTTATTTTCACTATGAATTCATTGGCTGATTACTGAAAAGCTCATATTGAATTGACACTTTGGATTGTGTCTAGGTTTAAAATATTTATGAGCTTTCTGCCTTACTTTAAGATTATAATTTTTTAGTTTTGTGTGTAATCCATGACATGTCTGCTAAGATTTATTAACCACATACACAGTTGGTTCCACATGAACTAGAGGCCAGTCATTGTGCTGTGTTTTCAACCATGTAAATACAATTCTCCCTCTCTCTCTTGTAGCTGGAAAGAGATGCCTATGTCCAAGCACTAGCCAGATTTACCTTACTTACAGTGAGTTCTGGTATTACTGAAATGAAACAGAAGAACATCGACACAATAAAAACACTCATCACAGTGGCTCACACGGATGGAAATTACTTAGGAAATTCTTGGCATGAGGTAGAAACATTTGTAACTTTGCAATTCAGTTTATAAAATGGGTTGATGCTAAATGTTCCACCACTAATATGCTTAATTGTGGACAATAATATATTTTAAATACACAGCTTTGGTAATGATTTATAATTTAATCTGTCTTTAAATCCTAACTGCATATATTTTAGGACATATTTTTTTAAACCTCACTCTTGTTCTTTTTGTATTGTAGATCCTGAAGTGCATCAGTCAGTTGGAGCTGGCACAACTTATAGGAACTGGAGTGAAGCCTCGGTACATTTCTGGGACAGTGAGAGGCAGAGAAGGGTCCCTCACTGGGACAAAAGATCAGGCTCCTGATGAATTTGTTGGTCTTGGGCTAGGTGAGAGGTCTTAAGTTCCTTTTAGAAAGTATCAAAAAAATTAATCTCTAGGTTATGATATTTTTATTGTGACAATGAAATATAATTAGAAAAATTGTTTCTTGCCCAATGTTATAGAAAAAAGCAAGATGACTAAATAAGAAATTAGTCTTACTTCGCTTGGTCTGGTTTACAGGATTAAGACCCACTTAGTCTCTTCCTTGTGACTATGTAAAAGATACACTCAACTCACTTGATTCTAAGACCAAGCAGTGTGTAGGCTGGTAGAAGAGGAGAAATAATTGGAGCAACTAGAGATACTGTTCACATTCAAACATTTTAAAGCCATCGTGTGGGCCCATCCCAACTGTTGTCAGAACCTCTTTTCCAAGCTTTCAGAAAAGCATGAAGTGGCCAGTAGAACAAATGAAAATAGTAGCAAAAGTAGCACCCCCCTCAAAAAAAAGAATCAAAGATATTATGTTTTCAGTCATGAATGGAAAGAGTTCCACCAAAGAAGTTTGAGTTCTGTGCTTGTGGATGTGAGTTA